>CM041776.1:238706393-239133482 GCA_023374045.1 Limonium bicolor
AAAACATATCCACGATGCATCTTGTTTTGAAGAGCACCAGTATGATGAACAATTGTATTTTTTTTATTTTTGTACTTATATTTTAAAAATTATAACATTTTGAAAAAAAGTTTTGTTTCTCTCCCCTAGACCACATTCGGCCCAATCCCCGAGCATGTACAGTTTTTGTTTTTTATTTTTTTTTCTCTTTTTTCTTCTTCTCTTAATTTTTTCCCCACTCCTCTTATTGACACATATACAGTCTCCACCTATACAATAGCTCTATCCTATTCTTTAAAATTTATCCAACATAAATCAAATCATGTGCTAGGACTCGGCATCGCCTATGCATTGATCTTGATCGCCCTGTTAGTAGCAAATTGTTTCGTAATTGAGATTAAATTACGAGTTAAATATGGAATATCATTTAGGTTGAATTAAACTGGTGAATTGAGATGACAATACAAAGTCCAGTTAACTATTTAATATAATAATGTTTTGCCACGTATTATCAGGTAGATCGAGGTCAAAGATAGTCTTGTTTAAGCACAGTGAACTCACTAATGGTTTTTCAAACAAGACAGCTCAAGTCTCACTGTCTTTAATTCTATTTTAAGGTTTAGCGAATTTCAAAAATGCCTTTGAGAATCGTAATTTACTACAATATATCTTTGATATTTCATTTTCATTACAAATACCTATTTGTTCAAAATCTAACAATTATATTTTTTCATATTCTTATTTACCCATCACTTCATATATCCCCTACAATAACCTAATAAGTTAACACTTGTAACTTAAATATTAAAAATTATAGCAATTACATTAAATAATATTGATAAAAAATAAGCAAAATATTATAAAATATCAATATTCTCAAGAAAATGATACTATTTTCCATTTTTATACTTTTTTTTTTATGAATTTAATAATGATATTTTCTTAAACTATATGAAATTGTTACTTTTGGATATTGTTCATATATTTTATATATTATTTATAATTATACAACTGTTCAATGTTTTACTATATTTAATTGTAATTGTGATAACTTTTATTTATGTCATATGTTATAAAAATAATAAATTTTGTAACATTTTAACAATTTATGTGTATTTTTTCATAATTTATATTTTTTATGTAGTTATTATCATATTTTTATTTTTAAAATTTTATATGTGTAATAATTTTTGGTGTGGTGTTTTGTTTCATAACTTTAAGTGATTTCTTTACTTGGTTTTTGAATTTTATAAGATATTTTGAGAAAAAATGATCATACACCTATGAGGTTATTGGCAGAAGCATACCTATAATCTTAAAGATATTGTAGTAAAATTGAGAACTCATAGGTATTTTGTGAATTTATAAAACTCAGGAATAACTGGTGAAGTAATCGCAAGCATCAATTAATTTCAACTCTAACACAATAAAAGAGAAAAAAAATCAGACAGAAGAGTGGAATGTCTCGAGACAGAGAGAGTGATTAATAACATAAATGATAAATATAGAAAAATTAACATTATGTAATAGTTAATTGAATATAGTCCCCTCCTTAAGTTGAATAGAGTTCTAATTAAATAGTAGCTGAAACTGACCATTCATAAAAGGAATTGAAAAAACGATAAAGTACTAAATAAGCATGTGTGACATTGTGAGGAAGAACTATCCCGATTAGCATCTACGTTCGAACTAAGACAAATTGCGGCTCTGCTATCATGGTCTATCAATCCGAATATTAGATTTTTCTATTTAAATGCAACGAGTTGTTTGGCAATTCTGCGGTAATTTTGAAAGCTTAGGGAATTTCGGACACCTGAAGAGTCCCAACCGCATCCTCACAGCCACCTCCCAGCAGCCCACAAACCCCTACAGTAATCCAAGCCGCCACCCACAAAACACTCCACAACCCCATATTCCAACCACCGGGAACGAAAATTTTCAAACACCTCCCCTCAACGTCAGAGACTGCATCTTCTCAGAATGATAACCCGATCCCGCTTTTCTTAGATCACTCCCCTGATATGCTCACTAACTTTCATTGCAGTGTAGTCTTAACAAGCCCAGACACCGTGACTTATGAAAAAATCAAACAGTGCTAGGCTTAAAGAGTCCGAATCAAAGCTCTGACTACCCTATCCCACAACAAAGGTGGTGGTTACTCTGCATACCATTCAGGACAAAACTCTACTTCTGACCAAGCAGCCCTTTCAAACATTAAAACTAACTGGCATCTTCAAGAATGGAATCACCCACCAACCAACCCAAGGAAACATCAGTTATCATTCGAGGCCTATCAATACATACGTAGTGCGAATCCACAGTAAAATAAATAGCAAATTCAGTTGGTGAAGTACTATCCATCGAAGAAGACTGCTCGACCCCACCAGCCTTTCTTGAGGCGCAGTACAAAAAAATGAACAGACAGGCTTGGTATATGCTAATCTGTAGCTTAAATTTGACTGATAAACGTACAACTTGCATTCCCATTCTTATCAAAAAAAAGAAGATGAACATTTACCCAAAGACCATGGGAGCACCTGGATGTTCAGTAACTAGTTTCTCCAGCATACAAATGTCCTATTCTTCCTTTGTGATAATAGTAAGACAGATCTTATTATAAGGATACCAGCATACGCTATTCCTCTATATGATTTGATCAAACATTACAAGTACGGTTTCTCTTACTGATCAGTGCTTGGTTCTTCTGCAGGAGTGTTTCCTGCTCTGAACTTGGTAGCATTAAATTATGATGATAAGAGAAACCGGAAGGAAAAAAAAACATTAATTTACGTGTTCCCCAACATACCTTCACCATCAGCTGAGCCCAAGGTGATTCCTGTATCGAGTTTTGTTGGTGATGGGCTGGAAAACATAAATGTAAGAAACACAGATAGAACCCACTTCACTGGATCGGAGACCAAGGAAAAACACAACGCAGCTTATTGAATTACTCGGGTTGCCTGACTTTAACCTAAAGATGTAAATGATGGAAGAAATGAAAAGAGTAGTCCATCTATTCAAAATTAACATTTCACATTCACTCCTACAGGCGTATAAAGCGCAGATATCAGTGTACAAATATCAATTTCATGCATAGAGATTACAGTGTGCCCATTAAATGGAACTAACCTTCTTTATGATTACATAGTAGCATTTTTCAAGAGAAAGTCGCTCTCAAAATACCGATAAGAAACGTTTTCAAGTCCAACCTATCATTTGTCTATGCCGATATCAATTAGCTTCTAGACAATGATCCGATTTTCTATAAAAAATCAGCCATAAGATGAAATTAGCCAGTTACAATCATAGATTGCAGCTATTTGTCAACAGATAAGATGGATCAAAATATTACCGACAACTTTGATCGAAGTGCCTCAAGTGGCCCCTTAGGTTTCTGGGGAGAATCGATTAATACAGCCTGTTACATTCTAAACCGTGCTCTTATCAGGCCTATACTGAATCAAACCCCATATCAGCTAGTGAAAGGCAGACCACCGTCTATTAGACGTTTCAAAGTCTTCGGATGTCGATGTGTTTTTCCTCCACAATGGCAAGAATAGCAATGGCAAATTTGACACGAGAGGAGATGAAGTAGTGATTTTGAGATACTCCACTACTAATAAGGAACATCGAGCGTTGAACAAACGTACCCTCATTATGGAAGAATCGATGTATGTTCGCTTTGATGAAACCAATTTTGGGTTCCATAATCCACAAAACATTGGTTATGAGTTAAGTATTGATGATTCTAACGACTTGGACTCAGACACTTCACCTCAGATTTCACACTCATACTTCTCAGACAAGCTCAAACCCCACTTCACCATCCACGTCACACCCCCCTTTGGATACTCGGTAGTACTCCCATGCAGTTGAAACCTCCAATAATTCAGATCCAACATCTGACACATATTATAATCCAGTTCACCGTCTGATTGTAATAATATTCCACCTGTTATTCCCTCACAACGGGCCCCTGGTGTTTACATTAGATAATCTCCTCTCAGATCTGAACCCAGGAAGAGTTGCACGAAATTCACTTCGCAACTACTGTGCTCATGAGGGGTTTCTTTCCAGTATCGAACCTCGAAATATAAAAGAGGCTCTCACTGACTCTGACTGGATTCAAGCAATGCATGAAGAAACTCAATGAATTTGTCAGAAACGATGTCTGGACTCTGGTTCCTCGACCTAGTCACAAGGAGGTCATTGGAACAAGATGGTTTATCGCAACAAACTTGATGTTGATGGTCATGTTGCACATAACAAAACCCGGTTGGTGGTTCTAGGATACAATCAACGAGAAGGCATTGACTACGACGAAACATATGCCCCTGTTTCCCGTCTAGAAGCTATTCGTATGCTGATTGCCTTTGCTGCTCACAAGGCATTTCCCTTGTATCAAATGGACGTCAATGCGCTTTTCTGAATGGTTACATTGATAAGGAAGTGTACGTCGCTCAACCGCCAGGCTTTGTTGACCAGTCCAAACCTGATGATGTATACTTACTCAAGAAATATGTTTACAGATTAAAACAAGCTCCTCGGGCGCCGTCTCACTTCTTATTTACTACCAGTAGGGTTTCTCTCGTGGTCAGGTGGACAGTACTCTATTTTTAAAATTTCATGAACATATATTTTGTTGGTTCAAATATACGTAGATGACATTATGTTTAGCTCATCTTGTCCCACATTATCTAAATCCTTTGAAACTGTGATGACCAATGAATTTTTGATGAGCAGTATGGGAGAACTCACATTTTTCTTAAGACTGCAGATCCGCCAGACTAAGACTCACACTTACGTTTGGCAAGGAAAATATGCTACATAATTGATTACCAAGTTTGGGTTTGACTCTGCTGAGTTCTTAACCACTCACATGTCTAGTGTCATCAAACTTGGTTCTGAGACCCATGCTGAGCCCACTGACCACAGAGTATCGCGCCATGATTGGTTCATTGATGTATCTCACTGCTAGTCGACCCGACCTACTATATACAGTGTTTACTATTGTCTCGTTTTCAAGCTGACCCTCGTGTTCCTATTAGTATGTACCTAGGATTATACTACATGTACTTTTCTAGTGTGTATAATATGACACTTTGTTACATGTATTTTATTAGACTAAGTCCTTATATTCTTCATATATATAAGGACAGTCTCACTAGTATATATACATACACAGTATTCTTCCTCCTGTATAACTTTGGAGACTATTACGTCTCGCATATACTAAACTCAGTAATATAATAGAATTTACTTTGCTTTTGACAAAGTCTGTCTTGGTACCAGAGCGTTTCTTGTCCCAGTAAAGAAATGGACGACGATCTAACTGGGAAGAAGGTGGAGACAAGCGGAGCAAAACCAAACTCCACCATAGATCAGAACGATCCTCACTACGTTGCCACCACCAAACAGACCGGTCAAGCCCTTGCACCCAAATTCAGTGGGGAAGGATTTTTAGGATGGAAATGGACGATGCATGAGGCACTCATCGCCAAGAACAAAATCGGGTTTATCGATGGTACAATCAAGAAACCCGACAACAACGATTCAATCCGTTATTCGGCATGGAGGCGAGCGAATTCGCTAGTTGTAACCTGGCTAATCTCCTCTCTTTCCCCAAACATCGCTCGAAGTGTAATGTATACAAGTGACCCAAAGCAAATTTGGGATTGGCTGTGCGGGCGCTTTAAGAAGATGAACTTGGCGACGCTTCATCATTTCAAGAGCCAGATCGTTTAAGGCAGGGAGAAGAGTCGATTATCAACTATTTCATGAAATCCAGAGAGATTTGGGCCCAGTATGACCAAGCCAGGCCTGTCGATCAGTGCGCGTGTTGTTGCTCATGCAAATGGAGCGAGAATCAGAAGAAGTTGCGAGCAGAAGAAGAGACTCTGCATTTCTTGATGGGATTGAGTAAGTCTTACTCTCAATTGTGCGCACAAATTTTAGCTATGAGTCAGTTTCCCAATTTAGAGGAAATCTACACCCTGGTGACTCAAGAGGAAGAACTAGGGCAAATATCGACTCTAGAGACGATTCAGAGAAATCAATCGCTCTATTCACCAGAGGAGGAGGAAATTCTTCGGGAGACAAAGAACAAACAATGGTGCGTTGAATCTCAAAAATCCTAACAAGAAGAGCCCGATTATACCCATCGCCGGTCCCAAGAAGGAATTGCCCAAATGTTCTAATTGCGGTAAGGTAGGACATTCTCTCGCAGTGAGTGTTGGTGGCTAGTCGGTTTTCCGACTGACGATGCGAAGAAACCCAAGGAGACTAGGGTTAGCTCCGTGATTGCAGAACAAGGAAGAGGAGTTCAATCAGGCGATGAACAAACTCAAGAATCACCCGTTCATGGTTTTACGCCAGATCAACTCCAGCAACTTGTCGCCTACCTTGAACAACACAAGAGCACAAATGCGGGAGGAAGTAGACAAACAAGCTTCGGTGAATTCTCAGGTAACTTTATAACCACACTGAATTCTTCATTACGCAGTAGTATGAATCTTAATCCCATGTTTCAAGAACTACGCAAAGTATGGATATTAGATTCTGGGGCTACGGAGCACGTTAGTGGAAATGAATCCTTACTCTCTGAATGTTTGCATCTTAAAACTAAAAGGATGTTATTCTCCCAGATGGAAACAGGAAACCTGCCGTATCTGTTGGAAACCTGGTTTTCAATGGAGAAATCTGTTTAGAGAACATAATGCTTGTTCCTAGTTTCCAGTTCATTATCTTTTCTGTTTCCAGATTAATAAAAGACCTAAATGTATCTATTATCTTCCATGAAAACACTTGTACTCTGCAGGACTTTAAGAGCAAGATTACAGAAAAGATTAGGAAAGAAATAAGTGGCTTGTATGTTGTCAATGTGACTGCTCTGTGCAAGTTTGTTTTAAGCAAAAAGCTTCTTTCTGCTGGCATGAATTCAAATGCAAGAGTCTGTACAATTTCGAATGTGTTTAGTGGTGTAAATCAAAGTAACCTGTCTGTATTCGATCAAATAAGTCTGTTGTTTCATTTCCTGATATGCTCACTGATGTGAATCAAGATGAACCTGTTTGTATCATTTCAAATGGTTCTGATAGTGCAGTTACTGATATTCCTGGTGGTGTGAAACAAAATGATCTTCTCTGTAATACTTCAAATACTGCTATCGATATTGCTTCTGATAATTCTGTTTCTGTGGGTTCAAATAGACTGTTTGGTATGAATCCTAGTGTCTCCGTCTGTACAAACTCTAACTCTGAACATCTTCTCGCCAAATCGCCCAATAATTATATGTTGTGGCACAGTAGATTAGGCCACATGTCACTTAAAAGAATGAAGAAGATAATACAGTTTAATATACCCAAACACCTGGAAAATAACCCACTCCTGTGTACAATATGCTATAAGGCAAAAGATAAGTGGTTAAAAATTTCCTACATCCAACATCAAAACTCAGGAACCTTTTGAGCTTTTACATGTGGATGTCTGCGGCCCCCATGCGAACTCACACCTTGAACCACCATAAATATTTTCTCACCTTGGTCATGATGATTACACTAGGGCAACCTGGGTAACTCTCCTCAAACTCAAATCTGAAGCTATGGAACACATAAAAACGTTCATCAATTTAATAGAAAACAAATGAGGAAACATATTAAAATAATTCGAAGCGATAACGCTAGAGAATTAGGAAAGTCCTATGAAGGAACCGAGTATTTTGCCAAGAAGGGCATTGTACATCAAACAACTTGTCGTCATACACCCCAACAGAACGGGGTGGTAGAAAGAAAACAAGGAAATCTTATGGACATTGCTAGAGCCCTCCTTTTCCAATCAGGGTTAGACAACCAATATTGGGGTTACTGCATTGAACACGCAACATATCTAATCAATAGAATGCCAAGCAAAGCAATCGAAAATCTTACCCCCTTTGAGAAACTATATGGAGAGAAACCCAACTACAACGAAATCAAAACCTTTGGATGCTTGTGTTACATGACAAACATTGACCCGAACAAAGGAAAGTTGGATCCAAGAGCATCTGCTTGTGTGTACGTTGGGAATGCAAAGAATACAAAAGGATACAATGTTCTAACTCTGGAAGGAAGGGAATTAAAGGTCTCAAGAGACATTGTTTTCTTTGAAGACATCTATCCTTTAAGAGATAAAGAGTGGACCAAGGTTCTAGACGATGAGCAAAATCACACAGATATCTTCTCTCCTCCCTCTAACCAAATAATGGAGGACGATTCTTGTACGTCTCAGCATTCTGAGATAAGAGAAGAATGCAACTCCTCCATCCAACAACAACTTCCAACCGAAGAAACTCATCAGACAGAACCCATTGGCCCAAGAAGATTTACCCGAGAACACAGGATTCCCACCAGATATAACGACTATATTCTCTCCTCTAGATCAAATGAAGGAGACCCCTTCTCACTCATTCTTGCCCAAAGACTTGGGAACACAGACCTTTCACTCTATTCTAGGACCAACTTGAACACTCTCACTGATCAGATACCCAAAGCCACCATTCTCTCATGTTCTTTACACAAAAACGCAAACAAACTTCTAGCCCACTTACATGACCTTAATGAGCCCACTAGCTATAGATCAGCAAGCAAGGATCCCAGATGGGTCCAAGCCATGGCCACAGAGTTCGAAGCTTTGAAGCAAAACAACACTTGGAGCATCACAGACTTGCCTAAGGGTAAACGACCTATTAGTTGCAAATGGGTTTACAAGGTCAAGTTAAAGGCCAACGGAGACATTGAGAGATTCAAAGGAAGGTTAGTGGTAAGAGGCTTCACACAAAAATATAGGCTAGATTACGAGGAAAATTTCTCTCCCGTAATAAAGATGACTACCGTTAGAGCCCTAATAATCATGGCCATCAAAAATGGATGGGTCCTCGATCAGTTGGACGTTAACACACTTTTTTCTCATGGAGACCTCCATGAGGAAATCTACATGACAATACCAGAAGGAATACATGTCATCGGCAAGAATAAAGTGTGCAAGCTCCACAAGTCTTTTTACGGCCTAAACAAGCCCCCGACAATGGTACGAGAGGCTGGCCAAATTCCTACAACACTTAGGTTTTTATCATTCCAAAATGACTACTCCTTGTTCGTAAAGAAACAAAAATACCATCACCTTATCGGGAATATATGTGGACGACATTTTGGTCGTTGGGAATGACACCAAGGAAATGAAATTGCTAAAAAGACAACTCGACAGAGAGTTTAAAATAAAATCTTGGTAGACTGAATTTATTCCTCGGAATGGAATTCCTTCAAACCAAGGATGGTATCATTATGTCTCAGCAATGATACATCAACCAAATCCTTCATGACTTCGACGCTCAAGACATAAAACCATCAGTATCACCTCTCCCAATCAACTTGAAACTTGATAAAGAGAGTGGTCCAAAGCTAGAAAATCCTACCACCTACCGATGCCTTGTAGGGAAACTCAATTTCCTTACCGACACTAGACCCGACATATGTTATGCGGTCCAATTTCTAAGCCAATTTCTCCAAGATCCACCACAACCCACTTAAAAGCCGCTTCCCACACCCTTTCCTACATTAAAGGGACATCTGGCTTCGGCCTATACTTTAATAATGAACCAAACTATAGATTGGAAGCCTACTGTGATTTTGATTGGGCTTCTTGCCCAATCACACGAAAATCTATCTCCGGATATTACATCCTTCAAGGAGGTTCCCCCTTGAGTTGGAAATCAAAGAAATAAACTACCGTGGCCTTGTCATCCGCTGAGGCAGAATACAAGGCCATGAGACAAGTCACCGGGGAACTAAGTTGGCTTAGTAGACTCTTGAACGAATTTGGCATCAAAGACATTGAACCCATACCTCTCAAATGTGACAATCTAGCCGCTATACACATTCCTAGAAACCCCGTTTCTCACGAATGCACCAAACATATCGAGTTTGATTGTCATTTTTTCGTGAAAAACTACAGGCAGGACTTATACAAGTCCAATATGTCCCTAGCACACATCAGCTAGCCGACATGATGACTAAATCCCTAACAGGTAAAGTATTATAACTCTTTTGATTCATTAGGCTTACAAAGGCAAGAGAAAAGGTAGTTTTTTTGTTTTTGTTTTGCAGGAATCAATCAGCGAAAGCCGTCGGTAACAGGAGCAAAGAGCACACCTCTTCATCTCGTATTCAGACGCAAGGAGGATGTACTCTTTGAGGGGAGGTATTAGTATGTACCTAGGATTATATTACATGTACTTTTCTAGTGTGTATTTTAGGACACTTTGTTACATGTATTATATTAGACTAAGTCCTTATATTCTTCATATATATAAGGACAGTCTCACTAGTATATATACATACACAGTATTCTTCCTCATGTATAACTTTGGAGACTATTACGTCTCGCATATACTAAACTCAGTAATAGAATAGAATTTACTTTGCTTTTGACAAAGTCTGTCAGTTCCCCATCTCCAAGAAGTGAAACGAATTTTTTGTTATTTAAAAGGTACTACTAATCTTGGTTTGGTTTATCATGTAGGATAATCTTTCACTCTACGATCATTTACTGACGCTGACTTTGGAGGATCTCTCACTGATCTAAAGAGCACATCTGGATGCGCTCAGCTTCTTGGTACAAGTCTGGTGTCCTGGTTCTCTAAGAAGCAATCCTTTGTCTCTGTCCACTACTAAAGCCGAATACATTGCAGCCGCTGCCTGTTATGCTCAAGTTCTTTGTCTACAATTTCAACTAGCAGACTATGGGATGCCTCAATCACCAGTTCCAATCTACTATGACAATCAGTCTACGATTGCACTTTCCAAAATCTTGTGCAACATTCACGCACAAAGCATATCGAGATTCGTCATCATTTTCTTCGAGATCAAGTAGAAAATGATCAGTTGAGCTGTTACACTGCTCCTTAGATCAACAATTGGCTGATATTTTCACGAAACCCCTCCCTCGAGAGATTTTCACTCGCCTGAGTCTAGCACTGGGCATGGTTAATGTCGATTGAGGTCCATTTTTCTTTTATTTTCCATGTTTTCTCTATTTGAGTTTGTCAAACTTGGTTCTTAGGAAGGAGTGGAGAGTGTCTTTCATCAATGTTTCAAATAAAAGTAAGGATTCATGTGGTTATTGTGGTACACGTATTGGCTGATCTGGAACAATATTATAGTGGGAACGTATTTTATGTTGTTACTTACGCCGCTCCATTTTTTTTTAGACTCGTTTTTCTAGCTAATCGCCTTTTCCTTCCGTTATGTTATTAAAAAAAGGAGAAAACAAACAAAATCCACCAAAATATCCTAATCACGTATTCTTCAACTGTCATCCACTCTCTTTACCCATTTTACACACGTTTTGTCAGCCGTTTTCTTTGTGTCAGTCTAAAACCCATTCCTTCCTTTTCTTTTTGCCTGCTTTACACCCGACTGCTCTTCTTCCTCTCCTCCTTCATCCTCCTTTGTGTTTCTTACTTCCACCAAGGAAATCATCCCATATGATCCTACATTTGCTTACCACCAACTTCTTGCCCTTACTTCCCCACATTTTCTTGTTTCTTTCAGCACGCCACGTATATCTGTTGATTCACATCTTCTTCCTTCACAACCCGAATACCACATTCCTTTAGCTATCATCCTTCCTCTACCGCTTCTTCTGGCACCACCACCATCCCCTGTTTCACCATGCACGAAATGCGTCGATGACTTTCCATCCTGTGCGGTTCCGTTTGAGGATTTGTCCCCAACCTCTGATCCTTCACCAGCATCTCCACCTCCACATGCTTCTCGTCAAAACCCTAAGAAAAGAGTCTGCCCTTCCTCTGCTGCCGCCTCTCTCCGTCGTCACCAGTCTCTTAGGCCACGTCGTCCACAACCCACTCAACTACCTTCCACCCCCGTCGCACCCTGCTACTATCTCTGACGACGATGTGCCCCTATCAGTGTACACACCGACGCAAACGGAATGCAGCCACATCACAGAGCGCTTCTACTTCCAAACGACAACGACGTGCTTCTCCGGTGCCTTCTCCTTCTACGACTGCTTCGGCTTCTTCCTCGGCCTCTTCGTCGTCACAACTCAAACTCACTAATAGAAAAAAGATTTTAAATGACGCACTTTAAACCACGGTTAATCACATAACTGTCATTTAAAAATTTTAAACCACGGTTATTAGAATAACCGTCACAAAAATTCTCGGCGGGAGATTTTATACCACGGTTCTGGGTGGAACCGTCGTATATATCTTGACGTGTTGTATTTTATACCACGGTTTCTGGGTGGAACCGTCGTATATAGCTTGACGCGTTGTATTTTAAACCACGGTTTGGTCAGAACCGTCGTTTTTTAATCGTGGTCAAACAACTTTAAATGACAGTTCGAGGAAGAACCGTGGTATATAGTCTAAACGGGAATTTTGATTTTCGGCCCAAGTTAACGCGGCTCTTTCTCCGTTTCTCGTACATATATTTCTCTCACTTTTGCAACCCACACTGTCGAACAAATTGAACATGCTCTAGCCTCAACTTTTCTTCATTCTCATCAACTCCTTTTTTTTGCAACCCACCAGCAAACATGGAACCTCTGCGCCATCTCTTCAACTTCGCAACCCATACTGGAAAACAAGGAACACATGCTCTACGCCTCTTCCTAAATCTCAACTCACTGTAATTTTTGCAACCCTAACCAGCGAACAATGACATGCTCCGGCCTCTCTCATTCTCTTGTTTTCACGGCAATTTTTGCAAACAAGGAATACATGCTCTGCGCTTCTTCCTCATCTTCACTGTAATATTTGCAACCCTAACCGGCGAACAATGAACACGGTAATTTTGCAACCCACCGACGAACAACACGGTAATTTTGCAACCCACCGACGAACAAGGAATACTGTATTCACTCATTATTTTGCAACCCTAATTCGCATACAAGGAACATACATGTTCTGGCCTCTTCATTCTCTCTTGTTTGAGCTCTGTTGAGATTAGATTGAAGGCGGCGCTAAATCACCAACGATTTAGCAAAAGAATTCACATACTATAAACCACAGTTTTATGAATAACCATGGTTTATTTATTGATTTTATACATTATATACCACGGTTTTACACAATAACCGTCATTTATACTAACTTTATACCACGGTTCGGGCTCCTAACCGTCGTATAAAGTCAATGAATATCGCGGGAGAAGGGGTCTTAAACGACTGTTTCAGCCAACCGTGGTTTTTTTCCCTTACTTTAAACGACGGTTATGAACCGTCGTTTATAGATATTTTTTAATTTGCGACGCGAGCATAAACCACGGTTTATAACCGTGGTTTTTAAGCAAAATAATCGTGGTATTAAACATTTTCTGCACTAGTGATTGGTCTGGTTATACCCTTCTGTAACAGCCCAGTAATCAACCCACTTGTGAGATATTGTCCGCTTTGGGCCGCAGCCCGCACGGTTTTGCTTCCGGGGTACCATCCCCAAAGGCCTCTCACAAGGCAAGAGTACTTTTAAATCGGACATTAAGAATGAACACATAGTAGTGGGAAAAAGGGTTAACTGTGTCTGGCTCCGTAAAAAACGACCGTCCAACATTGCAGGTTGTCTTTCAACACAAAACTGGTCCACTGTTTTCGAACTGGGGACGCATATTTACTGGGAAGTTGTTAAAGAATTTTACAAGAATTTACATTTTGAGGATGAGTATCTTGCCAAGTCTAGGATTAAGGATATTAAAATTGAGATCAATCTTGATGTTCTTGCTATGATTTTGGAAATTCCTACTGAGGGTGTTAAGACTTTATCCCATGATGTTAACACTTTTGCTCTTAATCAGAAAGATAAGGATCTGTTCAGTTTTTTTTGGTATTGAACCTGAAACCAGGAAAATCCGTTCTGCTCCCCAGAGTATGTTGGATGCTATTGGTCGTTTACAGCATATGATCGTGTACTAGGGTATTGCGCCAAGAAATGATCAGCGTGGCACTGTCACCTTTCTGGATGTCTGTTTACTGTGGTGCTTGATCCAGAATACCCTCTTAGTTTACTTCACTTTATTATGTCATATGCATCATGCTATCACTCAGTGCACTTCCTCCCTACCCTATGCTACTTGTGTGACTAAGGTGTTTGAATACTACTCTGTGGATCTTTCTAATGATTCTGCCAAGGTCTTGGATACAACCATGAGCTCTCTAAAACTACCTTAGCCAAGATGGGACTTGGACTGGCTGGTAACCAGTGGATTGTTAAACACCTCCCAAGGTTGTTTCAGGCACCGCAGAGACACTTGGAACCATTCCTCAACTATGTTACATGCTTTTTAGCTTGTTCCCTATAACTCTTTAATCACTGTTCCTCTCCAGCTTGTTGGTCTTAGCTTGTTGGTTTTTATCTTCTCTGTTTTCATTTCGTACCGGACTCACAAGATTCTCTACTCCTTTGTCATTTATGTTTCCTTTGACTTTTTTGGTTATGGTGTGGTGACTTCTGAACTATTTTCCTATAATTAATATTGTATAAAATGCCACTACGTGTTCTACCGTACACCACTTCGTGAGTTTTTAGATTGGTACCATTTTTTATTGCACAAAGGGGGAACATGGTGAATACCATTGATCATATTAATACTTGCACACTAGCTTTGTTTCAGGGGGAATCAACACTTCAGGGGGAATATGATCTCTGATTCACCATGTGAAGTTTACACACATCAAAAGGGGGAAACTGTAAATGTATATACTTTATACACACTTATGATTTTTGATGTGTGACAAACCAAACACTGAGTCAGCCTTACACTCAGCAAGTTTATTCCCGTTGATTTCACAACGTCAATAATAGAATGAGACTTGTACATCTAGTATTTATATTAGATACTAGTTTGTTAAGATATGGTACTTGTGAATCTCTATTTATGTGCTACATATAATTACGTAAATATCATTTCTAGGGAATTTGTTTAGGTGGTTAAGAAATACTCTTTATTGCTGTATATAAGGATGTATAGGTTTATTATACGGGTGTGCTTTTGGAGTATTAAAATTGGTTTATTTCATACAGCGACTCACCCTTCGAGTGTTGAGAGAGAGATTAGGTTTTCATTGTTATCAAGTCAATAACTAGAGCCGATCATGGTCAATATAGCCCAACCGCCCAGCCCGGCCCGCCCTGTATATTCACCCAACGGGTATGGGTGGAAAAAATGACTGGGCGGGTTTGGACAAAAAAATCAGCCCGAATTTTTTTTCGGGCCGGGTTATGGCTAAACAATTTGCCCAGTTGATGGCCCGGCCCGGCCCGTTATCATAGTTACATTACATTATCAGTTTATTATATATGTTATAACATGGACTTCTCATTTTATGTGCATAATGTTATAAAAAATACAAAATAAAAAAGTGTGCATACTTTCCACGCTCCAACCAGCCCATGTAAGCAAGCCAACTAAACAAAGTTACAAAGCATCAAACCCCAATCGAGCTGACCATCTCTCATTTTACCTACGTTGCCTAGAGCTGGAACATTCCATACCCGAAAAAGCTTCCAACAAAATCCAAATTCTTGCCACTGTAGGTCCTACTCTATTCACCGGAAAACTCATTCAATCACCCACCTTTTCGGTCTCGTTCCTCTACATTCATCAATATATTAAGTTTCCGTTACCTCCAAGTTTTTTCAAATTTCGCTTAGTCTTTTCCTTTTTTTTTTTTTTTTGTCTGTTAAGTTTTCATACTCCTCTCGATTTCTACTCCTCATTTTCGCCAAGTGAATCTGAAGCGGTGATGGTTGGAACTTTGAAGTATATTACTTGAACAAAGAACTAGTGTGAGTTTTTGAGAAACATTGGGTGCACATTAGGATTATACTATGTAAATGTCATCGATGGTTTATTGTAACTAGTTATGCTAGAAAATAGATCATTCACTTCGCATTATATTGTAGCACTTTGGTAGTTCTAATCATGCTTGATTTTTAAGAAAACATTTCAGACAAAGAGAAAATTGAGTTAAAACTGGACCGGGCGGGCCGGGCATTGGCACAGGTAGAAAAAAACCGGGTCTGGCCCGGCCCGCCCGATTTTTTCTAAAACGGGCTTGGACAAATTTTTTAGACCCGACGGGCAGAAAAATCATGATCGGCCCGGCCCTAACCCGGCCCGCCCGCCTGAATGATCAGCTCTATCGATAACCATCAATCTAAAGTGTTAGATTGGAGTGTGATTGTTCATAGTATTGAACAGATCAAGTGAAGAATTTTTCAAGCTATTAATAAAAATTAGTGGCTGAGTTTTCTTCTACATCTCTGTTTTGTTTATCCTATTCATTATCATTGAGCTCAGATTTGTACTGAGCGTTCTGGGTAATTGGATCACGAACTTACAAGACATGATAAGGGGTTTTTTCGCTTAATAGCTAGAATCTAACGAGTTTAAATTAAGTGCATTCAGACACTGGTAAGCCATCCCCTAATTATGTATCACTAATCTATAGATGGGTAGGCTGTATGAGATTAAGGTGGATCATACAAATCCACGCGTGTCGCTGTTGTCTTGGGAGATGGGTAACATTGTTCTCACCCACAAGTCAACCTTGGAGTCTATGCAGGCCGTATTGCTTGGTAGAAGCAGCGGCAAATAGTGCAATAGGAGAAATATTGTTGTAGAAGCAGCGGAAGTAGAGGGACTTCAAGAGCTCACTCTTTATGATGCCAGAGCCTAGGAGCAGCGGTAGTAAGGAGTCTTCCCTTGACCAATAACGTAGAATCCTTCATCTTGTGTGGGGCTAATTCCACCATCTACATCAGCCGCAGGCTGGATCCCATACTCATTAACATGCCAAGTAAGATGGCAAGCACGTGTCGTAGCGGCAGCAGCAGCAGCATCAGCCGATTTATCAAGAAACGAAGCATTTTTAACAGCAGCAACAGCTGTGGGATCGTTAATAAAACCAACTGTCATACCAACATCTTCAAAGGGAGTAGATCCATCATCGGCAAGAAGTAACGCAATCCGTCTCACATCTTCGTTTTCATAATGCGAGTGATGCAGTGTGCCGTAGAAGTTGAAAAGACCGTCCTGTACAGCTATGTTGCATCAAAAATGGGACGGCACCGAAACAGCAAATAAATAGAAATATATATTGAATATATTATATAAATTAAATATAATATAAACTTAAATCATCAAAAACATAAAAATATTTAAAATAAGTGAATGTCCATGTGTGATCACAATAACAACTTATATTTATTTGTAGTTGGTTTTGAAATTGACATAATAGAGGGGATAGTTGCTTTTTCCTGACTTCTCTTCATATGTATAAAAAAAATTATGGTGTCAAAGTGGGATCGACCGACCGGTTTCTATTCCCAATGTTCCAAGTGTGATACTGAAAGTGTGTTCTTTTGTTTTTTCAAAAAAAACAGGGAGCGTAACCGTTCGGATACATTATGGCGGAGACAGTCACTTTTCAGAGTACTCTTCTAGTATGTAGTTGGTGGACTGGGACGGTCACTTTCTCCCAATTTTTGACTGGAAACGTTTCTGGAATGTATATGGGACATTTCAGAAAAAATGAACGTTTCAGTGGTAGAAAAATGGCTCCCGAAACGTTTCGAGGCGTTTCGGGGACGTGAAACGTTTCGGGGACGTGAAACGGCAGAATACAGGCGTCCCCGTGCTTCATTGCTGTACAGTAGCTCTGATAGTCGGAAAGAACGAGCCCATCATGTTGGTCTGATTAAACTGAGATAAAGGAACTCCGTACGTGGTTGCGCAGCAGAGAAATGAAGCTTCCGCATCCATGTTTTTTATTTAGTTCGGGCATTTTCATCTGCCCGTAGTTGTTCATTGTGGCAGCGGACGTCGCGTAGACGATGAGACGGTCGGTCGGACCGTCATTTACACGAAGAGGACCAATGGAACCAAGTGGGGAGGAGATCCAGCGGGGAACTCTATATCGGCTGGGACAGGGCAACGGTCTTTCATCCGGGTTGAGACGATGCTTGAGAATAGAGTTGTAGGATGGAGCGGAGTTTGTTGTACAGGTGTCCACAGATGTAGACATTGTAGAGATTTCAACAAAATAAGACGAGTGGAATACGTCGACGTCTGGGTAAATTTTGCGGATGTTTTGCGTGGAATTCGCAAATCTGTAGCAAGTGCTTTGAGACGGCTGTATGGACAGCATCCAATGAAGCACGGGGACGCCTGTATTCTGCCGTTTCACGTCCCCGAAACGTTTCGCGTCCCGAAACGCCACGAAACGCGATCGAAACGTTTCGAGAGCCATTTTTCTACCACTGAAACGTTTCATTTTTTCTGAAACGTCCCATATACATTCCAGAATCGTTTCCAGTCAAAAATTGGGAGAAGTGACCGTCCCAGTCCACCAACTACATACTAGAAGAGTACTCTGAAAAGTGACTGTCTCCGCCATAATGTATCCGAACGGTTACGCTCCCTTTTTTTTTGAAAAAAACAAAAGAACACACTTTCAGTATCTCACACTTGAAACATTGGAATAGAAACCGTCGGTCGATCCCACTTTGACACCATAATTTTTTGTATACATATGAAGAGAAGTCAGGAAAAAGCAACTATCCCCTCTATTATGTCATTTTTCAAACCAACTACAAATAAATATAAGTTGTTATTGTGGTCACACATGGACGTTCACTTATTTAAATATTTTTATGTTTTAGATGATTTAAGTTTATATTATATTTAATTTATTATAATATATTCAATATATATATTTATATTTATTTGCTGTTTCGGTGCCGTCCCCATTTTTTGATATTTAAGATTGGCGTTTCACCGTCCCGGAAACGTCCCCGTCCCCAAACTTTGAAACGTTTCGGTGCAACATAGACTGCATCGAGATCAACAGCCAGGACTTCAGGATGGCCGTAACGACGCTCGGTGCGGATATGAATGCGGCCATCAGCAATCATTTCATTCATCGGATCCGTGGTTGTAGGGCGCAACGCCATTGCAGATGGCAAAAGGTAGAATGCAGAATGCAGACAGAATGCAGAACGCAGAAATACAATAACATATATAGCTGTTACAATACGACGTTAGAACGGTCTCTTGGAAATTGGCTATCCCAGTCAGCAGCCAATCAATTAAGGGATACGACAGTAATGGTGTCCCGCAACCTTCTGCTTCCGAGGAGCTTTGAATGCCCATGCATCTGTAAAGAATTCATGTGTCGTTTCGTATGAAGGATCCCCGCCCTTCCGGTGAAATCTTCAATCCTTATATTAGCTGATGAGATATTAGTACTATAGTAGCTAAACCGTCGATGTCTTTTGAAACACAACTTAGTGTTACAATTAAACAATTAATTCAGTGGCAGTTTCCGAATACATCGCCATGTCTTTACAGTTTTCTGAAGCGGTCCTCTCTACCCCAATTCGCAACTCTTTTCATTATCTCTCTACTGGGGTGGGTGTTCGGTCAACTTTCTCCTCCACACCGGTGTCTTTCTTTCCACAATTGCAGCTGTGGTATAAATAAAAATGACATAAATGTCATATATTTTGACATATTTCTCATAATCTTGTTCTTTTTCGTTATCATATTTGCACATCATATTTATGCCTTATTTATTTCATATTTATGTACTCGTCAATTAATAGTTTTTAAGATTATCAATACCATTTTTGATGTAATTTTCATTTTACAAAAATATAGGGTTAAAAGTGAAAAAAATATATATCAAAAAACTATAATACTACCTCCTATTTTTATTATAGTTGTTTTGGGGTTGAATCTGAAATATTTATGATTCACAACCTAAATCGACGGATATTAGTTAAGTAATGAGACATTCACAAAAATGCCACGATTTGAGTTTTATAATTCACGCATATACCCTTTTTTAACAGTTGTTTCATAAAATGGCCACACGATTTGAGGTTGAAATTCACAAATGCCATTGTCCGCTAATAGACGTTAATTTCACCGTTAAGTCCATCTGGTAAATGACCAAAATACCACTGACGGTAAGTTTGATTTTTTTTTTGGAAAATTCACAAAATGCCACGATTTGAGTTTGTAATTCACGATATACCCCTTTTTGGAAAGTTGTTCATAAAATGCCACGATTTGAGTTTGAAATTCACAAATGCCACTGTCCGCTAACAGACGTTTAGTCTCGCTGTTAAGTGTCTCTAGTAAATAATGAATACCCCTGACGGCAAGTTTTATTAAAAAAAATTGAATTGCGCTGATTCGACTGTGCAACGGCTATTTTTTTTTGAATTTTTTTTAAAAGTACACAAAATACCCTTGTTTGGTTTTATTAGTTTACATATGCCATTATTTAGGTTTTGATGTTCACAATATGCCACGATTTGAGTTTATATGTTCACAAAATTCTATGTTTTTGCTGTAACGGCTAGTTGAGCCCAACAACTCTTTTTTGCTTATATAAAGACCTTCTTACCATGTAAACAAAGCACAAACACCATACTAAAGTCATGGCCTTGTTTACAACTATAGTCAATGAAAAGTTTCAAACAATTCATTGTGTGACTATGACTAATCTGTTCCTCTGTTGGTGTTGTTGTTAATGCAAGCGATCTAATCGTTGTGTGACTATAACTAATTTGTTCTTCTGTTGGTGTTATTGTTAATGCAGTGATCTAATCGTTGTGCGCAGATCTGTTTAGTGGTAGTTTTGGTTGGTTTTTGTGGAAAGATGTGAAAGTTATTGTAAGTAGAAGTGTATGCAGCTACATACACATGATTTTTGAGGATACAGATTACAGTTGCAAATACAAATACACCCCAAAGAAACATCTTCTTCATGCTTTGCCTCATCTCTTCTTTAAGTTCTTTCTTTATCTCCTTCCTAATGTTATTGATAAGATTCGCAACAACTGTCATGCTCTCTTGATGTGGAGCTTCAGAATGAGCAGATGCAGTAGTAAAGGTAGAGCCTATCATAATTGAGTGCGATTTGGAGTAGCCAGCATGTCTTACTCTAGAATGAGGAGAGTATCGATCTTGCATCACCGGTGCCCACCATTTGAAAAAAATCACATGCCCAACAGTTATAGTACGCCCTTCCAATCGAAGTTTCATTGCGGGAGAGGGTAAGGTTTGATGGGGCTCCACATTTTCAATGAATTGTTTGAAACTTTTCATTGATTATAGTTGTAGACAAGGCCATGACTTTAGTATGGTGTTTGTGCTTTGTTTACATAGTAAGAAGGTCTTTATATAGGCAAAAAAGAGTTATTGGGCTCAAAGTAGCCGTTACAAGAAAAACATAGGCATTTTGTGAACATATAAACTCAAGTTGTGGCATATTGTGAACATCAAAACCTAAATAGGGGCATATTGTAAACTATAAAACCAAATAAGGGTATTTTGTGTACTTTTAAAAAAATTTCAAAAAATAGCCGTTGCACAATCAAATAAGGGCAATTCAATTTTTTTTAAAAAAAGAATCAAACTTGGCATCAGGGGTATTTTTGTCATTTACCAGAGAGACTTAACAGCGAGACTAATGTCTGTTAGCGGACAGTGGCATTTAGTGAATTCAAACTCAAATCGTGGCATTTTATGAACAACTTTCCAAAAAGGGGTATATCGTGAATTACAAACTCAGATCATGGCATTTTGTGAATTTTCCCGAAAAAAATCAAACTTGCCGTCAAGGGTATTTTGGTCATTTACAGAGGGACTTAACGGCGGAACTAATATCTGTTAGCGGATAGTGCATTTTGTAAATTTCAAACTCAAATCGTGACATTTTATGAACAACTTTCAAAAAAAGGTATATCGTGAATTATAAACTCAAATCGTGGTATTTTGTGAATTTTCCTTTAAATAATTAATATTTATCCAACGTAAATCAAATCAAAATGAAACAATTGTGTTAAGACTCGGGCCACTCGGCATCGCCTATGCATTGATCGCCCTGTTAGTTAGCAAATTGTTTCGTAATTGAGATTAAATTACGAGTTAAATATGGTAATGGTTGAATTAAACTGGTGAATTGAGATAACAATACAAAGTCCAGTTTAACTATTTATATACTAATGTTTTACCACGTAATTAATCAGGTAGAACGAGGTCAAAGATAGTCTTGTTTAAGCACAGTGAATCTCACTTGTGGTTTTTCAAACAAAACAACTCAAGGTCTCACTGTCTTTAATTCTATTTAGAGGTTTTAGCGAATTTCAAAAATATACTTATGAAAATCGTAATTTACTACCACATCTAATATATTATATTTTTCATATTTTTATTTTACTCATCGCTTTATATATCCCAATAACCTCAAATTTATAAGTTAACAGTTGTAACTTAAAATATTAAAAAAAATTATAACAAATACATTAAAATAATAATTATAAAATATAAACAAAATATAAAATATTATTCTCAAGAAAAGATACTCCCCTCCGTTCAATAATAACTGTCATTTTAGAAACTTGCACACTTATTAAGAAAAGTAGGACAAAACGCATGTGCCCCTACTTTTTACTTTTCCATTTAAATAATAATTACTTTTATATTGAATAGTAGGGGTAAAAGTGGAAAGAAGTGTGTCAAAAAACTAAAATGATAGATATTTTTAAACAAGAATCACATCCTAAAACGACAGATATTAATTAACGGAGGGAGTACTATTTTCTGGTTTATACTTTTTACAAATTTAAATAATGATTTTTTCTATAAACTATATAAAATTGTTACTTTTGATATTGTTCATATTATTTATATATTATTTATAATTTATACAATTGTTCTATGTTTTACATACTTAATTTTAATTGTTTTAACAATTTATGTGTATTTTTTATAATTTATATTTTTTATGTAGTTATTTATCATATTTAATTTTTTATGTGTAACTAATTTTGTGTACTTTTTTCAGTGATTTGTTGAATTGTTTTTGAATTTTATAAAATATTTTGAAATTTTTTTTGTGAAATTAAACAAAACTGGAATATCTGGTGAATTAATCGCAAGCATCAATTCAATTTCAACTCTAACAATTAAAAAACAAAATGTTGCAGGAATGTTCCTCAAACAACCCATGTAACAGAAAATGCTACAGAAGAACCATGGGAGAACCAACCCCAAAAGCTAGCTCAAGGGGTGAAGACCCAATATTCTATATGAACCACACATCGACTGCCCATACAGCCGATGTGGGATTCCCCTGCAACAGATCCCCCTCCTTCGAGACACCAACGCCCACGTTGGTCTAGTCAACTCCGGCGCCCACCTGGCCAGGGCCCGAGGAGGTCTGGCTCTGATACCAATGTTGCAGGAATGTCCTCAAACAACCCATGTAACAGAAAATGCTACAGAAAACCATGGGAGAACCACCCCAAAAGCTAGCTCAGGGGTGAAGAGCCCAATATTCTATATGAACCACACATCGACTGCCCATACAGCCGATGTGGGATTCCTGCAACAGATCCCCCTCCTTCGAGAACACCAACGCCCACGTTGGTCTAGTCAGAGCCAGACCTCCTCGGGCCCTGGCCAGGTGGGCGCCGGAGTTGACTAGACCAACGTGGGCGTTGGTGTCTCGAAGGAGGGGGATCTTTGCAGGAATCCCACATCGGCTGTATGGGCAGTCGATATGTGGTTCATATAGAATATGGGGCTCTTCACCCTTGAGCTAGCTTTTGGGGTGGTTCTCCCATGGTTCTTCTGTAGCATTTTCTGTACATGGTTTGTTTGAGGAACATTCCTGTAACATTTCTGTTGTAGAATCCCACATCGGCTGTATGGGCAGTCGATGTGTGGTTCATATAGAATATTGGGCTCTTCACCCCTTGAGCTAGCTTTTTTGGGGTGGTTCTCCCATGGTTCTTCTGTAGCATTTTCTGTTACATGGGTGTTTGAGGAACATTCCTGTAACATTAAGATAGACAGAGAGAGTGATTTTAACATCATATAATAGTTTAATTGAATATGGTCCGCTCCTTAAAAAATTGAATAGAGTTCTAATTAATAGTAGCTGAAACTGACCATTCAAAAAAGTATGAACGAATTTTACAAGATACCCCTGGTTTCATTTTTATTATAAGATCCCCTGAGGTTTTTTATTTTTTTACGATATACCCCTGATGTTTCATTTTCATTATGATATACCCCTAAAGTTTCAAATTTATTACAAGATGCCCCTCAGTCAGATTCCTCATTTTACTCTCGCACATATGCCCCGCCCCCTAATAACCTAGGATATATAGTCAAAGTTTTGTTTGAATTTGAAACTTAAATAAAATGCTCAAAAAAATTAAAGTTCATATATAATTTGACATCAATATAAAAAAATGAATATAATTAAATAAAGGGAGATTACATGAGATACCCTTGAGGTTTGAGCAATTTCACGAGATACCCCCGAGGTTTCATTTTCATTATGAGATACCCCGAGGTTTCATTTTTTTACGATATACCCCTGAGGTATCATTTATCATTACGATATACCCCTGGGTTTCAATTTTTTTACGAGATGCCCCTCTGTTCAGATTCTGATATATTAATCCTAATTTTACCTTCGCACCATATGCCGCGTAATAACCTTTTATGGTCAAATTTTTTAAAATCTAAAATATGAACAAAATGCACATAAAAATTAAAGATCAATTAAAATTTTAATTCAATTTAAAAAACATAAATAAAGTATAAAAAATTAGAATCATAAATTTTTTAAAATAAATAGAAATCAATAAAGAACAACAAAAATCTATTTAGAAAACTTATATTGTTGCATTATTTAAAAAATATTATAGCGTGACTTAAAAATCATAAATTTTTATAACAATTATATTAAATACTAGAAATTATTAAATAAGTTTATTATTATAGTATAAGTTTATTAACAAATATATTATTTGATATCAATAATCACAAGAGAATGATCATATTTTATATTTTTTATACTTTATTTCTAATTTAAAATGATGATTTTTTCTATGTATTATGAAACTATTGCTTTTAATATTCTCTATTGCTTTTAATATTCTTCATATTATTGTTTATACATTTTTTAGATTTTTAAACAATATAGGTAATCCCTAACAAGTTATGTTTATTTTTCAAAATAAATTAATTTTATTTTTAGTCATTTCCATTATTAAATGTTTTTTTTGTTATTTAATTATATTCATTTTTTATATTGATGTCAAATTATATATGAACTTTAATTTTTTTGAGCATTTTATTAAGTTTCAAATTCAAACAAAACTTTGACTATATATCCTAAACTTATAACAATAATATGAAGAATATTAAAAGCTATAGAAGAATATTAAAAGCAATAGTTTCATATAATACATAGAAAAATCATCATTTTAAATTAGAAAATAAAGTTAAAAATCATAAAATATGATCATTCTCTTGTGATTATTGATATCAAAAATATATTTGTTAATAAACTTATACTATAAAAAAAAATTAAATAATTTCTAGATTTAATATAATTGTTATAAAAATTTATAATTTTAAGTCACCGCTATAATATTTTTTAAATAATGTAGATTTTTTTGTTCTTTATTCATTTCTATTTATTTTAAAAAATTTATGATTCTAATTTTTTATACTTTTATTTATGTTTTTTGAATTGAATTAAAATTTTAATTGATCTTTAATTTTAATGTACATTTTGTTCATATTTTAGATTTTAAAAAATTTGACCATAAACCCTTGAGGTTATTATGCGAGGGTAAAATTAGGATATGGAAAAAATAATATATCAGAATCTGAACAGGGGCATCTCGTAAAAAAATTGAAACCTCAGAAGTATATCGTAATGAAAATGATACCTCAGGGGTATATCGTAAAAAAAAATGAAACCTCAGTGGTATCCCGTGAAATTCGCTCAAACGGGTATCTCATGAAATTTCCCTAAATATAATTAATGTGTGACATTCTGGGGAAGAACTATCCCGATTAGCATCTACGTTCGAAGATGAGATTTTTCTATTTAAATGCAACAAGTTGTTGTTTGGCAATTCTGCGGTAATTTTGTAAGCGTAGGGAATTTCGGACACCTGAACAGTCCCAACCAGAAAATCATCAATTATCCAAGTGATGGAAAATCTAGCTAACAAGATTAGGACATGACAGACAGGGCTTGGTATATGCTAATCTGTAGCTTAAATTTGACTGATAAACGTACAACTTGCACACCAATTATCCACAGAAGATGAACATTTACCCAAAGACCATGGGAGCACCTGGATGTTCAGTAACTAGTTTCTCCAGCATACAAATGTCCTATTCTTTCCTTTGTGATAATAGTAAGACAGATCTTATTATAAAGGATACCAGCATACGACTATTCCTCTATATGATTTGATCAACATTACAAGTACGGTTAGAGTCTCTTACTGATCAGTACTTGGTTCTTCTGCAGGAGTGTTTCCTGCATCTGAATTTGGTAGCATTAAATTATGATGATAAGAGAAACCGGAAGGAAAACAAAAACATTAATTTTACGTGTTCCCCAACATACCTTCACCATCAGCTGGAGCACAAGGTGATTTCCTGTATCGAGTTTGTTGGTGAGTGGGCTGGAGCATAAATGTAAGAAACATAAGAAGTTGAGGCATAATAGGCAAACACAGATAGAACCCACTTCACAGGAATCGGAGACCAAGGAAAAACACAACACAGTTATTGAATTACTCGGGTTGCCTGACTTTAACCTAAAGATGTAAATAATGGAAGAAATGAAAAGAGTGGTCCATCTATTCAAAATTAACATTTCACATTCACTCCTACTGGCGTATAAAGGCGCAGAAATCAGTGTACAAAGATCAATTTCATGCATAGAGATTACAGTGTGCCCATTAAATGGAACTAACCTTCTTTATGATTAAATAGTAGCATTAATCAAGAGAAAGTCGCTCTCAAAATACAGATAAGAAACGTTTCAAGTCCAACCTATCATTTGCCTATGCCGATATCAATTAGCTTCTACACAATGATCCGAATATTATAAAAAAATCAGCCATAAGATGAAATTAGCCAGTTACAATCATACGATTGCAGCTATTTGTCAACTAATAAGATGGATCAAAAATATTACCGACAACTTTGGTCGAAGTGCCTCAAGTGGCCCCTTAGGTTTCTTGCCTTCTTGCTGCAGTTTCATCCTGAAGTGTCAGATACCCTTCCCAAAAAAATTACTTCGTTGATGTCTATCACTCTATCTTATAATCAGATCAAATTCCATAGCTGAGCACAAAGTTAATACCTTTCCTAGAGCCCAGTCAGCTGAATCAAAGTAAGCCCTTTCATGATCCTGGCATCAAAAACCAGTGTCCCCAATGATAAAGCATGCCGTCGATAATTTTCAACTTTGGTACAGAGAGACATAGAATCGCAATGAAAACAGAAGGTTTGACAGCAGAGTTCTCACTTCTGGTAAAATCCCACAATTTTCATACATTTC
This sequence comes from Limonium bicolor, assembly GCA_023374045.1. Classification (NCBI taxonomy): domain Eukaryota; kingdom Viridiplantae; phylum Streptophyta; class Magnoliopsida; order Caryophyllales; family Plumbaginaceae; genus Limonium; species Limonium bicolor. The sequence continues at coordinate 238,733,826 of CM041776.1, forward strand.
ATCTAGCTGCAATAGACAAGTTTCAAGGAGATCTCACAACATTACCTACCTTGGAAATAAGTGGAGGTTTCTTGGGCATCATTCCTCCATACTTTTTCTTAACAACTGCTTCCTACAAACAAATAAGAAAACATCCATTCTAAGCATAGCATGAGAAACAATAAAGAATGTTCAAAGTTCAGCCCTCCAGTTCAAGAAAATTTCCAAGAAGACCCCAACAACCTCTTCCTGAGATGTTGGCATTGACTTTGAAGAGTCCTCTTTAGGTTCTTCATCTGCTGTTCTTTGTTGGTCTTTGACATCTTCTGTTGCTGACATGTTGCGCTGTGTTTTTCAAGATCACAGGGGTACAGAAATGCGAGGAGTAAATGCATGAACCGAGACATAATCAAGCAAAATGCATAGGCAGCCAAATCTAACAGAACAAATGATAAAGGGTAGAAGATATAGAAAACCAAAACGGATTAGAAAACATATATAAGAAATTAAAAGGGATCCCCAATCCAATCACGCTAGTTGAAGCTGAACGAGCAGAATTTTGGATCAAACTCCAATCTTAGGTCTATTTTCTTTGAATCAGAGTTATCTTAAATATTCTTTAGGTGTGTGAGGCGTCGACGCAATCCGATATTTTCATTTCCGATTCAAAACAAGGTACACTCAAACACTGAGCCATTAAGATTTCACATGAACACAATTGACGGATGCGGCAGTGTTAACGAAATGACGCGGGTAGATAGTGACAGAGAATAAGGGGGGAGAGGAGAGAAAACCTGCAACTGGAGATGAGGAACGGAAGGAGAATCTGCAACCCTAGGCTGGGCAACAGGTAGATGTCTGTCAGTGATGAGGAAAGGGGGATGGATGACGAGTCGTAGAGGGAATCTGAGTGGAAATATGGCGTATGATTATTAACACTAGTCGATCGACTCCGTTCTCAAAATGTATTAGAGAATCTGGTGTAGATTATTGATACCCTCAAAACGCTGGTCGAACCAACGTTTCAACATAATCTACCCTTGAAGTTTTTCTTTTTTTTTGAAATGGATGGTGATGATTAAAATAATGGGTCCCACTAGTAACTTGAAAACTTCATCTCCTCCTATAAGCTGGGTTGAGAACGTATATATCGTCTCAAAAAACGAGTAGGGTGAGTTATTTCTTGAAAAAATGCGAGTATGGAGAAGTAAGGTGAAAATAATAATGAAAAAAAAGGTGATAATAATAATTAACAAGCCGAATGAATATCGTCTCAAAAAGCAAAAATAAAAGCCGAATGAATAGGTTCCACTCCCATAGCCGTTGTGGGGATTTAACCGTGATTCTCTCTACCAAGTTTAGAAATAAACATTGCATTAGGAGAAGGATTGATTACACTGAGGAAAACCCACAAAGAAAAATAAGACGAGAACGAGCAGCCACTACAACACTAATGTACCCAAAACTAACAAGACACGATAAAACCAACATCCATAGGTCTCACAGAGCCATGCAAATTAGACCAAGCATGGTTGTATAGCAAAAGATGACACATTAATGAAATCCTAACAAAGAACAAACGAAACTAAGACTAACCAACACGACAACACGAATGGGAAATGCAAGACAAAAGAAACCATAATAAGAGAGCCTCCATACAAGAGTCCAAGGCTTGCACTCCTAAGGACAAAATAATGGACTACTCCTAGAAAACTATTTGGCTATAGAACCATCCATTCACTATCCCCATCTTCACTCTCGTCTTCCTTGGAGGGCCTTCGAGCGTATGAGCCTAACTCTACCCCAAGAACCTTTTTGTGCCTCCGGATGGCATTCGGTACCCTTAAATCCCAAAGTTTTCTCATTAGAAGTCGCCTCAATTGGTCGGTAGAGGAGTGATATCCTCAATCCAAAGGTTCTGGGTTCAAAACCTACCACACTTATAAAAAAGATGAGCAGATCAAAGTAGCGCGTGGGTGGGAACACTAGATGAAATATCTCATTAATTAAGGTTAAGAACGTTATTGAGACGAATTATTCAATTCATACAATTAGGGATTAATGTAATAAACAAACGTAAAATTTAAAGAGGTTAATAAACCTCACATGAAATAACGAAATAAAAGAATACAATTAGAGACGAAATTAAATAATAAAACAAAATGTACAACACTCCTAATTAGGTGAATAATGGTAATTCATCGATAAGTTTAATAAAAGGAGATTTAATCAATATTAAGTCGTAAAATCTGAAGTATGTTACATGAAATAATGAATTGATAAACATTACTAAGGAAGGAAATTAAATAATAAAATTTATACAATCTATAATACATAATAGGTTAATATATTGGTATAGATTAATATATAACATTTCGGAATTAAATAGCATGCCTAAGAATTTACGAAATTAATTAGCGGTTTGGAAACCGACAAATAAGTCAATCGGGCTAAAATATTATTTCGTTGGGCCATTGGACTGATCCAGAAACAATTAAAACAAAACAAAAACATGTGGGCTGACAGCCCAAGAGTGAGTCGGCTGACCTGACCTCCCTCCCTCACTCTCACGGTAATTTCCAACCCTAACTTCCTAACATATCTTTTAATTGTCTTCTAACCCTAATCCCTTCTTTCTTTCTTCTTCCTCTTTTGGAACGCCACCGACCCCATCTCTTCTTCCTTAAGTTTCTTCTTCTTCTTCAGCAAGCTCTTCTTCTTCTCCTCTAAGTCTCTATTCTTTTACAAGTTAAGGAAAATTCCTTATTTCTTCCTCTAGTCCAAACCTAAAGAAAAGCTAAAGGAAGGTAGAAAAACGGTAAGTGACTCCTTAAAATTACTTAATTCCGGTTGGAATCTTTCAAAAATATTCACTTACTACGTTCCTTGTTTCTGTATAACCGAAAAACCAGGGAGAACCCTAGATCGAGCAAAGACGATGACTATGAAAGACCCTCCTTGGTACCGAAATAACTCCCCATCACGTCTGAGTTTGACCTAGCAAAAGCATGTAGGCACACCTCTGGTAATGAAATAGAGATTAAAGACTATGAAAGATTTGCAACCAAAAGATTGAGCAAGGGCAGAAACCAATGGGTTTAATTATTGCAAACCATTTTAGGCACACAAAATATCCCAACAACTGTATCAAACTAATAGGAGTGAAATTGCATGTGTATACTGATTTCATAAAATGTGTGGAATTTACCTAATCGACAACTCAGAAGCAACCAAGGTGATTCCAGGTCTCAACCACGTACCGTACCACCAAGAAGCTGTCGTCGGAGGTCGTTGGCGTTTGTTGGTGGTGATTTGCAGCCCAACAACAGTCGTGGTGTAGCTCACACTTGAATTAGTTTCCGACGCGATTTGAGGGTCTGATCAACCATGATTTAGATGAGAAACCGGACGAAGATGTTGGTGGGCGGTGACAGCGACGTCGGAGGAGAATGTGGGTGGCGGCGATGCAGCAAAATCGGTGCGATTGTAGTGACGGTTTTGAAGAAGTGCGAAGAATGTAGGTTCACGGGGGAAAGAAAGTATTTGACGGAAAATTAAGAAGGAATATAACACGGATTTACTAATCGTGTTAAATAATCCTAAAATATTTTTTCTACTCTTGCCTGGTTCAAAATTAACCAAGTCTAATACTCATGTTGATAAGTCATTTAAGTTTTTTTTATAATTCGGTAGGGTAGGTTTTAAACACAGGACCTTTGGTTCCTGTATACCACTCCTCTACCGATCAAGCCACGAGTTTGGTGTCATTTAAGTACAAATTATGGCTCACATGCAAGCTGATAAGTTATTAGCATATCAATTTCTACCATAGTGCAATTTCAATTTGAATATTTGATTTCATTTATAGATATGAATCACATGGAAAATGAACACTATATCAGATTTTATAATTACTGTTTGTTAACGATGTTGGAAACGAAAATAAAATGTTACATTTGTTTTTCTTAGAGGATATCCTTATAGTAAAAAAAAAAAGGAATATGGCGTATCAGTTCTACAAAAGATGAAAGCATATGTCATTTGTTTGTAAAACAGAAGGTTAAAACTGCTTTTGTTTATTTTAAATTGTCGAATCCTTTTGTTTATAGAAACCAGTTCAGTACTATTTTGGAACGGTCCTGAGCCCAGACCGATATTATTCTGACTTGAATATTTTAGTAATTGGCCTGTAGTCGATCAATAAGTTTTTGAAAAACCACACTCTCATTGGATCGATCGGATTCGACTGGCCTGATATGGTAATGAACCGGAGAGACCGGTTAAGCCCAGGTTAGCCTGGTTTGTAATTCGAACCGGATTTTATTTTTAATTAAAAACATATTATGTGATACTTGGATTGCACGTGATTATCTGAACTTTGAATTTCCTTTAATGAATTTTCTAGTTGTCAATATAAGTATTAAAGAGAAAAAATAGATTATATTATTCTACTTTCATATTAATATTTAATATGTTTTAAAGATAAGATGATGAGATAAAAGTGATATTATTAGAAAATCAATGAAATAAATATATAAAAAGAATAAAAAGATGAATGTATATATCATCTATTGTTTAATATGAAAAGAAATGAAAACATTACCGCACAGGGCTAGGCCATGAATTTAAATCCATATCCACAGCCCGACGTGAATTTGTAAAATTCAGGCCGGACTTTTTATTCCACTTCTATAATACACACCCAAACCTGGTCCTGGCGGGCTAATATTTGGGCCGGACCAACCTAAACCAATTCTTATCATGCGTTGAATAGATCGTTCTTTTGTTTCTTGTAATTGAAAACTAGACTTAATTTATGTTAGAAATAATATGAGGAGAGGAATAGGCCGAACGGAGAGAATTATTTAAAATATTCATATAGACTAGTAAAGCCCAATAATCCATGAGGTTCCATCCTAAAATCAATTGACATTAGGTGGAGTAGCCTATAGGTTATATGAACTACTTACTAGCTATATAATTTTTCAATGTGAGACTCACACTTGATCTCCAACATCCCCCTCAAGTGTGAGTCTTTCACCTCCGAGGCCTCCCAACATTGCACCCTGTTTAGACCCCACTTGGTACTGGCCCTGTCTTTTCTCCGTGACACAGTCCAATTTTTACGGTACTGGCCCGGTCCCATCTCTTGGTTTATCGTGACACAGTCCGTTTCTACTCAGGTATGCATTAGACAGTGGTGCATTACCCAAGGTTGAACATGGGCTCTGATACCATGTTAGAAATATTATGGGGAGAGGAACAGGCCGAACGGAGAGAATTATTTAAATTACCCATATAGACTAGTAAGGCCCAACAACCAATGAGGCTCCATCCTAAAACCAATTGACATTAGGTGGAGTAGCCTATAGGCTATATGAACGTTCCAAGCACATTGAGATTGACTGTCATTCGTACAGAAAAAGATACAACAAGGGTTGGTTGATATTACTTATACACATACTTCAACACAATTGACTGACATGATGACCAAGGTTTTGCCAGGAATCCAATACACGGGACAGCTTCCGCGTATGGGCATGAGCAACACTGACGAATCAAGCCTGGGCAACCTTTGTTTGCCTGCGGCTTGAGGGGGTATTGGACTTCTGGGTCAACCCAACTATCAGTCCATAAGCCCATGATTTTACATTGTATTTCATATTAGAAGTAGATTTTTAGAATAAGCAAAATCTGTTAGGAAGATCTTAACAGAATATAGTATCTAGTTGTTACAGATTTTCTCTCTAAAACTTGTTGCTAGTGATGTACTTATATATTGCTGTTATCAGTATACAATGAATACACAGAGATTACATTGAGTTTCATGTCGCTTTACTTTACACAAACTTACAAACACACTCCAAATACATTACGTTATAATCTAACAATTTACAAGCTAGGACCATCAAATCGAAATTGCAATGTACAGAGCATTACTAATTTTCTTTGTTGTATGAAGACCCTACTGAATCCCCGCCTTAACTAACAATCAGAAGGAAAAGAAAATCAGTAAACTTAAAGAATCATGAAATTAGTTGGTCGTCGGCATTCCACTTATAACCATCTGGAGCCCATGAAACAGCACCACTCCAACAGTTGTAGGCACACTAACGGAAACCAAAGCAACCATAGCCAAGGCAAAGCTCGGTCTACAGTTCATCAGAATACACTGTAGCAATCCAACAGCTGCGTAAACATCTTGATGAAAACGCTGATCATAGTATTGTTTCTCCCAATCCATCCAATTACCGCCGCCGCCGCACTCTGCCGATGATGATCTCGACTGCTGTAAATTCAGCTCCTTCATACGTAGCCGTAGCACAATCATATCCTCATCGACCAATCGACCACCACCGCCACCGCCTGATGATGAGTTATTATTGTGATTGTGATCATGATCTTCCTTACCGCGTTTGGATGCGAAGACATTAATGCATCTTGTGGATGACTTTTCTCTTAAGGGTACCAGTCTGTGGCCGACGAATGCAGTTGGTGAAGTGCCGAAATCCTTAGCAGCATTTCCTTTGCTAGAAAGAAGAAGTGAAGAAGATGATGAAAGGAAGTTTGTTTGCATGGTGTGGTTTGTTTGTGAAGGAGCTCGATCGATATTGAAGTATATACTTCTTTGTTTGTCTTTTGTTTGCTTGCGGAGAATCATACACTATACGTGTGTTATGTGTAAAATGTCCCTCGCTCCGCTATATATACATGTTACAGAAGGACGTGCAGAAGTCGGTCACACGTAAAACTTCTTTTACGATAATGGGGATTATTTAAATTTATCTTTTCAGGCGTCACTAATTTATTACTCCCTCCGTCCCAGGTTGACCGTCCTATTTACTATTTGAACATGTCGTTTGACTTCAATTTTTAACATATAAGATAAATTAATTTTAAAAATTTAAGTTTTGCATATGATTCCTTACATGATAAACTATATAATACAAAATTTAGTTTTAAAAATTATTTTTCTTATATGTTTAATATTGAGGTGAAAAACGTGCCAAAAAGTAAACAGGACTTATGACGGGACGGAGGTAGTATATAATCTAGTACCACGTGTCGTATTCTGAATGGTTGTAAGAGTACAACTTGGTTGATTGTTGTGTGGTTTTAGGACCTACATTCGTTGTTTTCTCGTCATAAGAGTAATAATTTAATGATTATATAGTTTGGACATATATCATAGTGTTGCTTTATAAGACTTTTCTGTAATGGTGTTAAAGTTTTGCTGGAAGCAACCGCGGTTATTGCGTGTGCTGGCCCCAATTTCATGTAGGTTCTAACGCGTGGGGCCTCTCTCTCTATATCCAATCCATCGATAAGCAATTGTCTTGACATAACTTCCCTTGCAAATTAAGGAATCAGGCATGCACAGTACTCTTAATTTGTTGGCGTGAAAGAAGAATACTCCACAAGATAACGGTCGACAGGGGGCATAATGTATATAAATAGTACCTGATCAATTTATTTCTTTATTATGTTTTATTAACGCGCTATATATTAATCAAAAGTTAATTAGCAAGTGGGACATATATGAGTGAGTTTTGTTGCTTAATTGATTTGATTTATTTCTGGATCTAAGATGACGGTGCCCGGCGGTGGTTTGGGTCCAAGAGTTCTTCGTTGGCCAAGGCAAGGCTCACCCGCTTGCCTCAAAAGAAAAACCAAATTGGGTCATAGCTAACCCCTATGGACGCACTTTGTGAGAGAATGTAATGAAATTGTCTTGTTTTTACAATCAGTAAAAGCTGAATTTATACACTCCTAACAACGTTAATTATGGTTGTTCAGATGCTAAATGTTAGGATAGTTGAGAAGTTGGGGGTTGTTATGGTTGTTAGCTAAAATCAGAAACTAATTACCAATAAAATAAATGTGTAACTAAGGAGATAATTATGTGGTTATTTTTTTAATATGCCCCGTAAGCTTGACGGCGGTGAAGAGAGTCCGAGCTTGAATACATTTCGTCGACCTGAGCACGAGGTAGTGATTTGGTTAGCACATCAGCTAGTTGGTCTTTGGTGGAGATGTGATGAACATGGAGCACTCCTTCTTGACCTTTTGACGCACAAAGTGATAGGCTGTAACACCCCTATTAACCATAAATACAGCGGAAATAAAACTCTAAGGCGATTACAGACCATCGGGTTCCAAACACCCGCACCAACCTCACCAATTACAACCTTTACAATTAACTAAGTTACGATCTGAACTTCGAGAAAACTTAACAACATACAGAATAAAATACATTCACTCTCCATAAACCTAATCCCATCCAATCACTCATGCTCGTCGTGGCCACCTGTAAATCAATTTGTACCTGCAAGATGAACCAAGCAGCCCACCCGAGAGGGGTGAGTCAGTTCCCTGGAATGGAACTTGGTACAATTCTCCAAAAACAACTTATAAAACATAACTCTTCAAAATAAACAGTAACATGAAAACAAACTCTTAAAAGTAAAATAGGGACAAAGCACTTCAAACAATCAAGTTAAAGAGAAAAGAAAACAAGACAGAAATAGAGATAGAGATAGAGAACTTCCAAACCAAGTCGTCCACTTAAGTAGTCACACCACATAGTTAGTAAGCATCCATTGTTGATGTTAGAACCAATTCTGGTTGAGAAGAGTAAGACTTAAGTAATCACAAATGACTAGGAGTGACATTAATATCCATAACCCGTGGTAGACAGTTTATGTCTCCACCATTTCAGAAGATGATTCCCATAGACAAATATACTCAAGAGTGGAATAAACCAATTGGGAGAGATGGCCCCCACCGCCAGTCAGTTGCCACAAGGGCGAGGTAAACAGACCTCCGCTGTCAGTTGCCACAAAGGGCGAGGTAAACAGACCTCCGCTGTCAGTTGCCACAAAGGGCGAGGTATAGCAGACCTCCGCTGCCCCCGACCCGTTCTCAGTCATCGGTGAAATGTGTGCACCACTTAGTATAAATAATCCATACTCAGTACCAATTAACATTTCCCATATTCCCATTAGATTATAACTGCACAAGAGCAATACCAAAACATTCAGTCCTACAGAGTGCAGAGCGTAAACCCTCAACAATTAATACCCAATAGAAAGAATCCATTCCCAATTAGGCTGATCAAACTCGACTCATGGATGAAACAATACCCATAGTCCAAAGGAAGAATTACCAATACCAGATACTTTCCTATATTCCTAGTTACCCCACTGATCATTAACTGCACCAGAGCAATACCAAAACACTCAGTTCTACAGAGTGCAGAAGCGTAAACCCTAGGCAGTTAATATCTAGTGAAACAACTAGATAGGAGGACCAATAACCAAGGAAGTTTCACATACAGGCTCAGTTAGTCACAACAAGCTCAGTTAGTCACCCAAACATTTCCCTTTTGAAATCCATTCAAGATCAGTTGGTGTTCCAAAACATTCCATAAAGTCCATCAGCAAAAGTATCGAGTACGAGAAATCGTACAAACATTCCATAAGGTCCAAAACACAACAAGCTGAGTACGAGAAATCGTACCTGGGTAACGTTGTAGCAGTTCTAATAACTTGCGCAAACATCACAGTACTCTGAAGAATTAAAGTAGTCTATCATCAAACACTTGTAGCCTATGCTACACTTAAATAAACTCCTTACTCTTATTTCAAATCCCAATTGTCTTTTAAGCCCTCACTTAAATGCTATGAATAACCTTTGACTTGTCCTAGAATGTTGTATAACTCAAGGTTGTAAGACCAAGGAATATATTTTATTAACACTTGTTAATTGTTCCACCCTTATCCACTTTACCCATACCTAACCATAATTCTCACATTAAAGACCTTAATACATAAGTGCATTATACGTTTTCAATCAATCTTAGAATTTCAATAACAATTCTAAGCTCAATACCTTTATTCTTACTTTAGGACATACATCGTGTTATGACCAATGATGAGTTTATCTTAGAATACTATACTATTATTTCACAATTTATTGACTATGTATCTTTATCAATATCTACTGATAATCCATTATAACTAAGTTTTCCCCCTTAACTTAATTAAGATCTACATCCCGTATACGGACATCGTAGTGTTGTAGATGCATTTTAGTATAACTTATTTGAGCTACTAAACTCAATTATCATATCCTTAGTTCAGAATGACTTCCTATTATAACCGTCTAATAATCTTGCCACAAGATGTTGAATTACCTCTCATATTGAAACAACTATATTATAGTTAACTTAGACTTATCAAACTCTTACATTTAGTATTCACAAGGTACATTATTTGCTTAATTATTACCTATATAATAAGGTGTTTAAATATAACCTTTTATGTATCCTTACTTACCTTTAATCTCCTAAATGTTTTATTTTTACACACATACACTCTATAGACTATGTATAATCCTTTTGTCTAAACTTCAATAAACTTAAGCCTTAAATACATTTTAAATTGTTTTACAAAGCCTAAGGTTCCAAAGGATAACTTAATAAATTAATTCCCTTTACTGTATTTAGGATGGACAATATATCCCATAGAGTAGAATTTTCAAAGAATTAAATTCTCCTGGTTCGTAATGTAAATAAATGAATCTTATTTAATAGATAATCTATTGTGAAAATTCTCATATTTTTATATTCAAATAACCCATCTTATTTTCCATTACCGTAAAGTCTCAATATAATCTTATGTAACTCAGTTTGATCTAATACAAGGTTCAAAGAGTTTTAAGTATCAAATTTTATTTATAAACCTTCTATAATTATAACTACTAAATACCTTACTTAATTGTAAATTCACATCCTAAGTATTGGTAATAAATGTTATAAATGTATTTCATATGGCTTATCTATGCCAAGAAACTTAAGGTTATTTTTATATAAGTTCCAAATCATAGTTTAATATAGTTTTATTCATAACCCTTTAATTATTTTATCTTAAACATTAAGTTATATCCATACCATAAATGTTAAGAAATGATTAAATCTAGACTTACTAATCCGCCTCACATTTAGATTAAAGTGTTTTTATTTATTTTATTATTGTTATATATTAAGACCTTTAGATGTAAAAGTATTACATTTATTCATTAATTATATAGTAAGTTCTTTTGTGTAAATCTAATTACAATATCCTAAGTCCCAACTTATTATTAATACCTAACCAAATTAGATTTACATTATGGTCTTTGACAATATATTACACATGTATTCTAATATGGTTTATAAATCTTAGAAACCAAGATAACTCTTTAAGCTCAATTTCATAACCACAATTCAATACTGCAGCTCATATCATTCTTTTAATAGTATTATGTATAGGTTTAGTTTAACTTATTAATTCCGTCATATTCTATTTGCTATAAGGTATTTATGTCTTTTATTTATTTATTTATATTTATTTATCGTACATGTAACTAGATTTATTCAAGACATTCTTATGGTAGTTTTATTGCATTTAATTATTTATATTAGCTTTTTTACACATATCTACATCCGAAATATGGTTTAAAATAAAGTTTTTCCTTAGTTCAATTAAGTATATTAACCACCATATTATATAACTAATATACATGTAATTAATTTAGTTCCTTGATTTTAACCTAAGTTACTATTTTATTCCTTTTATATTATATGTATAAAAATATATATATATATATATATATTTTCCTTAGTTTAAATTAAAATATTAACTCCATATAATATAATATAATAAATAAAACGTAAAGATAATTAATTCCTTGTTTTAACATAAGTTCCTATTTTTAAATCTACGATATAAGTATATATACATAAATGTAAGTAATTTCACTTCTCATAAAAACTAATACAAAAACATTTATAAACTTACTGTTATAAAATGTTAATTTATTTCCCTTTATTTTCCCCAGCTTTACAAGTTAATTACAAACCATACTTTAAATTTTTGATTACATTAAAAACCTTATATTATAGGTTATTCTTATGAAAAACTCATAAACACAATTTTAAAACCCTTTACCATTTGCCCAAAATTCCCAAATTTATATACAGTAACTATACATTTTAGACATATTATAAAATTTTTTTCATAAAATATCTTTTTAATTTAGCCAAATAATTTCCAGAAAACCCGTACCTTGTAAAAACCATAACTTATTTTAAAAACTCCAAAACCATAATAATTTACATCAAAACAACACATAAAATAAGGATCTATGGTTAAAATCTCAAGTCACATACCTTCGGAAGGCCATTAACTAAAATCAACAAGTTTAGAGCTATTTACTGTTTTTTTTATAGAAACTTAAACAAATTATAAACACCATATCTACTCTTGCCGTCCAATCTCTTAGAACGAGATCGGACGGCCCCTGTACAGCGAGTTCTTCCGAACACTATTGCCAAACCGAGTACTAATTCAACGATACTCCAAATCTACAGAACGAAATTGGTGATTTTTGTTTATATGGATCGTAATCAAATTTCGGTTCTATTGGTAACCGGTTTCCCCAATTATATGCAGTATACATCCAGTTTTCGAAATCAATTCGAAGGTTTAGGGTAGTTTCGATTTCAGAATTCAATCGATTGCAAATCCTACAAATTCTCTTAATCTAACACGTACTTGACTAAATTGAGACATGGGTAGATCGGTATTGCAATTTCGATTAGCAACATAGGAACATTTGAAGAAAACTCACCAGATTGAGCGAATTTTGGTGAATTCCAAATCGGAAACTGGAAAAGACTCGAACTTTAATCAGTTCGTGGTGCCGACTTTGCGGATCTATACTAGCAGTATAAACGAGTTAGATAATGTAAGGCTCATTGGAAAGAGAATTGTAGATCTACATGATAGCAAGCTATCCTAACCTGCATCAACACAGAAAGAAAATCGAAGCCACCAAAACACTAGTTTTACCTCTCTGTTTCGGTATTATTTTATGTCTGGCAAACCGAAACTTTAGGCCTCTATATCTCCCAAATGGTTACGAATTGACTTTGGGCATAACCACAAAAGTTGTAGAGGATTAGAGATCTTTACAACGAGCTAAAGAAATCGAATTTTGGTTGAAAGACGAAAGTTATGCAAGACGAACTTTACCTGAAATCGAATGAAAACTGGAATCTGGTTACGAATTCTCAAGGTGGCAACTTTGGATCATATTCCCGTCGATGTAGGATGAGTTAGGAGATGTATGAGTTTGGTTGTAAAGAGGAAATTAGGAGAAAAGAATAGAGAAGACGGCACCTGGAAAATTCGAAGTAACGAGTGAGATATAGCCGTCACAAGTTAGGGTCAAATCGGATGATTGTTGGAGAAAAACAAGGAGATAGAATCGACTAAGTGTTGGGGCGCACGAGAGGCTGACACGTGGCAGTTATTAAATTTTGGCTCTAAACTTCAAACTAGCATAACTTTGGCTAGAATGATCCGTTTTTGACGTTCTTTTTATCGATCTTCATGGTTTTTATGACCTATTTTTGGTATAGGTTTCATGGCCTGGTTGACCATTCTCAAAAAGTCAACTCTAGCAAGGCTTAATAAGCTTTAAGGTTTCTAGAATTTTATATTGACTTTTATGTTTCAAAACAATGTTCCAACACTTCCTAAAATCTTTATAATATATTTGGAGTGTTTAATATTTTCCCAAGATTTATGACTTATAAATCTTATTATTAAATTCATAATACTATATATAATGTATATAATTAGGGTTAAATAGGAGAAAACCCCTAAATATTTCATAATTCCATATAATAATTCAATATTCATAATTACATATAATATTTAATTTTTAATAAAAAATCCCCTAAATTAATTTAATTAATTAAGGGGTATTTCATAGGCATGACCACATGCTTCATACGTGAATGAAAAAATGGATTGGATGAGAGGCAAGTGGTGCCCATATTGTCACAATGAAGGACTAGTTGGCTACGTGATGGTTGAGTTCCGTGAGGAGAGAAAGGAGCCACAAAATTTTAGAGGCAGTGTCAGCAAGGGCGCGAAACTCAGCTTCAGTGGAGTAGCGAGCAGCATCACGTTGTTTGTGAGAGCTCCACGAGACAGGGGCGGAGTCAAGATAGACAGTGTAACCAGTGGTGAAGACGTAGTCATCATGGTTACCAGCCCAATCAGCGTCTAAGGGTTGTAGCGGGACATGAGCGGATAGCGAGACCAAGATGAAGAGTACCCGCAAGATAGCAAAGGAGACGTTTGAGGGCAGTCCAGTGATGAGTTGACAGGGCCTGCACAAACTGAGACAGATGATTGACGATAAACGCAATGTCAAGGCGAGTGAAACCGAGATATTGTAGGCTGCCAACGAGGGCCCGATATATGGTTGATGTGTCGAGGAGGTTGCCAGATTGCTTAAGGAGTGGAGCGGTCGGAAAAATTGGTGTCGGGGCGGAGCTGCAGGCAGTCATACCAGCTTTTTGAAGTAGATTGTTGATGTACTTTCGCTGGGAAAGAAATAAGCCGCCCAAACATAGGAGAACTTCGACACCAAGGAAGTAGGACAGGATGTCAAGATCTTTGAGAGAGAAGCATTTGGCAAGGGTATAGAGAAGGTGGTGATAGAGTTTGGATTACTACCAGTGACAATGATGCAGTCGACATACACGAGGACGAGGAGAGTGGAGCTGCCTTAGTGGGAGATGAACAAGGAGGCATCAGATTGAGACGATCGAAAACCATGACGACTGAGGAAGGTTTCCAACTAACGGAGAGGCCAGTCGTAGGTTAATGCTATAGTGAGGATGACATGGACAGTCACGGGCTTGACCACGAGGCTATATGTCTCATGAAAATCCCAGCTAGGACACTGGGTGAAGCCCTAGGCAACAAGATGGGCCTTTAAACGATCAATGGTGCCATCTGGGTTGTACTTGATATGGTAAATCCATTTGGTGCTGACGAGGTTTGGAGACAGAGAGGGTGGTAATAGGGTCCATGTCTTATTTTTGATTAAAGCATCATACTCATGTCGCATGGCAGCTCGCTAGGAGGGATGTTTAAGGGCTTGAGAGATGGTGTAGGGTTCAAAGGGTGAAGTGGGAGAAACAGTGAGGTTTAACTTTTGGATGGGCTAGGTAATGCTGTGTTGGGAGCAGGTGATGACAGTGCGGGGTATGGTTTGCGGTGGTGGTGAAGTGGTACATGGGTAAGAGGAGGACGGTGTGGACGTGGGTGAAGGCAGATGGAGAGGGGGCAAGTGGGGGTAGATGAGGTAGACGATAATGGAGTGGAGGGTGAGGAAGAGGTGGATGGAGCCGGTGGAGGAGTTGATGGTGGGACCAAGGGAAGATGGAAGTCGGTCCAAGCGGATGGTGGTACATCAGATGCATGAGGAGACGTGGAAGATGATCGGAGTTTGGAGTACGGGAAGACATTCTCGACAAAGCGAACATGGCGAGATACATATACTCCATGTGTTAGTTGGGGTGAGCATTTGGATTGGTTAATTTGGATTTATCCAAAATCCAAATTAACTGATTTTTTTTTTGGATTTTTAATTGAACTTTAAAACTGAATTTAAAATTTCAGATATCCAAATTATAATTTGGTTTGGATTTCGGTTTTAACCCTATAAAATTCGGTTAGCCGAATTATCCCCACTTTTTTTTAAAGAAAATCCCTAAATCTTTCCTTAATAGTTAATACTCTTTAAACATGACAAACAAAACGTCAAAATTCAAAACCCTATCTCGCATTGCTCCAATCCTTCAATTATATAATATCATACTCTTCTTTTTCGTCAAATTAATCATACATAACTGGTTGTTTTGGAACATCGTTCATCGCTGCTCACCCCTAGTTTGATGTAACTAGTCTAATGTTTGATGAGTTCTTTCTGTTTCTGTTGTGATGAATTGGCAACTAGGGAATTCACAATTTTCTAGCAGCTTATTGTTATTACTGCTGATGATGAACATGAAACAAAAAATGTGTTTGGTTTTTTTTTTAATTTGGTTAACTGAAATCTGATTTATGAAATCGATTTTTGGTTTTTTTAAATTTCGGTTAATTGAAATCCAAACTGAAGGAAATTTTGGATTTCAGTTCGGTTTTCGGTTTTCAACTTAAAAAAAATTCAGATTTTGGATAATTTGGATTTCGGTTAATTCGGTTTTGATCAAAATTTGGATAATTCGGTTAAAAACCGAATTAACCAAAATCCAATTTTTTTTTTACAATTTGGATTTCGGTTAACCGAATTATCTAAATCCTCACCCCTATGTGTTAGCGGATCGAGGCAGTAGTAAGCATGTTGCGGGGAGGAGTAACCAGCGAAAACACACGAAATGGACTTCGGGTCCAGTCTGTTAATGGCATAAGGCCGAAGCCAAGGATAACACAAATAACCAAAACTTCACAATTTAACATAATCTGCAGGTTTATGAAACACACGAGTATATGGTGAGTCGAAATGAAGATTTGGAGTAGGTAAACGATTAATGAGATAGATGCTGAAGACATTAGTATGGACTTTGCTCAGGTCTTTCCAAAGTGCAAGGGGTGAATACAACTCTGTTCGTGGTTTACTATTTCTTCAAGTTTACCCACTTCGTTCCCTTAAAACATCCCTATATTGCAATGGACGTAGTTGTCTTGATCGCTCAAGAAATAGTCAAATTGCACTTCTTCCAAAGGTCAATAGTTTCAGACAGAGATTCGATCTTCATCAGCCAATTTTTGAAAGAGTTATTCAAGTTGGCAGGAACCACTTTTTTCTTGAGCTCCTTTTATCTTATCCAAACGGACGGCCAAACAGAAGTGGTCAATCGATGTTTAGAGGACAACTTGTGTTGTGTTTCTTTTCAACAACCCAAGAGGTGGTTGGAGATGTTAGTTGGGCAAAGTATTGGTTCAACACTTCTTTCCATCAGAGCTTGGGTACTACCCCATTCAAAGTATTGTATGGACGAGAGCCTCCGGTACTAAGCGAGAAGAATTTATGGATGACTGAAGCTTCATCTATTTGTTGCACAACAGCAGATGAAGGCTCAAGCTGATAAGCATCGCAAATTGGTTCAGTTTCAAGTTGGGGATCTGGTTTATCTTCGAATACGCCCTTATAAGTATCGCTCTAATTCCAAGAGGAGGAATTCCAAGCGTAGCCTTAGGTTCTATGGTCCCTTCCCTATACTAGAGCGCATTGGGGAGGTGGCTTATAAATTGCAGTTACCTCCAGAAGTCCACATTCATAATATTATACATCTTTCACAGCTTAGGAAGGCACCACCCACTACTCAAGTCTTTTCTAGTTTGCCCAGCGAGTTATCCACGGACCTTGAACTCATTGTATATCCTGCTGCAGCTATAGACTATCGCCAACGCCCAGGAAGAGAACTAAAGGTCTTGATTAGTTGGGAATATTGTCCAGAATTCGACTCCTTTCAGTAACCAAGGCACAATTTCCCGATTTCCACCTTAAGGACAAGGTGGTGGGGGAGGTGATGTTATGGCATGGTTTGACCAAGTCTATTCTAGATAAAGATAATTATAACTCTGTTAGTTTAGTTAGTAGGCTGTTATGTTGCCGTTATGTTTTATAGATCCTTAGTAGGTTTAGTGGTAAAGTGGATACTCAAGAGGCTAAGCAGGGTTGGGAAGAGCAGGCAATTAAGTGTGGTGATTATTGGCCGTAGTAATTAAGGATTGGGAGATTGTTCTCTGGGTACCGTATCACTCTGGCATCAAATTAAAGATCAATAGAATCACACATAAGAGAGGGTAAAATCCACACCTCTCGTATTCGTTAGTTAACAATTGAGAAAAACAGACTTTGATACTGGGAATCACAAATCAAAATTGAAACTATCTATTATCCCTCGAATCCAAAATTTTCTTCCAATATCATGGACTGACCAGCTACAAGACCCGCAACCTTAGTTAAAATGATGTCTGATTGTACACTGATCAATATTGTTCTTCCACTACACCCTGTTGATTCTAAGGCGTTATTGCATGCATCATATGCTGGCTCGGTCAGCTGCACACTGGTGATACTTGCTTCAAATACATCAATCAGACGAGCAAGTCATCATGCATGATTCTGTTCGCTACCATTTTTATTGTGGCCGACAGTTTATGAGACTGACTTATTAAATCTTCATAAGTCTGACAATTTGTTTGACTCCAGCAGTCACAACAGCTGGTTACATCAATCATCTTCTGTCGTCGTCATCGTCATCATCATCATCACCAATAAGGTGGCTAATATCCTGGGGGACGGCATCTGAATCGTGGTCTCTATGATAAGCCCTATCAGCTATGATCTTGTTGACAGCCTCTGTTGGATGACCATTGTCCCAGAATATGGCTCTAGTTCTGTCTGTGCAATAAGCTGATGTAGGCAAGCATACCATTGAAGATGCACCACAGCAAGGCACAGTGGAGATATCAAAACCTGCAACCATGTATATGTATGTCATAATGTCATCAAGGGTAACAATTCAAACCCTCCTACACTAATTTAATTTCTCATATATGTTTCTTTGTGACAAACCCATCCATAAGGAGATTAATTAAAAGCATGATACATGTTAATTGTACCTTTCTCTTTCAGGGTTGACATGTCATGACCTCCATATATACCATATACATCGATGTAAGAGAGCTTAAGATCATCGTATTTGTCCCTGAAGTTATCGGCCAATTTCTTCAATCTCTTGTTGAAGTCTCTGACGGGTTCATTGACGAATTCAGTACAGCGTCCGAGGACGTTAACTGTGGGAAGACAGCCTAAGGGACTAAGTCCAAACAACACTACCTTCCTTGCTCCCATCTTGTAGAGACCCTGAGAATATTGTATGTATTGGTGATATATATTATATAAATTTACAATATATAAGAGTTACAAACTATGCTATATATATGTAACACTTACATCAAGCTGGAAAGTGAACCTTTTGATCAATCTATCTGCAAATTCGTCAGTGGTAGTGACTGTGCTTGGCCTTACGTTTAATGGGTTGAGGAAGTAGTTAAGTATCCAGTCGTTGCTCCCGACCCAGACAGAGTAGAGACACTTCTGAATGTATTTCTTTGTTTTGTTACCATGGACGCCATGGATTCTTGCGATGGTCCTCCTGTGTCTCTCTAGTTGTAGATCCAAGGGGATTCTTTGTCCCTATTATATAAAGGATATAGTTCTTCTGTTATTAATCATATTTAGACACTTCTCACTTTCATAATTACTACTATATAGCAAGCATATATACCGCTACTATTCCAGTTTCAGGAAGAATTCCTGCCGCAGCTGATGCATAGTTCACGCCTTTGACTGCGATATCTGGGTGCAAAGCTTGATCATAGGGCGGTATGTATCCATCCAGGTCGAGTTTATCGGCTGACAAAGATTAAAAACATTCCATACATGATAAGTTACGATCAATGAAACCTCTAACTCAAGCAATTAGGTTAATATATCTAGAGGCTAATTTCTCGTACCAATTATATCAACTGTGGTTCTGCCATTGCAAAACCTTCCTGTTGGCATCTTGTGGTCGGGGAAATCAATCCCATGTGGGGCGTAATTAGCCTTGGCTAAAGAGATGAGTCTATTGTTGTTGCCACTGTCTGACAACGAATCTCCGAATATGAAAAAACAAGGTACCTTAGGGTCATCATCTGCATGAACAACACCTGAGAAGCAGCTGATCATCATTAAGTTTAATACTACAGCCAGAACAGGCAGCAGCGTTGGCTGCAGTAGTGCTCTCGCCAACGCCATGTTTTTGTATCTTTGTTTTTGATTTGTTGCTGTGAATCAAAAAGTGAAAGGAGATTGCCTTTCTACAAATGAAGAAGAAGAGATGCTTAACTGAGTTGAGATGATATGTTAATTGCGCGGGTTCATTACGACTTTATATAGGTACACGTGTAAACCAGGAATAGCAAGTTAGCTTTGAAAAACCGGTTTTTGTGTGTCTATATTGCAGGTCTACGCAGGAAGAAGTTTCAAAGAAAGCATTAATGGCGGCGAAATTAAATTCTCGAATTAAGGAAAAAATTTTAGTCTTTTTTTAACCATTTTCCTCAATTAGTTAATTAACGAGTGATCCTATTTTCTTTTATTTCTTTCATTTGATTTCAGTGCAAAAATTGAAAGGATATCTCAAATTTACCTATAAACTTGTAAACTTTGAATTTTTGAGTGGTCTTATTTTCTCTTATTCTTTTCTCTAATTTCAATGCGAAAATTGAAAGACCACTTCAAATTTGCCTACAAAGTTGTAAATTATCAACCAATTCAATTCGTGGTCCTATTTTTCTTTAATTTATTTACTACCTTGATTATCCTCTTTTGCTTTTCAGTGTTGAAGAACCATTTCAAATTCCAAACTAAAAAGCTAAATAATGAGATGATAAGTTTTTTTGTTATATCCATAACATATACGTACCATGAAGTTAAACCTAACAAAAAAAAAGCTCCTATTGTTATACGCAATTCAAATCCTCCCGTTGGGTTGCATAAGCAGCTTAAGAGTGGACGTGCTAATACTATGGGTCGGCCAATAACACTCAACTAGCTCTTGCTTACCTTTATCAAGGCTACACAGTTCAGACCTCTAACCACATTTGTTGTAAAAAAACACCAACATTCTTCAAAAGGGTTACTACTAAGGACATCCACAATGGTGGTGAGTGTCTTAACATATTTCTAGGTGTCACATCAACAAAATATATTATTTTATATATTAAGAAACTCTCATCTCTACAATAGGAGAGTTCCTTAGCATTCTCTTTCTCCACACCAACTATAATTACTTTAGTTTTATTTTTTTTAATTGTTGTTGCAGTGCTGTAGCCAGTAAAATTGCTTCGTAGAGTGTTCTTAAATAAGGAACGGTGAGAGAGAAATTAGAGGGAATCCACCATTGTAGTAGTTTTTTAAGTTTTTTACTAACACATACGGGTGGAATCCACACCATTGTGGATGCCCTAAACGCCCCCCCCCCCCCCCCCCCCACACACACAGTGGGGTGGATATGTACCATCACTTAGATATAAGCTACTAAAAACATAAAGAAGAAACATCCATTACCGAATAGACCTAACCAAGCCACCAAAATGGCTAGTATAACAGCCTAAAAAATCCAACAACATCTAATCGCATGAGTAGTACTGTCCAGTCTCATGCGATTATGGTCCTTAAATCTCATTCCCATGGCGACTCAGAGGCAACCCCAAAGCCACATTCATATCAAACATTTGGTAACCTACGCTCCCAAACAATATCAGAGGCATTAGAGAATTGAGAGACCATAATCCTCTTACCCTTTTGATCAGCTTCATTAAGTCACAAGTCCCAGAACTCAGACCTTGATGCATTTGCAAGAAGATGGGTAAAACTTCGCTTCCTCAATCCTTGGGATGGCTCAGATGATTCACCCTGGTCAATATTCATGGCTTTTGAAAGAGAAATATGATCATTTTAGACAACCACCGGAGCATCATGGTGCATAGGGACATTACCTAAGCCAGTCCCCTGAAGAGAATTAGGATCACTCTGTCCTAGTAGATCAGACACAATACCGCACATAAAGACCAAGAAGCAGGTGCCTCATCAAGCTCCCAAGGTCTTGTACGAGCAAGAAAAACTTCGGTACTAAGCCACATGCCAAACGGGGTATCATCTTCATCCAAAACAATCATAAATGGACAAGTCTCAGGCATGTAGAAATAAACCACACTTGGAGCAGATTAAGGGCGTATTATCATATGTAATTGTAAAGACCAAATCATTCCCATCAAGAGAGATAAGAAGAGAGCACCAAACCGGGTATCGAATGTTTAGAAGGACCTTTATACGCATTTTGTATTCGGAGTAATTACGCAGCATCATCCATCACACTAGCAAACCACCCAGCTTTGTGGCCACCCTTTCTACAAATCGAATGTCAAGAAGCTGTTGAAACGTCATAAACTCGGATTCAAAAAGAAACCCACTTGAACTCGTGCTCTTATATAGCTTTATTCAGCTCCAAACTTTGAACCACAAACAATGCTTTGTTAACGACCCATGGCCCACATACAAGGATTGTTGCATGGCCATCTTCTGCTCAACTTCTATGACGAAAAAGTTTGGACAAACTTTGTAAAACCTAAAGCCTCAAAAACACTCCAATTGTTGAAGTTTTACTGCCAAGGAGCTAGTACAAATTTGGTGATTTGAGAAGAAATTTTCCCAGGAGACATCTATTATATGCCATCAGAGCCTCAAAAACCTCAAAGACCTGCATGATGAGAAAATGTTGTAAAGAAATTTTGAACATGAAAATGGAGAGGACAAGTTGAAAGCGATGGGCCCAAAGAGATTGAAGTGTGGCGAATGAAAGGAGGAAAGAGTGGAAAGGTTTAAAAAACTAATGAGATGATAGGTTGAGTTAATACCCAAGTATAACTATCAATTTTTTACCTATCTTGGATTATATTATAAGTTCCTTTTATTGATTGTAGACAAACTCAACTACCTCTCGAAGTCTAATTAGTGGAGTTGTTTCTCTTCAAGGTCCAGATATATAAATGCAACATGGCATGTTGTTCATAATCCACAATGAAAATTGATCAAGAGTTCATAAACGTTACACACTGAAGATGGAAAGGCACTATATAATATATAGAGAGCATATAGTTAATACATAAAATCTATGATTACATCGTCATCCCTTGTAAGAGTATAATTAAACACCAATTAATAATATAATAAGAGATATATAAATAAAATCATAAAATATCCTAGTATAGGATGGAATAAATAAGTTAAATGGGTGGAAGGATGATCCATTATATATGTGCTTGGTTTTTTGGCTCCAGGCTGATTATGCAATCTCTAGGATTATTGACTCATGATATGTGTTGTTCATTAGATTATACTATAATATGTCTACAATGATAAACTAAATCTTGTATGAAAGATAAACATGTGGGAATCAGCATGAATCTAACCTACACTTCAACTCGCAACTTAATTTTTCACAATAATAATTACTAAATACTTAATGCAAAAAGGGGTCAAAGTTTAGCTTTTTCTCTAAATATTTTAACTGAATAAAATATACTTATTACTATAAGTTTCAGCATGATCAATAGCCACTAAATTGGGATACGAGACGGAGATGATGCATGTACTCCTTTATCGAGAACCATGGTGCTTTGATGACTCTTTACTCGTCTTCCAACGAATTGATAGAAAAGAAAGACACCTAAGGATCATGACTTTAATTGAATTCTCATATGGGTTAGGGTGTACGATGCCCCTTTTCTTTTTCATCATAAAGATTTCTTTAGGAGAATTTGGAATAGGTTCGGCTGCTTTCTGGAGTATGAAGAGAAGAATGAAAGAATAGGTGAGGAGTACCTGCAGATTAAGGTCCTCAATATTCTGAACCCAGATGTGTAAACATCTCGATTTTCACACATCCAACAAAAGAATGCTATGATTGGACAGAGTTTGAAGCGGGACTGTACCCCTATAGGACCTGGTTGAGAGCTACTAGTTATTATTTTGGTCAATAGAAGCCTACGGAGGAGAATAATGATATTCGAAAGTTCTATGTGAGCTCGAGGAGAAATTGCCTTAATCTTGAAGCAGCTCCATCTCAAAGAAAAGAGGTCAATAATGCAATTGGTGGCAAGATGGGAATAAATGGAAATGAGCAAATCCAACTAGTCGTCCAGTCAGAGGATCAACCAAATAATCGCGAAGCAAATAAAGAAGCAGATCAGGAATCTATCCCTGTCATGATGAAAGTTGTAGCCATAGAATGTGGCTGGTAGTAGAAAACAAATTAAGCTTCGATCGTCGAGTGTATTAAGGTTCGTTGAAGGAAGTCTGGAGCCTACACCATTTAGGTCCTAATAACAAGAAGGGCAAGCCAGTCTCGCTCCCACAGACACCAACTTTAATTGTTGATTTTGTTCACCAGATGGAGCCAGGCGTAGCTGGTAGTCTAGTACCAACACCTAGGAAGAATCGACAACCTATGGATCGAGGGGTGGAAAATGACAACTTCATGATCTTTGGCCCCTAGGCTGGGTTTGGCTTCCTTGCGACCATCTTTTGTTTTTGTGTACATATTCATGCTTTGGTCTTAACCATTAGTGTCTCTTCAGCTTTGAATGTCTGGTCTCCTCTTAGTTGTCCAACTCTTGAGTTTGTACGTTTTTGTGCATTATGTCTCTTCTTCAATGTTTTTCTGTTCTTGTGTTTAATTAGATTGATATGCAATTTTCTTCTAGTTTGTTAGTTTAAATATGAGGCATTATCCTTCCTAGACTTAGGCAATGACTGGTAGGCGTTAAAGTTACTCAGGCAGTGTCCTACAGGGATTATGTTGCAATTAGTTAGCTTCAGCTGGGATTTTCCTTGGAGCGAATCTGATTACCTTGTATCTGCATTACGTATCTTGATGGAAGTAATGGAATTTGAATGGTGACTTCCAAAAATAACTCAAGTATGCACTCTATACCCAAAGGTGTCAAATCATGATAGCCTTTACAGGTGATCTCAAGGAAGAACTACACGAGTCTGGACTAGGTCCAAAGTATTAATGTGGAAACATTTCACATGTTTTGGATTGGTTTACGCTGTATTGGTGGTTGGTATCCTGACTTCATTCTGGTCGTGACTTAGTTTTCGTTTGAAGCCATGTCTTTAACATTCTAGGCCTATGATATAAAATAGGGATTGAGGTCTATGGACCTCATATGGAGCTCATTTACTTGGATTTTTTTTTTTTGTCTTGGATCTTGACTAGGCTTTCTTACCCTACTAACATAAGCTCATTATTGTCCCTCTATCACCTCTTTTTTGCCCCTTGTAATACTCCCAAGTCCTCGCCTATGAAATCATGGAAAAAGCATGATTTTCTTATCAAATACGAATCTTAGATTTGATAGCATGATGCATGAATTTTGGCCTAAAAATGAGGACTCGTGACTTCATAATATAAGATAAACAAGGTTAAAACATATATACAAAATCCACATATCAAATACCCAACACTTAAACATTTGTTTGTACTCAAACACACTGAGTATACAGAAAGTAAGAACCTTGCTCAAAACTAATGAATATAAGTAAAGAGATGAAAAGTATAGTGTGATTCCAGAAGTAGTTCAATATCATTTCCCTTCAAGTCACTACTAGAACATAGATCTTTGGTAACGACAATAAATCGTTACCAAAAATCAAAATCGTTACGAATCTAATATATTGTAATGATAAAAGTCGTTACATGTTACATGAGATGGCGTAACTAAAGATCAATTTGTTTATCGTAACGACTTTTATTCGTTATTAAAAGTTATATCGTTACTAAAAATATGATTTTGTAACAATTATATCGTTACTGTAGTCTTAATTTTTTTCAAGTCTTTAAAACTATCTTTGGTAACGAAATTATTTTACTAATAACAAGTATAATAACGATATTAAGTCGTTACTGGAAGCTTCGTAACAAAAAATATGATTTTTACTAGTGAGTGTTTAGGCTTCCAACGAAATAAAGTAAACAAAGTTGCAATCTATTGACCACTCATGTTTTGAATCAGGAAGTTTGAAACTTTAGTCATAACAAACATCTTAAATCATTAGAGAATAATTTATATTTTATGGATGAGAAAATAACAAATTTCTTCATCAAGCAAACCTATTAAGCAGTGGCGGAGCTAGAAATTAATATTGAAGGGGACATGAATAAAATTACACATAAGTTGGGGTTGTTTTGTTAAAATTTTTTTAAAAAATTTACACTATAATTTTGTGGAATTTAGCAAAGTTGGGGGGTGTTTTATACCCACCAACTCCCCTACTGCCCCGCCACTGCTATTAAGTGATAAAATTCACATAACACCAGTCACCAAGAATAAAGGAAATTGATGCTCCAAAACCTAGTAGTAGAGGGTTCTGAAGGCCAATGTGGAAATGTGGATGCAAGAAGAATGAAGTTCGTGAGGCCCGCATGAACGACCATTTGCACCGGACAAACGCGACTAGACCTGGAAATTCAAGTCACTCAGTGTGAATTAATTGTGGTATTCAATCATGGTTGGATTGTGTCAAGTGAAGTCATTTATTCAGGTTAATTTGGGTGATTTAAATTTTTGGTCGAGTGGTCATATTGCATAAAGTTGATATATAATGGAGTAGATACGCAACCCAATTTCCCTTTATCAGAAAGAGTATACAAACTAATCATATTAAACTGTTTTGTTCTACAAGATACAAAATGTCAATGGTCTAAACTCCTAACTTGTCCATAATAATTCAATGATAAGCAAGCCATATCTTTCCTTAAAAAACGTCATATGTACGCCACTTTTGGCTTACTTTATCTTAAATCGACACTAATGAATAAAAGAATCGAAAGCAAAGAAAAAGAAAAAAAAATATCATTTTTTATCTGTTTTATCTACACCCCCAGGCTACAAGCACCGGCGGCAGCGATTCCATCGGAGACAATAGCCGCCGCACGCAATACGATCAATACAGCCGAAGTAGGCACGCTCAGACCAACCAAAGCTAGTACCGCAATCGCAACGCTGGGGCGAAGATCCATAAGCTTAGCTTGGACGAAACCAACACCCCTGCAGATGATATCATCGTAGGAGGCGTAGATCTGTTTCTCCCAGTCAAACCAGTGAGACGGCGGGGCGTAGTTGTACTCAATCACCTTCATCTCATGGATTCTCTTCCTCAGTGAAATCATCCCTTCGTCCACTATCCTTCCTGACCCATATGAGTTGCTCCGCCTTATGGATGCTGCGGTCACCACTATCGCCCTTGCTGATCTTCTCCTTCCAGCCTGAGTACGGAGAATTGGTGGTAGGTTTGGGCCGAAATGGGAGTTGGAGTGAGATGTGATCATGGAGGGATAGGTAGTAGTCGTTGCTAATGTTACTTCCATTATTGTGATTTCTATTTTTCTGTCAGTTTTCTGGGTAGCTGCTGTTGCTGCTCTGTTTCTTTCCAGGTGGAACAATGATGGTTTAGCTTTGCGTGTGTTTGTTTGTTGTGTTGGGATGCAAGAAGGGAAGGAGGGTATTTATAGATAAGATATGGGAAGGAATAAGGTTTGTATTTGTCTTATAGGTGGAGCGGAGGTTGTTCTTAAAGAAGAGAAAACTATAGAAACAAATTCAGTGATATGTTTCCACGTGGCGTGGGATGATTGGGTCAGAGTTTTATAAAATCGACCAACGGCTAAATTATGTTGATTAATCAGATTAATGGTTACAGTTGGAGGAGTTTGGGAAGACGGCAGGTTGGTGCGGTAGACCCGGGAAATCGTAATTTTCCGGAAACCGTTCCGGTTCTTGATTTAATTAATTAAGGATCCTCGAAGTTTACAGGAAGATAAGACAGTAAACAATTATCAACAAACACAAATGACGGTGGCTTCACGGCGGCGGTGATTGTGGAAGTGCAAGTGCCCAATATGGCTCAATACAAAAATGATTACTAGAATACGCGGAGAAATCACATCAAAGTCCAAATGACACAATGATTAAACTAATCCACAACCTTATTTTATTCTGTTGATTTCTTTTGTTGTTCCCTTCGAGGATGATAGCTGTATTAGTGATAACGAAGACTAAGGGTTCGATAATTAATTAGCCGTCAGAAATCATTACATAATAATTAATGTAGGAGCTTCGACCTAGTAGTTAACATGATTGTTCACGAAGATTGATAATTAGGAATGACTAATTCCGCCTGATCATGTTGGTTAGACCTAATCACTTGTTATGGTTGCTAGTTGAAAAGCTATCTTAGTATTTTATAAGCTTTTCGTTCCACCTAAACCGGAACCCAACTGATCCATATTCTCCTGGGGGTCTAATATTTATGATTTGAATCATTCCAATTCTAAAACCGGATGTTCTCAATGTACTTGATCTGATCTAGATGTTTTCTTTTTCTTTTTTCACCATACCATATCTGTTAATAACAATTTAATATCCCCATGAAATTGAGTTTCATTGTTGTTATCAGTTGCTTTCATATGTGCTATGCATGTTTGAACCGGCTCAATCAAATCAATTTTATTTAGTGACTTGGACAAAAATGTTGGTAACCCTAAGTCTCTCTCAAAAAAATAACAATTTCAATTTCTACGTCAAATGTGTCCAACGAGCATAATTGGAGGGACGGGATAAGTACATCCAAAGAGAGTAATCGAAGGGAAGGGATGAGAGGAACGCTTCGCACCTATTTTCATCTTCATTTTTTCACTTAAAATTAAGTTTCATTTTCCTCATTTTTCTCTATTTTGATGCTTTCATGGTGTTTCTTCTCTTTCCTTCTTTGGTTCTTTGTTTTCTTTGGCTGGAATGTGGCTTTGTTAGATTCAAATTGGAAGAGCTTTCAATTCTGAGATTGTTGTAGGTAGTTTCTTCATTTAAGTGTTGACATTTACAATCGAGTGAGTAAAAGTAAGATTACAAAAGTACACGGGATGTAATATATACACGAGATGTAATATATAGACCCCAGCCACGTCACACTAGCCACACTAGCTTATACAAATAAACTAACGGGTATATATCCTAACACCCCCCCTCAAGTTGAGGGGGTTTAGCAAACACACTCAACTTGTCCATTCCAGTTTGATGTTGTGGTCCAAAAAGAGCTTTGGTAAGTATATCTGCTTGCTGATCCTTAGCTGGAACATACTCGACTGAAATCATTCCATCTCGTAACAGCTCTCGGACGTAGTGAACATCGATGTCTATGTGCTTCGTTCTTTGATGCGAGACCGGATTCTTCGCTATATGTATAGCTGACTGACTGTCCGATTTTAGAGGAACTGGAGTTACCCCACTCACACCTAACTTAGCCAAAACCCGCGTGAGCCAAGCTATTTCGGTGTAGACTGCCCTCATGGATCTATACTCCGCTTCAGCCGAAGAGAGGGAGACTGTGGACTGCTTCTTTGACTTCCAAGAGATGAGGCTGCCCCCAAGTCGAATCACGTAGCCGCTGACAGACCTTCTGGTTATGTGACACCCTACCCAATCTGCGTCGCAGTATGCCTCCCGTTTGTAGTCATTGTTCTGCTTCAGTATGATACCAAGGCCTGAACTGGCACTCAAATAACCGATGGTGTAGTAAGCCAGCTTCAAGTCCTCTTCTGTTGGAGCATGCTGAAACTGACTCAAGTACTGCACAACAAAAGTGATGTCAGGACGAGTATTACAAAGGAAATTTAACTTTCCAACTATTCTTCTGTACAAAGTTGGATCTGACAACTTGTTGCTATTCATGCTCTTAAACCTCAACTGGGGTAAGGGACATGGATGTGCCTTAATCTGGTCAGATCCAAACTCCTCTACCATATTATCAATGAAACGTTTCTGATTCAATATTAAACCATCAAAAGTCCGAATGAATTGAATTCCAAGAAACAAATTTATCAGACCAAGATCTTTGATTCGAAAGGTTGCATGTAAGTGACCTTTCAAAGAATCAATTTTTGCAATATCATTCCTGTAACAGAAATATCATCAACATACACTACTAGATAGACACACTTGTCATTCTGCACTTTATAAAACAAAGAATAGTCATTCTAGTCATTCTTTGACTGAATGTAACCTCTATCTCTTAGTGTACTATTCAACTTGGCACTCCACTGTCTAGATGCCTGTTTTAACCCATACAAAGACTTCCTTAATCTGCACACTTTGTTAGGCTGATTAGTACATAAACCCTTGGGTAGCTGCATATATATTTCTTCATCTAAATCACCATGAAGAAACGCATTATTGATATCTAACTGATAAATGTTCCAGTTTCTTTTTACAGCAACAGAAAATAAGACCTTAATAGTAGTAAGTTTCACAACAGGGGAAAAAGTCTCTAAATAGTCTACTCCCTCTTTATGTGTATAACCCTTCACTACCAACCTAGCCTTATAACGTTCTATAGAGCCATCAGCTTTAGTCTTGACCTTATACACCCACTTACAACCTATGAGTTTCTTCTTAGGAGGTAAGCCTACGATTTCCCACGTATTATTAAGATCTAAAGCAGCAAACTCCTCTTTCATTGCATTCTTCCAATGAGCATACTGGTTAGCATCCTCAAAAGTAACAGGCTCATAATAATCAACAGGTCTAGTCATATGGGATAGTATCGGTAGAAGAAAACTTGCTGTTTCAGCACAATGAACAAGAGAAGTCAAAGTATGCATGCAGGTGTCATTGGAAGCTACTGTATTACAGACAAAATCATTCAAATATTGCGGTAACTTAGTATGCCTTCCAGACCTTGTAGTTGAATTGACCTCATGTTGAACAGATGTTACCTGATCTGACAGAACAATATCATTGTGCTGAGTTCGATTTGAAACAAAAATCTCATTACCATCCTCTACCAATTCTGGTGGAACAGAAACATTGTGCTGCACTCCTGCTGAACTAAACAAGTTCTGTTCTGTAGGAGCAGACTGCAATTTGAAAGGAAATATGTGTTCCACAAACCTTACATTCCTACTGACTTTAATTTTACCTGTCTGAAGCTCCAGAACCTTGTATCCTTTTGTCCCAAAGGGATAACCAATGAAACAACAAGGTACACCTCTTTCCTGAAACTTATCTTTTACCAGGTTATCAACACAAAAACATAAGCTACCAAAAGCCCGCAGGTTGGAAAGGTCAGAATCTTTATCATAAAGAACATAAAAGGGGGTTTTCCCTTTCAGCAAACTACTAGGAAACCTGTTTATTAAATGCACTGCATTCATTAAACATTCACCCCAAAAAGATTTTGGCAAATTAAACTGATATAAAAGAGACCTTGCTGTTTCCAACAAATGTCTATGTTTCCGTTCAACAATACCGTTCTGTTGAGGAGTATACGGGCAACTGGTTTGATGTAACATGCCTGATAAGTGTCTAAATGAGCATGATTTATGGGTGTATTTCATATATTATATCAGCACTTTTCTGCTCATTTCTCACTTATCGTATGGTTTTCCTCTAGTTTATGTTTTATTGTTTATCTCACAAAATTATTGGTTTAACATGAGGAAAACCAAGCTAGGAGCAGAGTACACGAAGAGACGAACGCATAGGCGCAGACGGCTCGAAAAACGGAGCCCAAACGAAGAATCTAGAGCTGGTCAAAGTTGGAAGGAAAATAGGTCAATACATGGGCAACCGCCTATATTAGGCGCGGACGACTCACAGGCGGACAAAAGAGCACAATGCAACCGCCTCTCCTTGGCGCGGTTGTGCAGGCGGACGGCCACTCGCGGGCACAAGGCAACCGCCTCTCCTTGGCGCGGTTGTGCAGGCGGACGCTAGCAGGAGCAGAGGCAACCGCCTTGTTTTCAGGCGGACGTCAAGGGCGGACGCGTGTAAATTCCGGATCTGAGGCGCGCGAACAGTTTTCTTCTTCGCGCGCCGACTCTGCAACTCGCCCAACTCGCCTACTGTCTCTGCAACTTATCCATCTACCCCATCACGCGTTGATCTCTGTCCCCTGCAATAAATGAAGCAATCAATGCTCAATCAAGCTCTTTTATTTTTGCCTCCTCCAATCCTCTATATAAACCAACACCATATACTGCAAAACAAACACACTACGTACGTCCACAGGCTGAAGAAATCAAACAACACCACACTCCATTCTCTTCCAATTAATTCCTCCCGGAGCACCACAATTCTCCATCTTTTATTTATTCTCACCATTTCACCACATTCACGTACGTACTCAAACACTCAAACAGAAGCAGTATTTTACAAAGAGAGAAAAGAGGCAGGCGAGTGCAGACCCGTTATTCGCAGGCAGTTCCTGAGTAATGAATATTTCAGTCTCTACTTGTTTTTATTTCTGTCAATGTCTGAGTATCTCTAATATGGTGCTTAGGATGGGTGTTTAACCCAAAATAACTCAGCGTATTTATAATACCGAGTTTGCTTATAAATATTTGTTTTGTCTCTCTCTATTATTAAATGTTTAAGAACTGATCATTTTTACTCATTTACGGTTTCTCTAATTTCAATGATTTTGTAAAATTAGAGAATAGACCACAAAGAGAGACAAACGTTAGATATTCTCCTTGATTAGCAGATAAAATCCATCGCTGTTATAAAAGAATTCTCACTTAAAGCTAATTAATGATTTTAGACTTTTTCTGATTGTAAGAAGTTTAATGAATTAATTAAGAGCTGTCCTTATCTATGATTTAGAAAGGCCACAAGATAAAATTCTTAACAGACAAATAAGAGCAAACTAGGATTATAATTATTATCTGAGTTATAATTGGGCGATGTCACCTTCCTTAGCACATTTACCATCCACTTAATTCACAACTGTTTTTTTTCTGTTTTTATTATTTCTTAATAATCCAACAACAAATCAAGCTTGCCTCCGGCTAAACCCCTTTTTACAGTCTTTAATTAATTACCAAAACTAGGATAATTGAACAATCTCCTTGTGGATACGACACTTGTTTTACTACTACGAATAGGTACACTTGCCTATTAGTTGTTATAATTCTATATTAATTATAGTGTAGTTTTATCCCAACAATGCCCACCTCAGCAAAAAAACTTTAGACCTTCTACAGAAGAACCCATTTCTAAAGCATTATCAGTTCGCAAAACCTTCACTTGCTTTCCAAACTGATTCCTTATCATTTTAACAAACTGTTTTATGCATAATAAAGCTTCTGCTTGGTTACTAGCATATAAACCCACGTGGCCCTAGAATAGTCGTCTACCAAAGTCAAAAAGTACCTGAAACATCATGCGTTGGAGTATTGTAAGGCCCCCAAACGTCTCCATGCACCAAGTCAAAAACCTCCTTAGACTTGCTCTCTGATTTGGCAAAAGGTAATCTTGTCTGTTTAGCCTTAACACAAACTTCACACAGGAACTCCTTATCCTTGACAACCTTATCAAAGTTTATCAGCTTCTGTATTTTATACAAAGGTAAATGACCAAACCGAAGATGCCAAAGCTGGGAAACAGACAAACTACTAGGAGGCATAAAACCAGAGACAAACAGATCTTTATTGATTAAACCATCTGAAACAGTACAAATTCTATCAGCCTTAACAGAAGGATCCTTAGACATGAACCTATTACAAGGAGTTCCTTCTTTAAGAACATTGTTTAACGCTGTCTTGTTCAACACATATATGCCATTCACCACCTTACCAACTTCCTTTTGCTTCCTCGGAAAAGGGCCCTGGTACAGGCAACAATTTTCTTCAAACAGAAGCTTCGCACCAAACTGTTTTGAAAACCAGCTAACAGACAGGAGATTGTATTTAAATTGCGGTATGAACAAAACATGCTGCAAGGTGAGATGATCATTTATACAAACATCTCCTACCGTATTAACATATTTCAAAGAACCATCTGGTAACTCTATATGTACTCCTTTAGTTGTGGTATAAAAATGAACAAACCAGTCATACTTAAAGCATACATGATGAGTTGCTCCGCTATCTATAATCCAAGATTCACCAAGATTTTCTGTAGAGCAACAAATTGGAAACTTCAATTTAAAAAGATTGCATATAGGAAAAGAAGGTTCGTTACCAGCCATCGCCCCAGTGGAGTGATCACCCTTGGTGAAGAAATTCATCATGCAGTTGTACTGCTCCATAGAAACTCCAGGAATAGGAGACACCAAGTTCTGATTCACACCCTGGTTCTGGTTCACACTCTGACTCGAGATTCCTCCCTTAGTGATCTCAGAGACTTGCGCAATAGATCTCTTACCCTTCGTGAACTTGAACCCTGGAGGATACCCATTTTTCTTGTAGAAAGTAGCCACCCCATGACCAACTTTCCCACAGAAGTCACAAGTAACCCTCTTACCAGTGGTATCAACCTGCTTCAGAGTGCTAACATTCGTACTGAAAGAGAAAGAACCTGCCGTGGACTGAGCCGTTTTCACTTGCCGTTGCTTCTCTTCTTGCACCAATATAGAGTAAGCATGGTCCACCGTCGGCAAAGGACTCATCATCAAGATCGAACCGCGTGCTGGCCAATACGACTCGTTCAAACCCATGACAAACTGTAACAGCCGCTCGCGAGCCCGGTAAGCCGCTAGACTAGTATCCGACAAACACTGACAATCTGGTAACTCATCC
Source organism: Limonium bicolor (assembly GCA_023374045.1). Taxonomy (NCBI): domain Eukaryota; kingdom Viridiplantae; phylum Streptophyta; class Magnoliopsida; order Caryophyllales; family Plumbaginaceae; genus Limonium; species Limonium bicolor. Next base: position 238,767,907 of record CM041776.1, read on the forward strand.
ACATCGTCCAACTTGTCCCAAAGATTTTTCATCTTGGTATAGAAATTTGAAACAGAATCTGTACCTTGGCTTGACCACATGATGTCCCGTTTGAGTTCAAGAAGGCGAACCCCATTAGGTTTACCAAACCTCTCATGTAACTGATCCCAAATCAACTTTGCGGTTCTTGAGAAAATGACAGTAGTAGATACCTGTTTGTTTATAGTATTGAGCAACCAAACCATGACCATGGTGTTGCAACGGTCCCAAGCATCCCTCTCTGGCGAAACCTCTGTCGGACACGGAAGAGAACCATTCACAAAAGAGATCTTGTTCTTCGCGCAGAGAGCCAAAGTGACCGCGCGCTTCCAGAGACCAAAATTGGAACCGTTGCCATTGAGCTGTGTCGAAGTGAGCATCATTCCAGGCCCGTCCGACGAGTGAAGGTAGTACGGATCTGCATAATCCATCCCAAAACCAGACACCATAGATGTCGCCAGGACTTGCCGCTTCACCGGTTTTCTTGTTGCCCGCACACGTTTCTTTGGCGACTGGATCGGCGAACACTCTTCGTTTCCAGACTCAGACATAGCAAGAAACAGGAAAGAAATGAGAAAAAAAACCTTACAGGAAGAATGTGCTACTCAGGCGCGAGAGACGGAAGCGAGATGAAGAAAGAATTAGTAAAGAAAGACCTAATTCCACTAATCTCAACTGAATGGAAAGAAAACCCCAAAGGGGTGCTCTGATACCATGTTGACATTTACAATCGAGTGAGTAAAAGTAAGATTACAAGAGTACTAATATATACACGAGATGTAATATATAGACCCCAGCCACGTCACACTAGCCACACTAGCTTATACAAATAAACTAACGGGTATATATCCTAACATTAAGGCGTGAGAGTGTAACCTTTTGGACCGTATGAGGCGCTAAGTTTATTATAAGGTGGGTTTTCTAGGTTTGGTATGTGTTTTCTTAGTGGCGGGTAGCGTGTGTGCTGGTTCTATTGGATGCTCATGAAGAGTGGTGTTGTATTCTCGGTTAATGTGTAGGGTTTGACTTTTGGTTGTCCTTGTAGTAGGTGTAGTTATTCAGAGTGATAGATTGATTTGTGGCTGACCTAGATCAAAACCGTGGTAAACTTATGAACATATGATGACTTTTCACTTATCTATTCTCTGGAGGACAAGCAGAGTGCCATCGAAGTACCATGGCCCCCTATAGAGGATTGTATGCACCATATCCTGCATCTTGAACTTGAAAAGATGAAGGGTCTTTCCAGCAGTACGGATCTTGAAGTCATCATCAAACTACTAGGCCCTGCCTAGGGTATGCTCCATTGAGCGAAGATCCGGCCTCTTAGAAGAGAAAAACTTACAAAGAAGGCGGCATCAAGCAAAAGGGAGCGTCTGGGTACTATCATCCAGGCCTTGCACGTCAGTGGCAAGTCCCTCATCCTTCGTGAGCGAGAGTTCGGCGCACCGTGAGGAGAGATCCTCCATGAAAGAGTGGGAACTCACTTTTTCATGCTAAAGCGACAGAGAAAGACGCATAAATGTATAGGACCAATAACGAAAGAAACAAAAGGGAAACAAATACGAAACTAACAAGCTGGGAAAGGTAAATATTTGTCAGCATGTCTTGCCTACAAGTGATTGTAGGCAGCCATGGCTACATCCAGCGTCGGAGCGCACCACTTCTCTATTTTTTTTGTTTTTAACCCGCGTGCTTTTGTTTTTTTTTCTTTTTTCCTTTTATTATACAAACTTTAAATTGTTGTAACTTTTAATATATAAGTCCAAAATGAAAAAAAGTTATATCATTGTTCTCCCAAATTCAAGCTCTTCAAAACAAGATCAGTCATGGATATATTTTGACAACTTTAAAAAAAATTATTTTTACATGTATAGTGCACAGAACATAAAAAAAAACTTGTACAGATGGTCATACAAACATGTACAAATGTTCACTAAAACATGTACATCCTCACGTAAAAACATGCACATTCTCGCATTAAAAACATATAGATAGTCATATAAACCTGTACGAATAATTAAATATGTACATCCTTAAATTAAAACATGTACATATAAAGAAGAATACTTGTACATACGGTCATATAAACATGTATATATGACCATACAAACATGTACAAATGTTCATTAAAGAACATGTACATTCTCACATTTAAACATGTACATCGTCACATTAAAACATGTACATTCTCACATTAAAATATATACATACATCCTCACATTAAAATATCATGGTATACATGTAAAATAATTTTTTTAAAAATGTTGTCAAAACATATCCATGACTGGTCTTGTTTTGAAGAGCTTGAATTTAGATGAACAATGATTTAATTTTATTTCATTTGGACTCATATATTAAAAGTTATAACAATTTAAGGTTTTTATAATTAAGTAAGAAAAAGAAAAAAAATAAAAACAACCTGCACCCGCGTGAAAGCGTGAAAGAAAGAAAGGAAAAAAAATGAAGACCGTCACACGCGCCCATCTGCTCCGTGATGTAGCTATATCTAGCTACAGTAACATGTAGCCAAGAAAGTGCCAATATTTGTAGGACAAACCAAAACAAACGGGCAAGAGAAAGGCGAAAGAAATGAGGCAACAGGTATAGGACAAGGACTATAGTCATATAGCAAAAGCTCCCGCTGTTGAGCGAGATGGAGGAAGTTGATCTCACAACGAGATGTATGAAACCAAGAGCTTTTTTTAAAGAATATCATATCAATTTAATACGATAAAGTGTTTTTATTTTGGTTTACTTATTCCAGGTTTAATGATATGTGACCGTTAGACGAAATAACAAGAAGGAAGAAAAATGGAATTAGTCTGATTAGTAAGTACTAATTGAGTTATTCTTTAATGCGAGTGGCAGTGATCTTGGTGTAGGACGTAGGAGGTGGGGCGGTGGTAACAGTGGCAGTGGAAAGTGAATTATACTAATACTAAATTAGAAAACGCGTCGAAGATGAATTATTGATCATATACAAAATGCTTCTGCCAACAGAACATAAACATGAACATGAGCGCATTTGCTAATCATAAGCGCAACTCCATCATTTTCAAACTATATCTCTTGGTTATACCTACAAAATAGTATTTTTTATAATTATTTATTGTATAAGTTTTTCTTATTCATTTTACATATTTTAATTGTTAGTTGTATGGGGATGTAGCTATATTTGATTACATCCAGATGTAGCTGAGAATTTATTATTTTTAAAACTCTCAATATTTCACCCCTCTAATCTTTCTTTTAACACATTAATGCACGGTTAATTCAAAAGCTCATATGAATGAATAACGGCAAATTTATCTGAAAAGTTCATGAGGACTGGATTAAACGTATGTAACCAATAGAATACGAACTTGTTTTAGTAGTGAGTTTGAATTGATGGACCATCAAAAGTCTTCCCCTCCCCTATTTTAATGTACAAATATAATCTTTCAGATTAACTCTAAATTTACCCAATCAAACTTTTTTACCCTAACGATAGATTCATATATAGTAGGGCCAAATCTGGTGGTTTAATTCTCACTTCATCCTCGTGTGAGATGGATGTATTCATTTAAGTGACAGTTCCCTTGTAAAATATCACTTCATCATTTTCAGTTTTCATATTGTGAAAGCTTGTTTCCATATATAGTTTCTTCAATGACCGTAGTGGTCTTGTTGAAGACTATTAGCTTTAATATTGATGACATAACAAATAAACACACTCTCATCTTCTTCATTATCAAGCTTCCTTGGGGTTTTACCGATGATGATTCATTCACTTTCAGTTTTCCAATGTAATCAATCAAGAAAATCACTCGATTACGACTAAGAGGTCTCACACGACTGGTTTCTGGCTTTCAGATAAAATCCAAAGAATAAAAGAAAACCGAGTCAGTTAGCCAACAGTAAGGATGACAACGGTTCAGGTTCGGATCGGGTGACACTCCACCCGCACCCGTTACCCGTTTCACCCATCACCCGCTAGTGATGCGGTTGAATGGGTGAACCCATTTTTTTCATAAGAGAATGAATAGAGGAGCGAAGCTTGTAAGTTCCTTGTTCGTCGGTTAGGGTTGCTAAATTACCGTGAGTGAAGAGAGTAAATAGAAGCGTAGAGATGTATGGTCCTTGTTCGCCATTTAGAGTTGCAAAATTAACATGCGTGAAGAGATTAATAGAGGCGGAGAGCAAGTATGCTCCTTGTTCGCCAGTTAGGTGGCAAAATTTACCGTGAGTTAGAGATTGAAGAATGGCACAGAGCATGAATATTCCTTGTTCACTAGTTAAGGTTGTGAAATTACCGAGAGTGAAGAGAATGAGAATGGTGCAGAGCATGTATGTTCCTTGTTCACCAATCAGTGTTGCAAAATTACCGTGAGTGAAGAGAATGAAGAATGGCGCAGAGCACGAATTTTCCTTGTTCGCCAATTAAGGTTGCAAAGTTATTGTGAGTGAAGCAATGGGAATGGAGGTGCAGAGCATGTATATGTTCCTTGTTCACCAGTTATGGTTGCAAAATTAACATGAGTGAAGAGAATGAAGAATGTCGCAGCATATATATTCCTTGTTCGTCTATTAAGGTTGCAAAATTACCGTAAGTGAATAGAGGTATAAGTGTATATATTTTATAATACATCCAAGTGAGCGGGTCGGGTGAACAGATCGGGTTTTCACTCGTTTTGGTGGGTCAGGTGATCGAATAAAACGGACACCTATCAAGAATTGTCATCCCTAACAAACTGAGTTAATCAACCCACAAAGTACAATCTAAGTCGATCTAGAACGATCATTGTAATGAGCTACGAGAAAGTATGAGGTCATTATTCGCACCCAAGAGAAGAAGGGTGCCCAAACTGTCCACATATTTCACCTCAAGTTTAGCAGATTGAGTCACTTAATGTGTTGAAGTTGTTAACTTCAAAATTTGAGCATAAAGACTAGTTGCTAACCAAATATTAATCCTCTAACATCTTCAATCTAAGTTTAAGCCCCTAGACCAGTTTCCAAACATCTCAACCAGTTAGTGGGCGAAAATCTCAGGCAAATACTTTAGTGGGCAAAAATCAAACTCAATGATTGTGCCAGAGCATAACTAATGCTGCATAAGAAGAATTCCATGACACATCTGTGTTTTTCCACACAAAACTTCCACACGATAAGTTACCATAAAGAGGGATTATTCATTGAGATTTTAAAGAATCATTTTATGATATTTTCATTTATAATAATTTCCAAAGTTGAGTTGATCTACGAAGTAAATTCATTTATATTGGTTGAGGCGTTCAATAGAGAAAAGTGTTCACATAACTTTATTGTGTCAATTTTTTCGTTTCCACAAAACGAGTCAGGCTCATTCGATTCACGTTTTTGTAATTACTTCAAATTGAGTCCGGCTGCCAGCCCTGCACATGTATTAAAACCTTGTTTGGCTGCAAGCTTCATTTGGAAAAAAAGTCAACAGATGATCCTACGAGATGAAGTGATCTTATGTTTTTTAAGCGAAAGCGAATACCAACTTTCACACAAGCATAAGCCAAAGTTCCACACCTAAATCGACTATATTTCCCCACGAAGAGTCACGATAAACAATCAACGAGATGATACACATAAAATAGCAAGAATTATTATTATTTTTAATAGTTACGGGAGTAGTTTCGAACTAGGATCTTTGATTCCACAATACCACTTCTCTACCAACCTTCTCAAGTTACTACTTGAGCATATGTGCTAGTGTTCATAATTTTTGTAGACTACTTGTACACGTGATTTTTCTGACTTGGCTGGTATGGACAATGCACCATTGAACTCTAATACTTCCTCGATGACAAAAATGGGAAGTGATACATTGTCAAATTTATTACTATTTGTGTTTTCATTTCTTATCTATTGTGGAAAAATTATATAGAGACAAGTTCATTCATGGACTAAGAGGGGATCGCAAGAGTCGTCTTTTGTCCCCTTGCTTGATTGGTTTTAGTGTTTACATGACTGTCTCAATATCAACATTAAACAATGTGAGGGTTTCGTCATCATTCGCAATAAAAGGGAAAATGGTGAAATTTTAGGGGTTTTGCCGATGACTCAAGCAATATTACTACGCACACTGAATCAGTTTGCCAATTCACATTGACACTCAATCAAGAAAACCACTGTCATGAAGAATGTCTCCTACAATCGGTTTCTAGCTTTCAGATGAAATCCGAAGAATTATAACAAACCAAGTCAGTTAGCCAGACAGAGTTGATCAACTCGCAAAGTACAACCTGAGTTGATCTGGAACAACTGTGAAATTCTTACCCTATCTTGGCCATTTCAATTAATGACTTTTAACAACAATTATCATTTATCACAACTTCACGCTTCCAGAAAATTTCGGCAGCAATTTTTCTACAAAGCTTTTCTAAACTCTAAGATAATCAACATCGAGCACAGAGCCAATGCAAATTCATTTGGAGAGTTTTATCACAATAAACTGAAAACTCAAAGGCAGACAAAACTGTAACAGTTGGAAAAATCCTGCACAAGAGGCTATAGCAGCTCACTTCAATTGTGCAATCTAATCCTACTCTATTATCATCCTACAAGCAGTGCAATTCAGAGATTTCAGATAACAGCGGTATCAACTTGCATCTCAGCAGTTAACACTAATTTCAGCAACAACAAAGCATAAAAATAACTACAATAGCTTTTGCAATTCACACAAAATTTCACAGCAGTAGTTCATTTTTAAAAAGATTTAATCATGCAAACCTTGTTTTTTTATCCTGCTCCAATGTAGTCTGTGAGATTTAGAAAAACTAACTTGAGTTGGAGTAGTGAAATGGAGAAGGGAATGCAAAAAAAAAAAAAATGTTGCGCCTAGAGCAGTAGATTCTGTCAAAGGGAGAGCAGACAAGTTATAGGTACAACTAAACAATAAGTAGTAAAAATCCAAACCCATTTATATTTTGAAAAAAAATATGATAAAACCTATAACAACATACATTATAAACAAACGAGAGTATTAGACCTAAAATATCACCAACTATAAACAGGTGAAAGTATGAGTTAAACTGATTATATGACTTTTTTTTTTGTTTGGTTCCATAACCTTAACACAAGTCAAGAATAAACTCTCAAGTAGATTGAGATTCATGCTAAGCAAACTCATGAGAGGCCAGCTCATCTCATCTATCTTTTCATTATAGTTGTTCCACTTAGTTAGCGGTTAAATGGAATTAAAATTTGAAGTTATCCCTGCAGGCAATGAAACAAACCACGCCTTCAAACCCTATAACTTAACACTTCTAATGTGCCCCCCAATGGCATAACACTTCTAATTTTTTTTTGATAATTTGGGCTTACGCCTTATATTAATAAGAAGCCTGATTACTCAGGTGGATGGGAATTGTTGGGCCTCATTAAAACCTCTCTAAGCAAAACCCAGTGGGAAAAAGCCTAGAGAGGAAAAAGAGTACCCTCCACATCCAAGTACAACCTATAAAACCAACTACATGAAACAACGAAAACTCTAGGAGCTATAACAGTCAACCTTATTCTCAAAACTCAACACATTACACAAAATCCTTAAGTGACTTTGTAACACCCCGATTTAACCAATCACTAGTCCGAACGATGCGCCAACGATGACCTAGCAAGTCTAAACAGCGAATTCACAACTTCTACTCGGGTGTCACAGACGCCAACCTCCCACGCGGTTGACACAACAACAACATCAATACCAAGCTGCGGTCCGAATGACTGGAGTTAAACCACAATCAAATCCAAGTACAACAGAAATTACAGACCAAGTACCGGGAATCTACAACGTAAGTTCTTAGTTCAACAACATAATCCGAAGGTACAACTAGGGTTTAGTAATACAAAGTCAAAACCTATACATTAACAACATACTACTAAAAAGTCTTGCCCGTACGGACCACCCCTATGGTAGTCACCCGTGCCTACTCTCCGTCTGACTCTCGTTTCATACCTGTAAAAATAAAGGACTCAGCAAAACTATGCCGAGTATGAACGTGTGAAGCCCGCATGTTACCGGGCTACACGACTACTTGGTCGAATATGATTAAGTCAAATTACATGCTATAATTAAGCAGTAAAGCACACCAGCAATCATAATTTCAAACACACTTTAAGGTAGCAAAGCGTTAGAAACAAGCAACCAAGCATAACAAGTTGCTAGTATAACAACAGCAATCATGTAACTAATCAAACGTGTGCATAGGTATATTATACCAACGATCCTCGCTATGGGATCATTCGAGCGTTGTGTGTTTCCATTCCTTTTACTCTTGTTTCCATAAAGTGTATTCTCTTTCTCTCCTCTTGCACCAGGTCTAGGGATATAGTTAGGTCCCGTGACCATATCATGTAGGTGCCAATCTTTCCTTGATTCGTTAAGGTTCATTTGCGAATTCTCTTATCACCACGTTTGAAGAGCGTCTTCTCCATAGCCAGTCCTCCCTTTCCGGCGTCATGCGTCGAGAACGCGGGGTCACTTTAATACCCCAGTATGGGTTCCTTCAACTGGTATCTTACTATTCATTATCGTTATAAGTTCGACACCATAGTGGGTGTCATTAGAAGTCCTCTATAATTTAAGGAGTGTTCCTTATATATAGTTTCTTGTTTGTTTACGTAATTCGTTGTGTTTCATCTCAAGGTTTCATCACGAGAAGGGACTACACTACTGTGTGCGCGCAAGCAATATACAGCAATGATATATGTAACAAGCATATAAACAAGTCATATCAAGCAATCCAATTTCATGCTAGTCTTATGGTCATTGTCAAACAAGGCACGCAGCACACAAACCGTGTAACACGGCAACATACGAACCACACATGTCCATACCTTATTTGAAAGCACGAGTAGTCTTACTCTCGAAGTCCCGATCGGAGCTCGCTACGGTCCTAGAGTTAATTAAAACAATGTTTCAGTTATTATTGTATGTGACGACACTTTATATCGTATGTCATTCCCTAGGTATGTTGTTACATGATTAGTTTATGTTGACTCTTAGAGCTCTACATGCATTAATTCTAGGCTTAACTTACTCCTAGGATATTTTATATCTTTATTTACATGTTAACTGGCCCTTTTTCCTTAGTTAATGTCTTAGGGCGTTTTAGGAGGTAATTATGTAACAAGTTTGTATAACATAGATATGACTTATCTAATGTGTATACCTTTCTTAGATAAATAGGTGAGTGATATTTTAACCCTTGTAACGATAATATAGATCATAGGATACCCCTAAAACCCACTTATACAGAAGTCCCAAGTTTATGCAAACGCAACATAAGTCGTTTAATCTTACATTAACCACTCCTTTAGTATGTCAAACCATGTTTTTTTTTTCTTTCCAACTGTTTCTTTACACACAATCAGGTGAATTAGGTCTGTTCTGGGTTCATTAATAAACTAACACCTCACTCATAATACTCCTATAATCTAGCTATACAGAACAGCTATGATATTAGAAACCGAGACAACCAACTCCATGTTTCATTGGGTTTGTTGTTTCTAGTTAGTTTAATTCATGTCTGTTGCCCTCCTATAGTGTTTACCCAACTAGTTATGTGTGTTAGCTTAGGTTTAAACTCAAAACTTTATTCATAAATTACTCACGTAGCTTCTGTAATAAACTACACAGAAACAGCTATATCAGGGCAAACAGAAGCAAGAAGGACTGAAATCCAGAAAACCAACAACTGTATATATATATATAATTCTTTCTGTTTTTTCATCGGTTGTTTGATCCCTAAGTCCCCCAATGATTTTGCCACTTAATTTACTCTGTAATAATGTTTCTAGTTCACACCTAAGACACCACTACACTCCTAGTGCCACAGAAAAATCTGTTACACAGAAGCAATTTTCAGAAACCAAAACACCCACCTTCTGTATCAGTTCCTGTTATCATTCTTTTATTCCTTTTGTCGTCTGTTAATCGATTCCTATCATGTCCCAATGGTTTACAACCTCAATAAGAGTATTGGGTAGCATTTAATCTCATTGCCCATCCATTACATCCCTTCCAACCACTCTGCACAGGGTTATACCGAAACAAGATTTTTAGAAACTCTAACACTGAAACTTTCACAGTTTGATATCATACTCTCATTTCCTTCTGTTTGTTCACTGTCTGTGTTACACTCTTTTTTCCGTTTCCTCATCCTGCCCACTCATTTAATTAAGTATTTCAGTTAAACTTCTAAACCCAAGAGAACCAAAGTGGCATTCAGTACTGAAAGTCGACATACAGAGACACAATTCAGAACTGAAACAGACTCCCAGACATGAACTTAACACTGCAGTACTGAATTTCTGCTACCTCTCTGCTGTTTCCTTGCTCACCCTCTGATTTTCAATTCTCCCTAACTAGCCTTAGTTACTGAGTTACGTATGTTACTACAGTTCTAGATCTAGGCAACCCAAGGTAATGCTGTTGTACTCACTTAAATATAGTTATACAGAATCTCAAAGTTCTCAGAAACTGAAGCAGGTTGCTATTTTTTTTTTGGATTACTTCTTCTGTTGTTTTACTTCTGTTTCTCTTCTAAGTACTTGCACTTAGTTAAGTGTGTGAGTGTAGATTTAACTCTTAGACAGACCCAGGCCATCAGACCACGTTTCTGAGGTGAACTACTACACAGAACCTAAAAACAAGACTGAAACTAATGAAATCTTCTCTGTTGTTGTCTTTCTGGTTCTTCCTAGCCTGACCTCCAAATTTCTCTCCAAATCATATAGTTTCCTGGTAAGGTGTATTAGGAGTTTCTTACCTCATTTTAAACCCATACAACCCTTAAATCCCTCCTGTAACAGAAACCCAAAACTAACTTTCAAAACCAGAAACCTGAACTGATCTTTCTTTTCTCTTCTATTTTCTTTTCCTTATTGTTCCTTGATTATGTTTTTACCTCTACCCAATTAACCTCAGTTACGTAGTTATATGTGTTATTATAGTTCTAGTTCTAAGACAACCCAAAGTAATGTGGTAAACTCACAGAAGCTACTACTGAGGTAAAACTTCAGAAACTGGAATTTGAGCTGATGCATTTCTTTTCTGTCATTGTTTTCTTCTTCTGTTTTACTTCTGTTCTACTTCTGTTTTCTTCTAACCTGACTCCCCATTCTTTTCACGAATTGCTTACTCAGTGGTTAAGGGTTTACTCAAGGTTTAGCCTTTAAATAGACTCAACACAGCCTTGCTGATATCACCGAACTTACAACTTCACAGCAGTTGGACTACACCAGAACCCAACATGTAGAACTGCTGCATCAGTTTCCTTTCTTCTTCCCTAGTGTAATTTGTTTCTATTTCTTTTTCTTCAGAATTCTTTAGTTGATTAGTCAGTTAGTTAGTGTGGTTTTTTTTTATTCTCGAAAGCAACCCACCAAAACACTAACTGCACTCTGAGAAGTTATTAAAACAGAACACCAGGTTTTCAGGAACTAGAACCAACAGTTACATCTCTTTCTGGTTTCCTTTCTATTACAGTTCTATTTTTTTTTTCAATTTCTTTTGTTTCAACCTGGTTAAGTTACTGATTAACTAGGGGTGTTGGGTACTAGGCAAGGACCACACTTATCCTCACTCTATAACTAAAGCACAAGATGTTAAAGTTACAGATTTCGCAAGTTATCAGTTTGACAGTGGTTTTTTTTTCTTAAAATCAGATGGCATTAGTCTTAGCATGATCTTTAAAGCATGGGTTTAAGCATGAGTTGTGACCTACCACCTTGGGTATTCGTTGCTTGTTCCTCTTGAGGAAGCCCTTGGTGCTCCCTGGTATCCTCCCCGATGGACAAGAAAAAGAAATCAAATGCCATGTTCAACCGTGGCCTGTTTTAAACTGGTTAGCTAGTGTAGAGCAGTACAGATTCCTAACAGTTTTCCATACCTTGGTTAGGCTAGTTTGCTAGAGGATTTAGCTCACACCCAGAAGGATCTCACCAAGGGGACGTAACTCGCTAGTATAGAGAAGACAGAGGGAGTTAGTTTCCTCAAGTTTCGAGCACTAACAGAGGATTGACCATGGGTTTACCTTGACCTGTTTTCCTGCTGTAGCAGAAGTGGGGCTGCTCTTCCTGGGAAACTTGGGTACTCTTCGTTGGTTTATTTACTATCCAGCATTACCCAAAAATACAGAGGGAGTGAGTCATGCAACCAAGGCATTTTGGTATAGAAACCAAGCAGAAGAGAAAGAAGGAAGCCCAGCAACACTTACCTTGTGTATTCGAATCGGAGAGAGTGGGAGAAGTCCCTGCCCATGCCGAAGATGCACAGGGAGTGTGGAGGAGGGCTTGTGGGTTTTTGAATAGAATGGCACAAAGCACAGGGGGACAGTTACAGTACGTGGAAGTTTGAAAAAGGTATGGCTCTGGTGCATAATGCTTTGGAACAGAAACGGCTCTGTCCTTCGACTGAAACCAAGAAGGTGCAGTGGGTGTTTGAGAAGGACACAAAATTGATCCCTGTTGGATGGTGGTGTTTCTGATTGTCGGGCGAACTCAGAAAAGAAAACGTTATGGTTATTGCTTTCTTTGCCTTGGGTTGAGTTGCTCGATGATGGGGTACGGTGTGTAGTCCTAAGTCAAAGAATGGCAGGGAGTAAGGCCCAAGTGACTCCAAGTTACAAGGAGTATGGGCGTTAGAAAAAAAGAGATTGTCGCCTGAGTCTCCCTCTGGTTCCTAGTTGATTTGTCCGATCAGTAGCTACACCGAGGAAGGAGACGGTGCTACAGAGGTGTGTTGTTTCATTTCTTTTTTTTAAGTTAGTTGGTACTAGTTTTAAATTCGCGGATTTCACTACTGAAATCGAGCATAGCTCAATCGGTTAAGCATTCGGGAAAGTACGGGAGGTCTCGGGTTCAAAACGCATCGGGAGCGTCTTTGCTCCTCCCCCCTTTTTTTCTTAAATCAATACACATGTTTATTTTTATTTATGTGACTATATATTATTTCGTGTTGTTATTATTATTATTATTTTCTTTTGTTACGAAGTTAGGTGACGACATTGTCACTTATTTACAACGTTACAAGATCGTAACGTTACGTACGTGTGTTTTCGTATTCGTGCATATATATATACATATACTAGGTTTAATTGTTCGCACGTTTTTTGTCCGAACTATAAAACACGTCGCGATTTTTATGCTTTAATGTTTAGGGGTATTTCAACTTACCCCCCTTAAAGGAGACTTCGTCCCGAAGTCTTACTTCCTTAACTTATATTTTCCACTCCTAGAAATCTTCGGGATCCAGTCCCGCATCCATTCATGATACCCAAAGAATTAAGTCCATAACTATAATGCTTAGTGCTTCTAAGCACCATGCCACATCAGTGGCTTCATACAAGTTCTCATAGTAGACCAAGAAGCTAGCAAGAGTATAACATGTTAAAGTTCCAGCCAAGACACACAATTCATTCATACAGAGCATACCACATGCTAGAGTGCAAACCGTGGCACACAACATTCATTCATACGAAGCGTACATATACGTACATAACATTTTCACAGATATACGAACGCAGTTCACACACATAGCACACATCATACGAGCAACAACATAGCAAAGACGAAGCACGCCTACCCCCCTTAAAAATGGATTACGCCCACGTAATCCTTTTATACCATCCTAGAACCTTGGTTCAAGATGTTTTAACTCTCATTGAGTATTCTAGTTTCTATGCATTGTAGCTTACAATATACTCTCATCAAAAGCCTTGATCATGTTAAGGGTTGAGTCTCTGTATCCAAAAGACTCTTATCGGTAGTCGTACCGATCTAGAAACGGATTCGGGTTTAGCCTCTCTAGGTTTAAGGTATTGGCCGATAGGTCACTTGTTACTCAACTGGAAGATGTGCGATATGGTCCACCAGCTTCTGCTGCGCGACTCTGATTACCTTCGGGTTTAGCTTTCCCTTACTAAGTCTTCCAAGGGTAGTGGATGGTTTAATTGTTTCTTCCGCCTAGTCTCTTGTCTAGTATGGGTAATTTAATTTATACACGGTCTCTGTGGATTGTATTGTGTCTATTCAGTTCCTTTGGAGGTTGGATATTCATGCTTTTGGTGCGCTTTTAAGCGTCTAGATTTTTGTTCTGGCTGCCCCTTTTGAGTGTTAATGACTTAGTTCTTGGTATTTGAATGTTATCGACGTGTCATTGCTACCATGATTGGTTTAGTTTAAATTACCGCACATATTCGTGGGTAGCTAGCTAGTTTACTCTCCTAGTATTACTACCTTCTTTTATCCCTTAATGTGTACATTCGATTTAGCTGTTTTTCGTCTCTAAGTAATCTTTATTCTTCAGCCCAATTATGGCCTTGACACTACTGGTTAACTTCAATTAGTTCCAGTCAAAGGTTACCAAACTATATATGTTAGAAGTTTGTGAGGTTGTAACCTCTAAGTTTCGAATCATGTATCAATGTACTCTACCCGCTCGTATCATCTACTCGATATCTCATCCTTCGTATTTTGTAGTTCATGTGTCCACTTGTAAGAGGTTTCGAGAGTTATCCAACCTTACGTGGTCAGCGTAAGTGTTGGACTATCCTTCCACCCCAATTTGTGCTCGGTATCACTTGACCTGACCAGGGTTAAGTTCAAGCTCGCACGTCCTACAAACAATCAATCAATTTAATTTTCCAGCTATGTACATGTCTAAATGTGTACATATATACGTTTCCTCATTCTTGTATCTATAATATGTGTACTCATGTGTTATAAGTTTCAAGGTCGTATTTGAATTATAATACCCTTTTATCTTATATGTGCACATATGGTTGTTTCCATTAATTTGATGGTATATTGGTACATACATTAGTATCAAACTGATATTATGCGTTCTTTTCATTCCAAGTTCTCATATAGGGAGATGTAGTATGGATATAGGTAATCCATCCGCACCGTATTTATAGATATGGATGTAGGTGATCCATCCGCACCGTTTTCATAGATATAGTATGGATATAGGTGGTCCATCCGCACTGTATTCATAGATATAGTATGGATATAGGTGATCCATCCGCACCGTATTCATAGATATAGTATGGATATAGGTGATCCATCCGCACCGTATTCATAGATATAGTATGGATATAGGTGATCCATCCGCACCGTATTCATAGATATAGTATGGATATAGGTGATCCATCCGCACCGTATTCATATATAGTATGGATATAGGTGATCCATCCGCACCGTATTCATAGATATAGTATGGATATAGGTGTCCATCCGCACCGTATTCATAGTATAGTATGGATATAGGTGATCCATCCGCACCGTATTCATAGATATAGTATGGATATAGGTGATCCATCCGCACCGTATTCATAGATATAGTATGGATATAGGTGATCCATCCGCACCGTATTCATAGATATAGTATGGATATAGGTGATCCATCCGCACCGTATTCATAGATATAGTATGGATATAGGTGATCCATCCGCATTCATAGTCCCCCATATGATTAGGTTCTCTTAATTTCTCGCCTTAGGTTCAACCCCAGGTGTTATAGTGTATAATTTGTCTAGTGTATACAAGCCCTTTTAGGGTTCTCCATATTACCGTACTTAGGATAGTAAAGCCCGCATCATTGTCCTTTTTACGAGTGATATTTCTTATCGCTATTTATATCTTAATCCAAGATTTATATTCGGTAATTGCCCCCGTTTTTTTAATGGTTGTTATACTAAATAGGAGAAATTAAATTATACGATATGTATAATTGAATTTAAATCATAAGGTTGGAAATTGCTTGGCTAAGTAATATTAATCTTGACAAACATTTGAAGTAAGAAGATGTATATATATATATCCACATATACAGTTGGTATTTAAAGTGGATATAATATGTGTATAAGTAAGACTATTCACATAAAACAAATGTGATATAATGACTAAATGAGCTTACAAAATAATGAGTATAATGAATAAACTTTAAAAGTTATTATGGTATTATACAAATGTTACATGATATCAAGATCGGAATCTCAATATAAGTTTGTATAATATATTACAAACTAGTGAGAATAATCGCCTTACATAGAATAATGAAATGTAACATCAAATAAAGGGAGTTTTATAAGTTATATATATTGTACGTGCATAAAGGCGTGACTAATATTTGTAGGAAAATACGTATAAAATATGGTTGACGACCATACAATATTAAATGATGGGTGTTATAAGTGAATAGAGTTGATAAACTGTAAATTATACAATCAAGGGTAGCATATTGCAAAGTACATGCATTATTTAATACCGTATATTATGATGAATGTCGTAAACTAAGTACTTGGATAAACTAGTCAAGTCAACATGCTTGACTAAGTCAACTAATTTGACCAAGAGGTCAGGTTGACCAACTTATACCTTGAATGGGAGTTTAAGAAATAATACTGTCACAATACATGCAACTATATATTATATGATTAAATCCAATAGAAATTGCATATATAAATATTTGTGTAAAACCAAGAATATATGTATATATATATATAAGTATATACGATATGGTTTTAATATCATGAAATGGTAATTGACAAGTGTTATGACATTAGTGTAAAGGTATATATACTACTAGTCACACAGTGTAATTTAAAGTATGGTTTATTAAAATGAATTACGTGGTATGTAATATATGGTACAATACCAAATGGTTAAGTAATACTATCATATAACGTTAGTGCTTGAGCATTGGATGCTATGCGAAATAACGTTGCAGGTGTGGTCACTTCTTTCATCATCATAGTTAATGATATACATATGATCCAAAGGGTTTATCTTTTTATAACATTGAATTCCACAATTACCGTTGTATTGCCTGCGGTTGTTTTTAACAGTTCCTCTTTCGGAACTTGTTCCTCCATGATCGGAACTTAATTCTCTATGGCCACAACTCCTTTTATTTGGTCTCCTTGAACAAAATATTCGATAGATGTTTGAACATAGTGGCGGATTCATTGCCATTTTTCTTATCTGTTTGTGTTGTGTTGGGGTAGGGTATTAATTGCATTCCGTAATATTATACTTTAGTGTGTAAAATTGTGTCATGCTTTATTAAGCATTATAGATTGTACCAATTTTATGGTGTAATTTTGTCTCGAATATATCCTCTCCATTTCATGGTTTTACGAGGGGTTTTCTAAAATTAACCTCTCGAGTGTACGGTTGAAGAATTATCTCAATCTCATCCTTGGCTTATTTAATTGCTTATGTAAGCTTTATTTATTTCCTAAATTTAAGGGTGTTTCGGCCCTCTTTGCTTGTAAGGTAAGGTCCTGTCGACTGCTACGCATGTCGACCCAAGTTGCCTCTAAAATTGGTCCCTCAATGAGTGTTATTATTTTTTTTGTTTGTGGTACTAATAACCTTCCAGATTTCATGCATGGTCATACAACTTGGCACACAAAGATTTGGTCATGCTTTGCAGTCATTTGAGGTTTTAGGTTTTACCTGCAGCTAAAGGGGTGTCCGGTCCTTCGGTGCGGTCCATGATGCTTAAGGCCGCCTCCCCTGGCCTCGGAGTAGATGCCTTCTGGGAGTCTCGGGATCCCGCTCTCCTGTCACCCTTCACACCATAACTGGGCTTATAGCTCTCGCTCTCGGGATTTGCGTAGCACTCAAAGGCCCTGTGCCCGCGCTTCTGGTAGTAAAAGCACTTTACCGGTTCGCCCTGGCAATCAACTCCGGGGTGGTTCTTCGAGCATCGTCTACATTTAAATCGGCGCTCGATCTTTTTGCTTGGGCCGGCTCCAGACCCTGAATATGTGATTTGGTTAGTCAACAATTGGTCAGGACGACTGTAACGGTACTTAAGCATTAGTGTTTGGTTCATTTACCCTGGGCTGGGTAGGAGCGTAGCGGCTTAGCCGCAATAGCCGGGTGGCCTAGCTGAAGTGTCTCTGTAGGCTTGCTCCCATGGTATTTCACTCGCCTCTTGTGTAGGTAGTACTTCCTCTTCCCGCACCTTTCCGTTTACGGTCCCTGAGTCACCACCTTTCGTCTCCTCTTCTGAGCGAATTCCTCGTCCCGCATCTGGACGGTGATCTCAACCTGGAACGCTGCATGGTAGTAGTCCCGGGTCGTGGCGTCACGGTCTCGTCCTTGTCCTCGTCGCTCGGCCATCTAAGAATGTCGTTTGTTAGTTAGAACATACCAAGAATCTTACTGCAAGTTGTTATCGCCCTTGCTGGCGGTTTAAATTGGTAACGTCGTGCCTCACATTGCTACCCTTAACCCCGTTTCCCAAATTTAGGTTTTCCTATTCTCGGTACTTCTCTGTTCCAGTCATCAGAGCGCAACTACGCTCTGATACCACTTTCTGTAACACCCCGATTTAACCAATCACTAGTCCGAACGATGCGCCAACGATGACCTAGCAAGTCTAAAACAGGGATTCACAACTTCTACTCGGGTGTCACAGACGCCAACCTCCCACGCGGTTGACACAACAACAACATCAATACCAAGCTGCGGTCCGAATGACTGGAGTTAAACCACAATCAAATCCAAGTACAACAGAAATAACAGACCAAGTACCAGGAATCTACAACGTAAGTTCTTGTAGACACCAAAAATTCTCACCCCATAAAGCAAGTTCTGAAATCATTAATGCAATAAGAGGGGTCGTCGCCTTTCTTTTTTTTCAAAACATATCAACGTGCGTGCCAAAATGAGATCATCGTTTTACGACATATTTTAAACCAATTTTTCAAGCATTTAGAAAAATCCAATTTTCTAGAAATTTTCAAAATCATTTGTTTTAGACTTACCCTTTTCTTTTATTTAGTTATTTTCAGTCTTATTTCCTTAGCCGTGGGCATTTCGTTTACTTTATTTTACTTATATTATTTTGTCATTTTCCTATTTAAAAAGAAAACATTTCATTTTATTGACTAAACATTTTTAGTTTAATTCCACATATACGTTTTTAAACATGTGTTTCTAATGACTTTTCTCATGTCGAGTAATAGCTTTTGTTTTATTCTCTTAGTTTTGTATAAAGTTCTATTGTAATAATCCTTTTTCTTTTTTGACGGAAAGCCTGGTCTTAGCCCAGTCTTCAATCAAACCCAGCAGCCCAAAACCCAAGTCCATCTATCCAACTTCAAGGCCCACTCCACACCGATCTCACCCACATCCAAAATAAACCCTAAGCCCACTTTCTCTTGATAAAAAAGAACATAGATCCCAAAACCCTTAGAGTACCGCTTTTGCTCATTCTCTTCGTCGTGACTGTAGCCGCCTCGGGTTTGTTTTCTTCAGGAAATCCCATCTTCTTCGGTCCTCGATCATTCTCCTTCCTTCCGTTCAATCATCTTACTCCTTCTTCCAAAAGAAGCAGCGGACACCATTCTCATTCTTCGGTTGAATTTCCCCTCCCACGTTCTATTGCTCTTCTCCTAATCTGAACTGAAGAAACTCCAAACGCCAGAGGCTTCTTCTTCCCGTCATTTCTTTCTCCTTTTCCGCCTGAACCACCATGGAAACACCACACCTTCTTCCTCCCTGCATTCCTCCGAAAAAACATAACTATTCATCAGTCAAATAGACCTCATTGTACTCTCAAATTCTCTTCCATTCATCTGGTTCTTTTGATTCGTTCTCTACACCCAGCGTCTTCTATAACTGAGGAACTACCCTCATTCTCTCGCTCTCAAACGGCTCTTCATCCCGTCTGAAAACTAAAGTCAGCGAGACCAAAACCCACGTCCATATGCAGAGAATAGGAGCAGCAGAGCGATCCTGCATTAGCCCCGTTTTGATTTCAAATCACATCTGGGCAGTACTAACTTCGAATCAGCCTTGGAAAACGGTTTTGATTATTTCAGAAGTTTTCTCATCATTCTCCTTCCTGCACTATATCTTTATTTCGGTTTTGTTTGGGGATCTTCCGTTCTTCTCTCTATTTTAACGAGGAAAAGACTCAAGCCTGGGTTCTTTCTTCTATGTTTACTTTGGTTCGATTCACGGTATTAGAAGCTGTTATGTATTTCTGGACCCGACGTCTTGCCCACGGATATGGGTCCCTGTCCTGGAGTCGATTTGCAATACCGTATTCCTGCCTGTTTATCTAATATTTTTGGCAATCAACTCTTTGTTCGTTTGGCTCTGCGTGCTTCACCTCTGCAGGAAATATCTGTTTCTCCTGCCCGCGAGCTTCATTTTATGGTTTGTCAGATGTTTGACTAATCCTGGCATTATACTTGCAACCTTTAGTAATTAATTTGTTGTCTGATTTCTGTTCTACTAATGAAAAGAAGAAACAGATAGAACCCTTAGGTCTTCTTCCTTGTTCCATCTGGTACTAACCACGTCTGCATAAAGCCCTCGGAGATATGGTATGCTTTGATTGCACCAGGCTAGCTTCTTTGCCCCTGACCTGTTTAATATTCTGGATGTCTTACTTTTCTGAGGTTCGACTTATTTGTGTGGGTAATGTTCCGGGTTGTATGTGTCGATTTACCTGAGGGTTTGAAGCCCCCGCACGTTTGATGTGGACTTGGCGGTGTTAGCCATTGCTGGTTCAAAAACGATCCAAATCGTTCTGCTGGAAGAGTCCAACGACTCTGGTACATGTATACGCTGCTGAGAAATCGTTTCTACACAAGCAGTATTAGAGTATTGTATTAGCTTCTTTTTTTTAATCTAATCCTCCATGCGAAGATTAACATTATGATTATCGTAGTGATTGAAACAGATGTTTGTTTGCATTTTTTTTAGTCCTTTGCAGGAAAAACTCTCGTCCTCTCTGGTATGTCTCAACCTAATGATTTATGCCTCGATTAATTGCTGTGTTTGAGATGATTTGGTGATAAAGGTGCTGCAGTTGGAGTACTGTCTAATGGCATATCTTGTCAATAATTTGTTCCTCTGCTGTTATGTTGGTGTTGCTAATTCAGGCAATCACGCTTTCCGGTTGTTGTTGTGAACGAAGTTGATATGGTAGGATGTGGATTTTTTATGTGGTCCCAAAGAAAGAAACAAAGTTAATTGTCTCTCATTTCTTTTCTGACTTGGTATGATTTTGGCTATTACCGTGTCTGGTTTTTCCCCTAAAGCGTCATGAGAAATCTGCACTATTCTCCACCTTTCCGGATTTGATCTCTGCCATGTTATATGCCCGTGCACTCTTCAGGATTAAGCTACAGTTGGTTTGTTTTTTGTTCGTCGGTCATTCTTACAAAACCGACTTCTGGCTCACCTAATTGATCAACAAAGCTGACCCCTTTACAATGCTTTTTTTTACTGAGGTAAATACATGATCTGGCTTGGGCTGAGGCTTGTGCGGTGAGCTGCTTGGAGTCACCTTGAGCTTGACCAAAGTAACAATTTTCTTGAGACAAGGGTTGGTTTTTCTTTCTGGTGTTCAGGAGTACTGCTTACCAATTAGTTCAGATTTTTTTTTTTTGCCGCCACTGAATTTGACCCATGTCCCATGAATCGGGGTTTTATTGCAAGATAGCATAGTTTGTATGTAAATACTGTTCCGTGTGATTACTGTTGTGTTATGTTCCATTTTTTAGACTATCAATGGCACTACTCTTTTCATTTAACATTAGATCTGATTAATTGAACTAAATCTGTTTAGTTTAGAGTTTTCATGATGATAAAACAGAACCGAGTTTGTCAAAGTTCGCATAGCAGCTATTTTCAATTTTGATATGTCCATCATGTGTGTTTGCTTTCTGAATTAATTTCTGCACCGTACATGTATATGGTTTACATTTAGTTTTTTTTGTAATTTTCGATTTATTTCCTTTTGTACTTCTGATTATTTTTAAGCCTAGTATTACCCTCTAGGACCATTAAACTGACTGAAAAGTTTTGGATGTATTATCGCTCCACACCTAACGGGTCTCTCATTCGTTTCGTGGGGCAATAATCTCCTATAACTTCAGAAAACACTCAAACCACCCTTATATGTATATAAGACAAAAACTTCAAAAAACAACCCTTAAGGCTATTTTAGGAGGGCTTAGGATGCGAAACCACCCCATGCCTAGCGGATCTCTCATTCGTTTTATGTGGGTGGAATCCTCCTTTGCCTTCAACACACCCCTAATCAAGAGTTAATAAACAAACCAATAAATCAATTCCTCTCACTTGTTAATATCTCACAAATCAGCCCAACAACATTTTTTCAGCCCAATCACAAATAAAGCCCACATAAAAAAGGGGCCACTTCAGCCAAATCCAAACAAGGCCCAATTTTGGCCCAACTTCCAGCAAGGCCCTTTTCTTTCGGCCCAACTCTAAATAAGGTCCAAATTTCAACCCAATTTCCAACAAAGCCCAGAATGGGCCCAATTTAATTCCAAGGCCCAATTCACATCCCACTTCAGCCCAAATCAAAAGGCCACTCTGAGGCCCAATTCAAAACCCACTTCAACCCACAGTTCATAAATCCCATTTCAAGGCCCCAGCCCATTTCGAGGCCAAAGCCCAAACAAGGCCATCAAGCCCATTCGGCCCACTAAGCCCAAACAAGGCCATCAAGCCCATTCGGCCCACTAAGCCCAAACAAGGCCATCAAGCCCATTCGGCCCACTAAGCCCATTTGGCCCATCAAGCCCATTCGGTCCAACTTTGACCAATCCAAACTTTGACTTGGTCTAACTTTGACCAACCTGACCTTTGACTTGACTCGGTCCAACTTTGATTGACCCCACTTTGACCTTGACCCAATTTTTGACCTGGTCCAACTTTGACCTTGACCCAACTTTGACTTGGTCCAACTTTGACCAATCTGAACTTTGACTTTGACCAATCTCAACTTTGACCTAATCCAACTTTGACCCGGTCTAACTTTGACCCGATTTGTTTTTCAACCCCAACCCGAATTCAAATCAACCCAATTCAAACCCAACTCATTTCAATTCAGTCCAATTCTATTCAACTCGAATTCAATTCATCCAATTCAAACTCAACTTGTAAATCCTGGTCAAATTTCAAACTCAAAAATCTCTTTCCTCAGATTTCAACAATCATTTTATTCAAACTTCATCAAGTTTTCAAAAGAAACCATTTTGTGGAATTTTAAAGGAAAAACTCTTCTCACATCACAGAAAACTCTTCTCAAACGCAGAAAGTTCTTCTCACATATACAGAAAGTTTTCTCCTAAAAATATTTCTCAAAATCAGTGTTTCTTTACAGAGAATTCCGAACAACTTCAAAAGTTTTCCAACTCAGCTTTTAATTCAAATAAACTGCTTTGGGGGGGGGGGGGTAAGTGATGTCTAACCCCTTCAAAATATTTCCTCCATGGTTGAAACATCACTTGTCTTCCTTCCCAAAATAAAAATCCGAGGCGGGGCACTGGGGTCATAGCCTCCCTTGTCGCAGTCTGGATCTCTTTAGGCGGGGCATTAGGGTGACAAACCTCCCCTAATTGCAGCCTAGATTTTTACAAGGCGGGGTGCTAGGGAAGTAACGACCTTCCTAGTTGCAGCCGGGATTTTAGAATCGTCTAACTCCCTTCCGCTCGTTTTTAATGTTTTCGGTTTTTAATGTTTTAAAACCCGGGAGTTAGAGACGTTATTAGGGATCGACCGAGAATACCTCATTCATGGTGTTTCTCTCTGAATCCTATTTTTCGACATAAATTCATTGCCCCATCTTGCGAGCCTCGGCACTTACCATTAATTAAGTGTCGTGTTCGAGGGGGTACATAGGGTAATCCCTCGGGATTATCCGCCCTTTTACAACAAAAATGACCTTTCGGTTTTAAACTTTAAGAGAGACGATTTTGACAATCATTCCTCCAAACAACTCAACCCATCATCATCTCATTTCAAATCCCGAAATATCCCAAAACCTCAACTCTTTTCGAACCTCGAACCCAAAAAACCCAGGATCTCTCCCAAATTCCAATTGTCTCACATACTCCAGTCATCATTCAAACTCCAATTCACCTTAAACTCAAATCATCTTGCAAATTCTAGCTTCTCTCAAGCTTCCAAAGTCTCATAGGCCCAAGCGCCTCACAGACTCGAACACTTCAATCTCTCCACCATTTTAAGATTCAAACGTCTCACAGGCCCGAGCGCCTCATAGACTTCGATATCTCTTTTCACCAAACGTCTCACAGACCCGAGCGTCTCACAGACTAGCATCCAAACCCGAAACTTTTCGAAACTTCGAACCTTTCTAAATCTCGAACACCTCAAGTATCTTCAAGCTCCACAAACATCAAAACTCCCAAATCTCCAAAAAATCGTGAACTACGTAAGGTCTGATCTCAACAGGGTGTTGAGTACGTAGGCAGCCCATCTAGGGTGTGACCCCATTCCAATCAAAAAACCCTTTTCCCACTCTAAGGTGTTCTCCATACCTCTCAAAACTTTCAAATCCCCTTTGACTCCCACAAACCCTCGACTTCTTCAACTCTCAAAATCAGACTCCTAATCTTTCATTCTATACTCATTTGAATTCACCGATTCTTCTTCTTGGCGCTAGCTTGGCAGAAAAGCTCGCCTCATCCATTTTCTCTCCTCCTGTCCGAATCCTATCCTTGGCTTTTAAATGAATCTCTTTAACAAGGTTTTGAAAGAATGCAATCCCGACAATTGGAGACCGAGGTTTCCTCGGGCACCAATCCGAAGTCGTGGTCGTTGCCACTTCTAAGGGGTGTAACCCAGTGCGAACCCACACAGAATCTCTGACATGACCAGATAAGTCCTATCCATAGGTAATAATCTCAGAGTCAATTATGGTTCTTAGAACCCGATCTTCCTTCCTAGTTATCATAGGTCAAACTAGGTGGCGACTCTAGTCAATTCCGCCTTATAGAGCATAAGTCCGCGTGGGGCCCATTGAGAGCGGGTGTAGTGCACACTTGCATTCCCCTTTATGCTTTCTGGGAAAGACGGACGATTTAGTAGGTATTTGAGGGATGCCAGAATAACGGGTTCTCACCCCCCACAGAATGACAAATTTCTAGGATCTAGACTTCTTAGTTAGACCATATTTAGATAGACCCCCCTCATACCGAAAAATCACCCTCCACAGAATGGCGACTCTGCTGGGGAAAACTTGAGTAAGTTTTTCTCAAACTCAAGGAAGACTGAACTCCATTCAAAATTGTCGGGACTTCCCCACTTCTTTCAAAACCTTCAAGAGATTCTTTTCAAGCCTCTAGGATTATTCTACTCCACACTTTGAGTGTGTATCTGATGAGGACAGATAGGATTTGTTAGATCCTCGACAAACATGACAACAATTGGGTTAATAATTATCTCACGATTAGAAAGAGACACTTAGATGTGAATGAAGCTAACTTCCCTTTAGGTTAATAAATAACCAATTTGGAATCACTAATCTCAAGATAAAACACTTAGTACATAGGTTGGTGCTAACTTTATTTGGTTTATTTACTGCTTTCATATTTATATTGCGATTGTGGGGTGCATGGGTGGGTAGCTTAGGACATGCATTCCTCTGTGTCACCCGATTTACCCACGATGTCACGGGATCCCGACCGGTCCACGGTTGATTCCCCATGAGCTAGGGTCACTCTCTCAGTGAACAAACCCACGAGGCGGTACGATCTCCGATTAACACCTCGGGCTCATGATCCAAAAATATCCTCCATTATCCGAGTCAAAGCCAGCATATAGTGAACTCTGAGCCTTCAGTGTCCAGCTACCTGATCCGGTGTCTAAGACGGGTTTATGGAGTCACCCCCTTGTATGCCGCCTGTCTGACCGTCCTTCTGCCTTACCCTGAAGATTGTATGGGCTCAGTTCTCCATTGTTCACCTGCACCACGAGTGTCTCTAAAGCCCAATGTCACGCTATACGTCCATAGAGGATCCCGTATTTACCGGATACCCACACATGGCACAACGTAGTCAGTGAATAATTTGGACTTTAGACACACTTGACCGTGCAGGTGACGAGAGACCCGTTCCCATACAATACTTCCCCGAGTTTTCCGAAAAGTGTGTTGTCGGATCATCACTGGCCGTGGCGTATGTTTCCTTATCATCTCGGGTGTCCTGACCTTTCGAACTTAAGCACTCCGGACTTTCTTGATGACATGCCCCACAAAGGCATAGCAGAGAAAAACCCCGAGAGATGATAGTGAAGGGACGACGGTTCCCCCGGTGAGACGGAATCATAATTGACCTGGAAAGTGATTATCCCAACACTAAAACTTACAGCTCCACATCAAATATAGCCACGATTTACTATTTGCTAAATGTGTGTAAACCACTTTTTCAAGCCAGTCTGTTTTAAAAAAACGTTCGGAATTCTCTTTCACATATCTTTTAAAGAGGTTTTACAAGCTCGTTCAATTTAGAGTCTCACCTTAGTTTTGCTCCCAAACATTTGGGGTTTTAAAACCCGTCACTTCATCCTTTAAAACCTTGTTATTTCCAAAACGATTTTCAGAAATAGATTTCGAAAAACCTACTTTCTACAAACGAATTTCAAACAACATTCTTCACCAACATTATTTCTTAATGGTTTTCGAAAACAGTTTTCAAAGTGGATTTTCACAAATGTATTTCAAAATAAATGATTTAGTCCCCATGTCGTGACCCGCTATTTTTGAAGTTCTGCCCACCTTCAAGAGCAGCGGTCATTACCGTGGAGCGTACTAGTCATTTCGTGTTTTCACAAAAGTGGTGGATTTTCACATAAAATTTTGTGTTCGATCATTCATCTTTCATTTCTCAAAAACATCCCCATTCCTCTAGTCGGAGCAAGTGAAGCAGCATGAAGATCGACTACGGATCGAGCTGAAGGCCAGAGGTGCACCAGCCCGTGGAGCTAGCCGAGCGGCATGAAGACCAACACCAGCAATTCAAATACAAAACCAGAGGTGTACCAACCCGAGTCAAGCGGCATGAAGATCAGCAACGACTATTCGTGTTCAAACTGTTGAAAATCAGAAGAACACCGACCATTATGTTTGATCACGGTACTGCTGCAAGAGCCTGAAAATGATCGAGCAGCCGGTCAAACGCCCGAAAATGACGAGAGGGTAAGAAGCGCCGAAGACGACGAGCAGCCGGTCAGAGAGACAAGAAAGCAAGCAGCGGTCAAGCGCCCGAAGACGAGCGAGCAGCCGGTCAAGGGCCGAAGACAAGCGAGAAGCCGACCAAGAGCCCAAAGACGAGCGAGCAATCAACCAGAAGCATGAAGATGGACCAGAAGAGTTCAGAAGAAGTTTAGCTCAAAATTCCCCCTTTTAATGACTTTTTAGAATTGATGATGTATAGGTTTTCCCTAGCATTCTTTTCTCTCTTGTCCATTTCTGAATAGATTACATGTATAGGTTTACACTTCCCCTGAATTTATTTAGATCAATGTGTATAGGGTTCCCCACTCCCTATTTATTTGAGAATGACGAGCGTCAAAATTCACATTGAGAAAATCCACCACTTTGAAAACACGATTTTCAAAATTGTTTTCTAAAACTTGGTTTCTTTTGGCATGCACGTACAAATGAAAAGAACAAATAATGAACGACCCCTCACGTTTATATGTCATTCATCAACTTTGCTTATGAGGTGAAAATTCGCGGTATCTATAGGAGGCATCCCCTAAATAA
Source organism: Limonium bicolor (assembly GCA_023374045.1). Lineage (NCBI taxonomy): Eukaryota > Viridiplantae > Streptophyta > Magnoliopsida > Caryophyllales > Plumbaginaceae > Limonium > Limonium bicolor. Next base: position 238,795,508 of record CM041776.1, read on the forward strand.
ACAACATCATCAAATGCAACCGAGCACGAGGCCAAAACCACATGCATTTACATTCATTACAAAGAGTCGCATTACATTTCCAATCAATTAGAGTTCACCAATCATGCATAAGGTCCATCCATAAAAAACAATGCATAATCATGTGGTCCGTCCTCACCTCACCACACACCAGCTTTCATGCCAATATCTCAATATCAAAAAAAAAAAAAAGAAGAAGCCTGATCATCAGAGGGATAACAGAAAACACAAAGGGGTTCCAGCCTTTCCAATTTCATAACTTCCATGGGCACCATGACCAGAATGAAATGAAACAGCCCATGTCATATCAGCGGGTCATCATGCGGGAGCTGTCACTCCTAAAAGTCCCAAAATCAGCGGCCAATCACCAACCCGACATTTGAGATTACCACTCCGACAATGACCCCAACAGCTAGACGTCTGCAAGGCCAACAGTAGTGGGACGAGCTTCATGAACCATGAGCTAGATTTGACTCAGCGAGACAGGTGTAGCCTTACCACTCATGCATTGCATCCAAAACAAAACAAACACAAAAAAAAAACATTCAGTCAAACCATCTCAACTCATCTTTTCAGCATTCCATGCATCCTATACATAGTAATTCCATATACCACAATACATCGCATGGTAGATAATCGCATTTGCATACTCCCATATCGAAACGACATCTTCGGGAAAATCATGGTAGATTGATTGAATAGATTGCGTGAACCATGAAAACTCTCGACCCATCAATGAACACAAGGGGTCCAATCAAAATCGACACCACAAACCAAGTGAGTAGTGTGCGAAGAGCGGTATTTTCCCTTGAATTTCAAATGAGAGTACTGGACAATCCCTTGAGTGATGAGGGCAGATAGAGAGATCCAATGGAGGTAAAACCACGAGCGACATGTGCATTCCTTCAGCACATGGAGAGGCACAATACATAGAGAGATCAGTGTTGATAAACAAGATATGAACTATGATTCATGCAAAGATCTGAGAATAGTAAGAAAACAATCATTGACTAATGAGAATGACGAGGCACATAGGAACAAAATCTCCTCAAAACCAAAGAGCTTTAACTGGCCTCTACATAATCCCTTAGTGAGCCACGCTGAGCCTTTCATGAAAAACTCTTTCTTCAGAAACTCGCAACATGCCAACCCACATATACATACACTTACTTGCCCTTGCAATAGAGGATCTCAAAGGAGCCGGAGCCATGGTCCCTCCCCACCATCTTCCACAAAAACAATGAAATGTTCAAAGAAATCAGTGAGTCAATGTAACTCCAAGGCCAAACACCAAAAGGAAAGCCGAAAATGTTCAAGAAGATCGATAAGTCAATGCAACTTCAAAGCTGAAAGCCAAATACAAAGCAGAGAATGCTTGAGAAAGTTGATGAGCCAAATGCAATAAAAAAACAAAAATGAGAAGACAGATCAAGCCGTACACCATAAGAGGCAAGAAGGAGAATTCCAAATCCAAAGGACCAATGATGTCCCGTAGAAATAAATAAAGGTTATCAAAACCAGTCCAATTATTCCACCCATGGCGAAGGCGAAACATATCCTCTATTGCACAAAATCTCCACAATTCCCAAATAAATCCTCCAGTCCCACGTGACATACATCATACCCTTCAGCCCCATTATAACCCAATAAAGACCTCCGACTCATAAGTTGATGAGAGTTAACTGAAAGTATCGGATCTGAAACATGAATCACAAGTTTTGTACTTGTTATCAACATGTCCCGTCATACCAAAGGGACCATGAGCGAATGAGTGTGACCTTACACCACAAGGTTTTATGAGTGCGGGTGAATCTCCATTCTAAACACCAAGACATAAACAGCCTCCCCCATTGCAGTGAGGAGTTTGTAAGGATCGGAAAGTCCAGAACCTCGAAAGAAATTCTAAGGAAAATACTGCGCCGAGCATCAAGAGCGACATCACACCACTAGCACACACAACCATGCTCACGAGAGATCAACCAGCATCCCTCCGTGAGAGGAAAGTGATTTACGCATTCCAGTTCAACAATCACGCAAGATCAAAACTGAAGATGTCTTATATTCGTAAACCTCATATTAATAAAGATAGGACCGTACCTTTTCTCCAAAAAAAAAAACTGCATATGCATTTTGCATCGTGTCTAGCATTTAATATTTGCATGCACCATAATCATTTCATCTTCAACAGCCGACTGGTAAGAATTCTACCTAGTCTCGTTGAAAGTCGACTTCAGTTGCAGTTATGAAGCGTAACTTTCGATCAAAAGATGTCAACTAAAGCCATCATTGGCCATCATCAAGCTATATCAAACCATCTTGAAGACATTCTGGGCTATCCTCGAGCTACATCAACCCATTCAAGAGCTATCCGGAGCCATACGAAAACCACCCCGGAGCCATCCCGAGCTATCCTGGAGCCATATGGAGTCATCTTCTGACATTGAAATCATCCTTGGAACTACACAGGGGTCATCTCAACAGTCCGGGAACAATACGGGAGCCGCCTCAAATCCATATTAGAGCCATTTCGTCACCAGGGCCGTGCCTAAAGAGTTTCGAACTACGTCAGGTCTGATCTCAATATGGAATTGAGTACGTAGGCAGCCCGCCCAGGGTGCGACCATCTCAAAAGAAAGTTCCCCTTTTGTTCCCCATCATCATTAGATGAAGCCATCTCGTAGCCCTTCCCGGAGCCACCCCGAGCTATCCCGGAGCCATCATGAGAGAACCCTGAAATCATAATCGGATCGAAGCCATCCATCCATGACCAAGAAGTTATCAACCACAACAAAAAAACATCTACCACATCAAATACGTCAAACACAACACAATCCACCAATCGCATCAACCCACAATTCGACTCAAAATCCAAAACAAATTGAAACCCACCAACCATCCCGCAAATCTCAATCCAAATTGAAACCCACTAACGATCCCGAAAATCCCCATTCGAATCAAAACCCACCAACCATCCAGAGTCGTTGCTCACAGGGAGTCACATATCAAACCGGAGCCATCTGACCGCACCGGAGCCATCCAATCACATCGGAGCCATCTGATCATACCAAAGTCATCCAGTCATATCAAAGCCATCAAGGTCCAAAGTCACTCATTCACAAAACCATCCTTTTGAAAACCGACCACAAAATCACAAAACCAAAACAAAAACTCAAGAGCCATACGGAGCCATCTTGAAACTCTGGAGCCAAAAGTCCTACCAAATCCCAAAACTATAGTGCACATCGGGCGAAACTGTCAAAACAAAACCGAAACACAAGTCCCACACTGACAAAGTCAAAGGCGACATCGACAGAAAGCATTCGACCATCACATCCTCACAGAAGCAACCGAAAAGCATCCAATCCCAAATCAATCCACAATCAAAATCAACCTTCAATCAACCACTCAAAACAACGAGTTTCATACAACTCGATCAAAGTATTATAGGCCCGTCATAAGTCCTCGTACTTTCTGATGCATTCTAGGCCCGTCATAAGTCCTAGAGCTAGACACCGAGATCTAGTTGAGGCCCGTCATTAGTCCTCATGCATAACCCATATACCGATTGTATTCTAGGCCCGTCATTAGTCCTAGAGCTAGACACCGAGTTCTAGTTGAGGCCCGTCATTAGTCCTCATACATTCGAAGATGCATTCTAGGCCCGTCATAAGTCCTAGAGCTAGACACCGAGATCTAGTTGAGGCCCGTCATTAGTCCTCATGCATAACCCATATACCGATTGTATTCTAGGCCCGTCATTAGTCCTAGAGCTAGACACCGAGTTCTAGTTGAGGCCCGTCATTAGTCCTCATACAATTCGAAGATGCATTCTAGGCCCGTCATAAGTCCTAGAGCTAGACACCGAGATCTAGTTGAGGCCCGTCATTAGTCCTCATGCATAACCATATACCGATTGTATTCTAGGCCCGTCATTAGTCCTAGAGCTAGACACCGAGATCTAGTTGAGGCCCGTCATTAGTCCTCATACAATTCGAAGATGCATTCTAGGCCCGTCATAAGTCCTAGAGCTAGACACCGAGTTCTAGTTGAGGCCCGTCATTAGTCCTCATGCATAACCAATATACCGATTGTATTCTAGGCCCGTCATTAGTCCTAGAGCTAGACACCGAGATCTAGTTGAGGCCCGTCATTAGTCCTCATACAATTCGAAGATGCATTCTAGGCCCGTCATAAGTCCTAGAGCTAGACACCGAGTTCTAGTTGAGGCCCGTCATTAGTCCTCATGCATAACCAATATACCGATTGTATTCTAGGCCCGTCATTAGTCCTAGAGCTAGACACCGAGATCTAGTTGAGGCCCGTCATTAGTCCTCATACATTTCGAAGATGCATTCTAGGCCCGTCATAAGTCCTAGAGCTGGACATCGAGTTCTAGTTGAGGCCCGTCATTAGTCCTCATGCATAGGTTGATTGATGTATTCTAGGCCCGTCATAAGTCCTAGAGCTAGACACCGAGTTCTAGTTGAGGCCCGTCATTAGTCCTCATACCATCAATCACCGCAATCTGGGGCCCGTCATAAGTCCCCGTGCACCCGCACCCATAAGAGCAAATCATAAACCGCAGTGAGAATTTTTGGCATCCCGTCAACCTTGATCCAATTCTGCAAGGGCTTGCAGAGTTGAATCAAGGGGAGCCATCTGTAGACACCAAAAATTCTCACCCCATAAAGCAAGTTCTGAAATCATTAATGCAATAAGAGGGGTCGTCGCCTTTCTTTTTTTTCAAAACATATCAACGTGCGTGCCAAAATGAGATCATCGTTTTACGACAATATTTTAAACAATTTTTCAAGCATTTTAGAAAAATCCAATTTTCTAGAAATTTTCAAACAATCATTTGTTTTAGACTTACCCTTTTCTTTTATTTAGTTATTTTCAGTCTTATTTCCTTAGCCGTGGGCATTTCGTTTACTTTATTTTACTTATATTATTTTGTCATTTTTCCTATTTTAAAAAGAAAACATTTCATTTTTATTGACTAAACATTTTTAGTTTAATTCCACATATACGTTTTTTAAACATTTGTGTTTCTAATGACTTTTCTCATGTCGAGTAATAGCTTTTGTTTTATTTCTCTTAGTTTTGTATAAAGTTCTATTGTAATAATCCTTTTTCTTTTTTGACGGACCAAGCCTGGTCTTAGCCCAGTCTTCAATCAAACCCAGCAGCCCAAAACCCAAGTCCATCCTATCCAACTTCAAGCCCACTCCACACCGATCTCACCCACATCCAAAATAAACCCTAAGCCCACTTTCTCTTTGATAAAAAAGAACATAGATCCCAAAACCCTAGAGTACCGCTTTTGCTCATTCTCTTCGTCGTGACTGTAGCCGCCTCGGGTTTGTTTTCTTCTTCCGGACAACTCCCATCTTCTTCGGTCCTCGATCATTCTCCTTCCTTCCGCTTCAATCATCTTACTCCTTCTTCCAAAAGAAGCCAGCGGACACCATTCTCTTCTTCGGTTGAATTTCCCCTCCCACGTTCTATTGCTCTTCTCCTTAATCTGAACTGAAGAAACTCCAAACGCCAGAGGCTTCATTCTCTTCCACGTCATTTCTTTCTCCTTTTCCGCCCTGAACCACCATGGAAACACCACCACCTTCTTCCTCCCTGCATTCCTCCGAAAACACTAACTATTCATCAGTCAAATTAGACCTCATTTGTACTCTCAAATTCTCTTCCATTCATCTGGTTCTTTTGATTTCGTTCTCTACACCCAGCGTCTTCTATAACCTGAGGAAATCCCCTCATTCTCCTCGCTCTCAAACGGCTCTTCATCCCGTCTGAAAACTAAAGCTCAGCGAGACCAAAACCCACGTCCATATGCAGAGAATAGGAGCAGCAGAGCGATCCTGCATTAGCCCCGTTTTGATTTCAAATCAACATCTGGGCAGTACTACTTCGAATCAAGCCTTGGACAAACCGGTTTTGATTATTTCAGGAAGTTTTCTTCATCTTATTCTCCTTCCTGCACTATATCTTTATTTCGGTATTTTGTTTGGGGATTCTTCCCGTTCTTCTCTCTATTTTTTTAACGAGAAAAGACTCAAGCCTGGGTTTCTTTCTTCTATGTTTACTTTGGTTCGATTTCACTGGTATTAGAAGCTGTTATGTATTTTCTGGACCCGACGTCTTGCCCACGTATATGGTTCCCTGTCCTTATGGAGTCGATTTGCAACTACCGTTCATTCCTGCCTTGTTTATCTAATTATTTTTTGGCAATCTAACTCATTTGTTGTTTGGCTCTGCGTGCTTCACCTCTTGCAGGAAATATCTGGTTTCTCCTGCCCCGCGAGCTTCATTTTATGGTTTTGTCAGATGTTTGACTAATCCTGGCATTATACCCTTGCAACCTTTAGTAATTAATTTGTTGTCTGATTTCTGTTCTACTAATGAAAAGAAGAAACAGATAGAACCCTTAGGTTTCCTTCTTCCTTGTTCCATCTTGGTACTAACCACGTCTGCATAAAGCCCTCGGAGATATGGTATGCTTTGATTGCACCAGGCTAAGCTTCTTTGCCCCTGCTTACCTGTTTAATATTCTGTAATGTCTTACTTTTCTGAGGTTCGACTTATTTGTGTGGGTAATGTTCCGGGTTTGTATGTGTTCGATTTACCTGAGGGTTGAAGCCCCCGCAACGTTTGATGTGGACTTGCGGTGTTAGCCATTGGCTTGGTTCAAAACGAATCCAAATCGTTTCTGCTGAGAAAGAGTCCAACGACTCTGGTACATGTCATACGCTGCTGAGAAATCGTTTCTACACAAGCAGTATTAGCACGTTATTGTATTAGCTTCTTTTTTTTAATCTAATCCTCCATGCGAATTAACATTATGATTATCGTAGTGATTGAAACAGATTGTTTGTTTTGCATTTTTTTTAGTCCTTTTGCAGGAAACTCTCGTCCTCCTCTTGGTATGTCTCAACCTAAATGATTTTATGCCTCGATTAATTTGCTGTGTTTGAGATGTATTTCTGGTGATATTAAGGTGCTGCAGTTGGATTACTGTCTAATGGCATATCTTGTCCAATAATTTGTTTCCTCTGCTGTTATGTTGGTGTTGCTAATTCAGGCAATCCACGCTTTCCTGTTGTTGTTGTGAACGAAGTTGATATTGGTAGGATGTGGATTTTTTTATGTGGTCCCAAAGAAAAGAACAAAGTTAATTGTCTCTCATTTCTTTTCTGACTTGGTATGAATTTTGGCTATTACCGTGTCTGGTTTTTCCCCTAAAGCGTCATGAGAAATCTGCACTATTCTCCACCTTTCCGGATTTGATCTCTGCCATGTTATATGCCCGTGCACTCTTCAGGATTAAGCTACAGTTGGTTTGTTTTTTGTTCGTCGGTCATTCTTACAAAACCGACTTCTGGCTCACCTAATTGATCAACAAAGCTGACCCCTTTACAATGCTTTTTTTTACTGAGGTAAATACATGATCTGGCTTGGGCTGAGGCTTGTGCGGTGAGCTGCTTGGAGTCACCTTGAGCTTGACCAAAGTAACAATTTTCTTGAGACAAGGGTTGGTTTTTCTTTCTGGTGTTCAGGAGTACTGCTTACCAATTAGTTCAGATTTTTTTTTTTTGCCGCCACTGAATTTGACCCATGTCCCATGAATCGGGGTTTTATTGCAAGATAGCATAGTTTGTATGTAAATACTGTTCCTGTGTGATTACTGTTGTGTTATGTTCCATTTTTTAGACTATCAATGGCACTACTCTTTTCATTTAACATTAGATCTGATTAATTGAACTAAATCTGTTTAGTTTAGAGTTTTCATGATGATAAAACAGAACCGAGTTTGTCAAAGTTCGCATAGCAGCTATTTTCAATTTTGATATGTCCATCATGTGTGTTTGCTTTCTGAATTAATTTCTGCACCGTACATGTATATGGTTTACATTTAGTTTTTTTTTGTAATTTTCGATTTATTTCCTTTTGTACTTCTGATTATTTTTAAGCCTAGTATTACCCTCTAGGACCATTAAACTGACTGAAAAGTTTTGGATGTATTATCGCTCCACACCTAACGGGTCTCTCATTCGTTTCGTGGGGCAATAATCTCCTATAACTTCAGAAAACACTCAAACCACCCTTATATGTATATAAGAGCAAAAACTTCAAAAAACAAACCCTTAAGGCTATTTTAGGAGGGCTTAGGATGCGAAACCACCCCATGCCTAGCGGATCTCTCATTCGTTTTATGTGGGTGGAATCCTCCTTTGCCTTCAACACACCCCTAATCAAGAGTTAATAAACAAACCAATAAATCAATTCCTCTCACTTGTTAATATCTCACAAATCAGCCCAACAACATTTTTTCAGCCCAATCACAATAAAGCCCACATAAAAAAGGGGCCACTTCAGCCAAATCCAAACAAGGCCCAATTTTGGCCCAACTTCCAGCAAGGCCCTTTTTTCGGCCCAACTCTAAATAAGGTCCAAATTTCAACCCAATTTCCAACAAAGCCCAGAATGGGCCCAATTTAATTCCAAGGCCCAATTCACATCCCACTTCAGCCCAAATCAAAAGGCCACTCTGAGGCCCAATTCAAAACCCACTTCAACCCACAGTTCATAAATCCCATTTCAAGGCCCCAGCCCATTTCGAGGCCAAAGCCCAAACAAGGCCATCAAGCCCATTCGGCCCACTAAGCCCAAACAAGGCCATCAAGCCCATTCGGCCCACTAAGCCCAAACAAGGCCATCAAGCCCATTCGGCCCACTAAGCCCATTTGGCCCATCAAGCCCATTCGGTCCAACTTTGACCAATCCAAACTTTGACTTGGTCTAACTTTGACCAACCTGACCTTTGACTTGACTCGGTCCAACTTTGATTGACCCCACTTTGACCTTGACCCAATTTTTGACCTGGTCCAACTTTGACCTTGACCCAACTTTGACTTGGTCCAACTTTGACCAATCTGAACTTTGACTTTGACCAATCTCAACTTTGACCTAATCCAACTTTGACCCGGTCTAACTTTGACCCGATTTGTTTTTCAACCCCAACCCGAATTCAAATCAACCCAATTCAAACCCAACTCATTTCAATTCAGTCCAATTCTATTCAACTCGAATTCAATTCATCCAATTCAAACTCAACTTGTAAATCCTGGTCAAATTTCAAACTCAAAAATCTCTTTCCTCAGATTTCAACAATCATTTTATTCAAACTTCATCAAGTTTTCAAAAGAAACCATTTTGTGGAATTTTAAAGGAAAAACTCTTCTCACATCACAGAAAACTCTTCTCAAACGCAGAAAGTTCTTCTCACATATACAGAAAGTTTTCTCCTAAAAATATTTCTCAAAATCAGTGTTTCTTTACAGAGAATTCCGAACAACTTCAAAAGTTTTCCAACTCAGCTTTTAATTCAAATAAACTGGGGGGGGGGGGTAAGTGATGTCTAACCCCTTCAAAATATTTCCTCCATGGTTGAAACATCACTTGTCTTCCTTCCCAAATAAAAATCCGAGGCGGGGCACTGGGGTCATAGCCTCCCTTGTCGCAGTCTGGATCTCTTTAGGCGGGGCATTAGGGTGACAAACCTCCCCTAATTGCAGCCTAGATTTTTACAAGGCGGGGTGCTAGGGAAGTAACGACCTTCCTAGTTGCAGCCGGGATTTTAGAATCGTCTAACTCCCTTCCGCTCGTTTTTAATGTTTTCGGTTTTTAATGTTTTAAAACCCGGGAGTTAGAGACGTTATTAGGGATCGACCGAGAATACCTCATTCATGGTGTTTCTCTCTGAATCCTATTTTTCGACATAAATTCATTGCCCCATCTTGCGAGCCTCGGCACTTACCATTAATTAAGTGTCGTGTTCGAGGGGGTACATAGGGTAATCCCTCGGGATTATCCACCCTTTTACAACAAAAATGACCTTTCGGTTTTAAACTTTAAGAGAGACGATTTTGACAATCATTCCTCCAAACAACTCAACCCATCATCATCTCATTTCAAATCCCGAAATATCCCAAAACCTCAACTCTTTTCGAACCTCGAACCCAAAAAACCCAGGATCTCTCCCAAATTCCAATTGTCTCACATACTCCAGTCATCATTCAAACTCCAATTCACCTTAAACTCAAATCATCTTGCAAATTCTAGCTTCTCTCAAGCTTCCAAAGTCTCATAGGCCCAAGCGCCTCACAGACTCGAACACTTCAATCTCTCCACCATTTTAAGATTCAAACGTCTCACAGGCCCGAGCGCCTCATAGACTTCGATATCTCTTTTCACCAAACGTCTCACAGACCCGAGCGTCTCACAGACTAGCATCCAAACCCGAAACTTTTCGAAACTTCGAACCTTTCTAAATCTCGAACACCTCAAGTATCTTCAAGCTCCACAAACATCAAAACTCCCAAATCTCCAAAAAATCGTGAACTACGTAAGGTCTGATCTCAACAGGGTGTTGAGTACGTAGGCAGCCCATCTAGGGTGCGACCCCATTTCAATCAAAAAACCCTTTTCCCACTCTAAGGTGTTCTCCATACCTCTCAAAACTTTCAAATCCCCTTTGACTCCCACAAACCCTTGACTTCTTCAACTCTCAAAATCAGACTCCTAATCTTTCATTCTATACTCATTTGAATTCACCGATTCTTCTTCTTGGCGCTAGCTTGGCAGAAAAGCTCGCCTCATCCATTTTCTCTCCTCCTGTCCGAATCCTATCCTTGGCTTTTAAATGAATCTCTTTAACAAGGTTTTGAAAGAATGCAATCCCGACAATTGGAGACCGAGGTTTCCTCGGGCACCAATCCGAAGTCATGGTCGTTGCCACTTCTAAGGGGTGTAACCCAGTGCGAACCCACACAGAATCTCTGACATGACCAGATAAGTCCTATCCATAGGTAATAATCTCAGAGTCAATTATGGTTCTTAGAACCCGATCTTCCTTCCTAGTTATCATAGGTCAAACTAGGTGGCGACTCTAGTCAATTCCGCCTTATAGAGGCATAAGTCCGCGTGGGGCCCATTGAGAGCGGGTGTAGTGCACACTTGCATTCCCCTTTATGCTTTCTGGGAAAGACGGACGATTTAGTAGGTATTTGAGGGATGCCAGAATAACGGGTTCTCACCCCCCACAGAATGACAAATTTCTAGGATCTAGACTTCTTAGTTAGACCATATTTAGATAGACCCCCCTCATACCGAAAAATCACCCTCCACAGTTCTTAGTTCAACAACATAATCCGAAGGTACAACTAGGGTTTAGTAATACAAAGTCAAAACCCATACATTAACAACATACTACTAAAAAGTCTTGCCCGTACGGACCACCCCTATGGTAGTCACCCGTGCCTACTCTCCGTCTGACTCTCGTTTCATACCTGTAAAAATAAAGGACTCAGCAAAACTATGCCGAGTATGAACGTGTGAAGCCCGCATGTTACCGGGCTACACGACTACTTGGTCGAATATGATTAAGTCAAATTACATGCTATAATTAAGCAGTAAAGCACACCACAGCACATCATAATTTCAAACACACTTTAAGGTAGCAAAGCGTTAGAAACAAGCAACCAAGCATAACAAGTTGCTAGTATAGCAACAACAATCATGTAACTAATCAAACGTGTGCATAGGTATATTATACCAACGATCCTCGCTATGGGATCATTCGAGCGTTGTGTGTTTCCATTCCTTTTACTCTTGTTTCCATAAAGTGTATTCTCTTTCTCTCCTCTTGCACCAGGTCTAGGGATATAGTTAGGTCCCGTGACCATATCATGTAGGTGCCAATCTTTCCTTGATTCGTTAAGGTTCATTTGCGAATTCTCTTATCACCACGTTTTGAAGAGCGTCTTCTCCATAGCCAGTCCTCCCTTTCCGGCGTCATGCGTCGAGAACGCGGGGTCACTTCAATACCCCAGTATGGGTTCCTTCAACTGGTATCTTACTATTCATTATCGTTATAAGTTCGACACCATAGTGGGTGTCGTTAGAAGTCCTCTATAATTTGAGAAGAGTGTTCCTTATATATAGTTCCTTGTTTGTTTACGTAATTCGTTGTGTTTCATCTCAAGGTTTCATCACGAGAAGGGACTACACTACTGTGTGCGCGCAAGCAATATACAACAATGATATATGTAACAAGCATATAAACAAGTCATATCAAGCAATCCAATTTCATGCTAGTCTTATGGTCATTGTCAAACAAGGCACGCAGCACACAAACCGTGTAACACGGCAACATACGAACCACACATGTCCATACCTTATTTGAAAGCACGAGTAGTCTTACTCTCGAAGTCCCGATCGGAGCTCGCTACGGTCCTAGTGTTAATTAAAACAATGTGTCAGTTATTATTGTATGTGACGACACTTTATATCGTATGTCATTCCCTAGGTATGTTGTTACATGATTAGTTTATGTTGACTCTTAGAGCTCCACATGCATTAATTCTAGGCTTAACTTACTCCTAGGATATTTTATATCTTTATTTACATGTTAACTGGGCCCTTTTTCCTTAGTTAATGTCTTAGGGCGTTTTAAGAGGTAATTATGTAACAAGTTTGTATAACATAGATATGACTTATCTAATGTGTATTCCTTTCTTAGATAAATAGGTGAGTGATATTTTAACCCTTGTAACAATAATATAGATCATAGGATACCCCTAAAACCCACTTATACAGAAGTCCCAATTTTATGCAAACACAACATAAGTTTAGCGTTTAATCTTACATTAACCTCTCCTTTAGTATGTCAAGCCATTTTTTTTTTCCAACTGTTTCTTTACACACAATCAGGTGAATTAGGTCTGTTCTGGGTTCATTAATAAACTAACACCTCACTCATAATACTCCTATAATCTAGCTAAGCAGAAGAGCTATGATATTAGAAACCGAGACAACCAACTCCATGTTTCATTGGGTTTGTTGTTTCTAGTTAGTTTAATTCATGTCTGTTGCCCTCCTATAGTGTTTACCCAACTAGTTATGTGTGTTAGCTTAGGTTTAAACTCAAAACTTTATTCATAAATTACTCACGTAGCTTCTGTAATAAACTACACAGAAACAGCTATATCAGGGCAAACAGAAGCAAGAAGGACTGAAATCCAGAAAACCAACAACTGTATATATATATATATTTCTTTCTGTTTTTTCATCGGTTGTTTGATCCCTAAGTCCCCCAATGATTTTGCCACTTAATTTACTCTGTAATAATGTTTCTAGTTCACACCTAAGACACCACTACACTCCTAGTGCCACAGAAAAATCTGTTAGACAGGAAGCAATTTTCAGAAACCAAAACACCCACCTTCTGTATCAGTTCCTGTTATCATTCTTTTATTCCTTTTGTCGTCTGTTAATCGATTCCTATCATGTCCCAATGGTTTACAACCTCACATAAGAGTATTGGGTAGCATTTAATCTCATTGCCCATCCATTACATCCCTTCCAACCACTCTGCACAGGGTTATACCGAAACAAGATTTTCAGAAACTCTAACACTGAAACTTTCGCAGTTTGATATCATACTCTCATTTCCTTCTGTTTGTTCACTGTCTGTGTTACACTCTTGTTTTCCATTTCCTCATCCTGCCCACTCATTTAATTAAGTATTTCAGTTAAACTTCTAAACCCAAGAGAACCAAAGTGGCATTCAGTACTGAGAAGTCGACATACAGAGACACAATTCAGAACTGAAACAGACTCCCAGACATGAACTTAACACTGCAGTACTGAATTTCTGCTACCTCTCTGCTATTTCCTTGCTCACCCTCTGATTTTCAATTCTCCCTAACTAGCCTTAGTTACTGAGTTACGTATGTTACTACAGTTCTAGATCTAAGGCAACCCAAGGTAATGCTGTTGTACTCATTTAAATATAGTTATACAGAATCTCAAAGTTCTCAGAAACTGAAGCAGGTTGCTATTATTTTTTTTTTCTGGGATTACTTCTTCTGTTGTTTTACTTCTGTTTCTCTTCTAAGTATTGCACTTAGTTAAGTGTGTGAGTGTAGATTTAACTCTTAGACAGGCCCAGGCCATCAGACCACGTTTCTGAGGTGAACTACTACACAGAACCTAAAAACAAGACTGAAACTAATGAAATCTTCTATGTTGTTGTCTTTCTGGTTCTTCCTAGCCTGACCTCTAAATTTCTCTCCAAATCATATAGTTTCCTGGTAAGGTGTATTAGGAGTTTCTTACCTTCATTTTAAACCCATACAACCCTTAAATCCCTCCTGTAACAGAAACCCAAAACTAACTTTCAAAACCAGAAACCTGAACTGATCTTTCTTTTCTCTTCTATTTTGTTTTCCTTATTGTTCCTTGATTATGTTTTTACCTCTACCCAATTAACCTCAGTTACGTAGTTATATGTGTTATTATAGTTCTAGTTCTAAGACAACCCAAAGTAATGTGGTAAACTCACAGAAGCTACTACTAAGGTAAAACTTCAGAAACTGGAATTTGAGCTGATGCATTTCTTTTCTGTCATTGTTTTCTTCTTCTGTTTTACTTCTGTTCTACTTCTATTTTCTTCTAACCTGACTCCCCATTCTTTTCACGAATTGCTTACTCAGTGGTTAAGGGTTTACTCAAGGTTTAGCCTTTAAATAGACTCAACACAGCCTTGCTGAGAAGTTATTAAAACAGAACATCAGGTTTTCAAGAACTAAAACCAACAATTACATCTCTTTCTGGTTTCCTTTCTATTACAGATCTATTTTTTTTTAATTTCTTTTGTTTCAACCTGGTTAAGTTACTGATTAACTAGGGGTGTTGGGTACTAGGCAAGCACCACACTTATCCTCACTCTATAACTAAAGCACAAGATGTTAAAGTTACAGATTTCGCAAGTTATCAGTTTGACAGTGGGTTTTTTTTCTTAAAATCAGATGGCATTAGTCTTAGCATGATCTTTAAAGCATGGGTTTAAGCATGAGTTGTGACCTACCACCTTGGGTATTCGTTGCTTGTTCCTCTTGAGGTAGCCCTTGGTGCTCCCTGGTATCCTCCCGCGACTGGACAAGAAAAAGAAATCAAATGCCATGTTCAACCGTGGCCTGTTTTAAACTGGTTAGCTAGTGTAGAGCAGTACAGAATCCTAACAGTTTTCCATACCTTGGTTAGGCTAGTTTGCTAGAGGATTTAGCTCACACCCAGAAGGATCTCACCAAGGGGACGTAACTCGCTAGTATAGAGAAGACAGAGGGAGTTAGTTTCCTCAAGTTTCGAGCACTATCAGAGGATTGACCATGGGTTTACCTTGACCTGTTTTCCTGCTGTAGCAGAAGTGGGGTTGCTCTTCCTGGGAAACTTGGGTACTCTTCGTTGGTTTATTTACTATCCAGCATTACCCAAAAATACAGAGGGAGTGAGTCATGCAACCAAGGCATTTTGGTATAGAAACCAAGCAGAAGAGAAAGAAGGAAGCCCAGCAACACTTACCTTGTGTATTCGAATCGGAGAGAGTGGGAGAAGTCCCTGCCCATGCAGAAGATGCACAGCAGGAGTGTGGAGGAGGGCTTGTGGGTTTTTGAATAGAATGGCACAAAGCACAGGGGGACAGTTACAGTACGTAGAAGTTTGAAAAAGGTATGGCTCTGGTGCATAATGCTTTGGAACAGAAACGGACTCTGTCCTTCGACTGAAACCAAGAAGGTGCAGTGGGTGTTTGATAAGGACACATAATCTGATGTCCATGTTGGATGGTGGTGTTTCTGATTGTCGGGCGAACTCAGAAAAGAAAACGTTATGGTTATTGCTTTCTTTGCCTTGGGTTGAGTTGCTCGATGATGGGGTATGGTGTGTAGTCCTAAGTCAAAGAATGGCAGGGAGTAAGGCACGAGTGACTCCAAGTTACAAGGAGTATGGGCGTTAGAAAAAAAAAGAGATTGTCGCTTGAGTCTCCCTCTGGTTCCTAGTTGATTTTGTCCGATCAGTAGCTACACCGAGGAAGGAGACGGTGCTACAGAGGTGTGTTGTTTCATCTCTTTTTTTTAAGTTAGTTGGTACTAGTTTTAAATTCGCGGATTTCACTACTGAAATCGAGCATAGCTCAATCGGTTAAGCATTCGGGGAAAGTACGGGTGGTCTCGGGTTCAAAACGCATCGGGAGCGTCTTTGCTCCTCCCCCCTTTTTTTTCTTAAATCAATACACATGTTTATTTTTATATTTATGTGACTATATATTATTTCGTGTTGTTATTATTATTATTATTTTCTTTTGTTACGAAGTTAGGTGACGACATTGTCACTTATTTACAACGTTACAAGATCGTAACGTTACGTACGTGTGTTTTCGTATTCGTGCATATATATATACATATACTAGGTTTAATTGTTCGCACGTTATTTTATGTCCGAACTATAAAACACGTCGCGATTTTTATGCGTTTAATGTTTAGGGGTATTTCAGACTTCACTCCAAGAAAAAAACCACAAGTCAAGGGAAAATCTTTCCACCAGCATTTGGTCCATCTCCATACCCCTATCTTTGTTTGCATTACCACTTTAGATATATCAAGGGATTCACCTTTGAAGATCACACCATTTCGTTGCATCCACGTGTAATATATACCGTAGCAAAATTTAGACTTCCACATTCTCTTTGCTTTTCCTTGTATCGTAACATCAAACCAAGCTTGGTATATTGCCCTTACCTCAATCGGGAACGAGAAGGGAATATTCCACCAGAAAGTTAATTGTCTCCAAACTCCAGCAATTTTAGCACACGAAAATAGGACATGCTCAAGTCTCTCCATTTCTTTTCAGCACCAGGGGCATAGGCTTCCACCAATGGGTACAATATCCCTTTCAAAGAGTAATTCTCTAGTCACTAACCTTCGCATCAGAGCTAACCATAGAGTAATCTCCACTCTAGGTTCACAGAGCCCCTCCCAGATTTGGTGGAAGACTGAAAGATTCTGAACAGCTAAAGAGTCCGCCATCGACCCACCCATAGCGATAACTAAATCCTTTGTGAATGAGTTTTTTCCACTGGTGGACCACACTGCTATGTCTTCTTCTATTTCCGAAACTGGAATTGCCGTCAGAACTTCTACCATTTCCACCAGTAATTCTTCTTCATATTCAAACAGCGAGCGTCGCCAGCAAAACTGCCATCACCACTCTCCATCGCACCAAGATCCCATGTCCGCAACTAATGCCTGTTGATGTAAGCTCACCTGATATAGCCGGGGGAATTTGAGCCTAAGAATGCCCAGTTGCAGCCATTTATCATACCAGAATAAAGTGGCCCCTCCATTCCGAATTTTAATTTCCAGGCAGTCTTCAATCGCATCTCTTAATTTATCATGACCTTCAGTTGCTTTAAGGATCGAGAACCAGATTCCCTTTTGTCTACTAGCAGCCGCATCAAGCACACCTGTATGCAGCCCTACCCTGGTACGATAAATTGACTGAACCAACTTCTTCCATAAGGGCATATGATTACGAGCAAAACTCACCCTCCACTTGGCTAGAAATGCCAAATTTTTTGTCTGTAAGTCCGAGAATCCCAAACTGCCACTATGTTTAGGACGCGTCATTTTATCCCATGCAACCGGCGTAAGATGCCTCCCACTTTTCCCCCAGAAAAACCGACGTTGTATAGCAGCCATACGTCTTCGAACTTTGGTTGGAATAACAAATAAACTTGCATAATACAAAGGTAGGGAATCCAAGACTGACCGAATTAATGTTGACCGACCAGCCTTTGACAAGCTTGTTGCCTTCCATGTAGCAAGTTTTCTCTCAAACTTACATAAAACTGGGACCCACGTTTCCACCCTTCTAGGGTTCCCACCCAAAGGACAGCCAAAACAAGTGGACGGTAAAGCTACAACTCGGCACTCAAGCATTTCTTCAATTAATCGAACGTCATCTTCCCCCGTATTAATGCCAAAAGCCATTGATTTATCCATGTTTAATTGAACTAATTCTTCCCTTTTCACTTCACAAAAGATCATCACATCGTTGACAAATTGTAAGTGAGTAATCCTCACTTGCCTTTCACCAATCTTTAATCCCGAAAACCTCCCTTGTTCAACAGCTTTTTGGATTAACCAATTTAATATTTCAACCACAATAACAAAGAGAGAAGGAGAAAGTGGATCACCTTGACGTAAGCCTCGAGTTGGCGAAAACGGCTTCGTCGGACACCCATTGACTAGGATTGAGATCCGCGAGGCAGAGATGCATTCTGTTACCCATTTCCTCCAAATTTGCCCGAATCCCAAGCATTCTGGCATCATGTCAAGGAACTCCCATGATACAGAGTCATATGCCTTTCTCAAATCAATCTTAAGCAAACACCCCTTCTTGTTTTTCTTCAACCACGTAATGACCTCATTTGCAATAAAAGGTCCTTCAAGTATGTTTCTTCCTTTGACAAATCCCGTTTGGGTTTCACCAATGAGGTTTGGCAGAAGTGGACTCAGTCTTGAGCTTAAGATCTTGGCAATCACCTAATACAAGCAGCCTACCATGCTTATCGGACGGTAGTCCTCCAGTCTAAGTGCATCCGCCTTCTTTGGAATGACTGAAAAACCCCTAAATGAATTTAAATTAATTTAGGGGATTTCTTTTATTAAATATTCAATTATTATATGGAATTATGAATATTAAATTATTATATGGAATTATGAATATTAAATTACAATATGGAATTGTGAAATTTATTTAGGGGTTTTCTCCTATTTAACCCTAATTATTATATATTATTATATAGTATTATGAATTTAATAATAAGATTTATACGTCAATAAATCTTGGGAAAATTTCTAAACACTCCAACTATATTATAAAGATTTTAGGAAGTGTTGGAACGTTGTTTTGAAACTTAAAAGTCAATATAAAATTCTAGAAACCTTAAAGCTTATTAAGCCTTGCTAGGGTTGACTTTTTGATAATGGTCAAACCAGGCCATGAAACCTATACCAATAAATAGGTTATGGAAAACCATGAAGATCGATAAAAAGAACGTCAAAAACGGATCATCCTAGCCAAAGTTATGATCAAATGAAGTTTAGAGTCAAAATTTTAAAAAAAAGTGACGTGGCAGGGGTTGTTGACTCATCGCGTGTCTCGGGATTCGCGCCCAGTATACTTAGTCATTTTATCTGCTAGATTTCCGGAACAGAAAATCAGGTTTTGCCCTATCTTGTGACCTTCATAACTTTCTCATCTTAGGGAATTTTTGAGTGTCGTCTTCTTTGTTGTCTTCTCCTACATTCCCTCTAAACAACCATAACTCACACAAACCCTAACTCGTTCTGAATCAACCGGAAAATCGAATCAAAGTAGCCACCCTGCATAAACCGTAACTGCAGTTTAAGTTTCTCCCTTCGAATCAGGTAACTTCCTCTAGCCATAACTTCTTCGTTTCTCATCCACATTTCACGTTCTTTAGCCCGTTTTGAAGAGCTCTAATCCCTCTAAAACTTTCATGTTGATGGCCTAAGCCAATTCTCAACCGATTGGAAGAACAAGTTGTCTAAAGTCTCGGTTTCACCACCACATAAAATCACAGTTTTCTTTCCTGAAAACGCAAGGTAAACTCGCAGCTTCTAGCTTCGATTTCTTTCTGTGTGTTGCGAGTTAGGATTAGTTATTGTTATCAATATGTAGAGGTAAGTTTACTCTTTCGATTAAGCCCTTACACATAGCCTAACTCGGTTTGTACTACAAGTTATAGATCCTCAAAGTCGGCCTCGTGAACTGCTCGAAGTTCAAATTTTTCCAGATTTCCCGAATTCGAATTCACTCAATTCGCACAACTCCGGTAAGTTTCCGGTCAATTGCTCCGTTATTGTCTTTTGAAATCATGTTACCGGCCTAACCCATGTTCCAATTTAATCAATTACGTGTTAGATTAGAAGGAATTGGCAAATTAAGTTTCGATTCGTACTTTGAACCCTAACTTCGAACTGAATTCGAAATCCATTGAATACTGCATTATAATTGGGGAAATCGGTGTCATTAGAACCGTAATTTAATTTCGAAACCATAGAAACAAGAATCACTCGATTTTGTTCTGTAGATTAGGAGATATTGGAGATTTAGTACTCGACACGGTTTCTGGAATCGGTGATGAACTTGGCGTTCAGGGACCGTCGATCTCGTTTAAAAAGATTTGGACGGCCGAGATTAGATCGGGTAATTTTAAAAAATGTTATAAGTTTCTATAAATTTCAGTAAATAGCCCTAACTTGTTGAGTTAATTTAATATCTTCCCGAAGGTTTTTTGACTTGAAATTTTAACCATAGATTCCTTATTTAATCTAGTTTATTTTGATGTAAATTATTATGGTTTTGGAGTTTTTAAACATATGTTATGATTTTTGCAAGTTACGGGTTTCCTGGAATTATTTGGCTAAATTAAAAAGATATTTTTATGAAATAAAAATTTTATAATATGTCTAAAATGTTATAGTTACTGTATATTAAATTTGGGAATTTTTGGGCAATGGTAAAAGGTTTTAAAAATTGTGTTTGTGAGTTTTTCGTAAGAATAACTTATAATATATAGTTTTTAATGTAACCAAAAATTAAAGTATGGTTTGTTAATAAACTTTTTAAGCTGGGAAAGTATGGAACATTAAATTAACATTTTATAACAGTAAGTTTACAAATGTTTTGGTATTAGTTTTTAAGAGAAGTGAAATTATTTACATATATGTATATATACATATTTAAGTAGAAACTTTTGTAAATCAAGGAATATAATTATTTTTACGTTTTATTTATTATACTATATGGGAGTTAATATTTTTAATTAAACTAAGGAATATATATATATATACACATATATAGAAAGGGAATAAAGTAGTAATTTAGAGTAAAGCAATGAACTAATGAATTAACACTTATAATAACTAGATATTATAAGAGCTAGAATCCTAAGATATAGTGAAAGTAATATTTAATGAAACATACTTGGAATGCAGTTAAAGGTTGTAGTAATAAGATAGTTTAAATATCATAAGTTACATAGGGGATGTCTTAGTTAAATGCTAATACCGGTATACTTATATTTATAAAATAAATAAAGGGAAAACATTTTATTTATTAAACCATATGTCGGTTGTGTTATGCCTAGAAGTTATTAAACATAAATAAATGCAATAAAATTTCCTAAAAATGTTATGGATAAATCTTAATACATAAAGATATATATAAATATATATGTATATAAATACATTAAAATAGATGAGGGAAATAGTATTCCTTGCGATAGTTATAATAAGTAGATTATATATATATATATGTTAAACCTTAGGTTTTAATCGGTATGTAATTAAATAGTCACTATTAACTTAAGGGTTTAATTACACAACATAATTGTAACACGGTCTTGGGCTAACCTACTAAGCCCAAGTCTATGAACTCCAAAAGCCCACTTAAACAATTCAAAGAGAGTTTGGGCCACTCTCAGGATTAAATTCTAAATCGTTCTAAACTAAATGAGATGGGCCTAGTAAAGGATTTAGTTAACAAGTCAAGCCCAAATCTTTGTGAGAGAATAATGGTAAACCTGGAACTACTAGTCAGTAAGGAAAGAAGGTTGTTTAGTTTATAAGTCCCTTAACTAATCGACACTTGGAACACCTTAATTATAGGTTACTAATGGGGAATCGCTTATTCGAGTTATTTATTGTTCTTCCATACCAGGTACGATTTCTCGTACTCCGATATTTTTGCTGATTGACTTGTGGAATGTTTTGGAAAATGCTAACTGACTTTAAGAGGAATTTCTAAAAAGCAAAAGGTTGTGAGACTAACTCAGCTTGTGTGACTAACTGAGTCTTGAATGTGAAACTTACATGGGTATTGGTTCCTTCTTTTTGGTTGTTCCATTAGACATTGACTGCTTAGGGTTTACGCTTCTGCACTCTGTAGGACTGAGTGTTTTGGTATTGCTCTGGGTAGTTAGTGATCTGGTGGGAATTTGGGAAAAGGTCAATCTTGGAATTCTTCTTTTGACTCTGGATAACGTTTCATCCATGAGCTGGTTCTGGAGGTTTCGACGTGCGCGCGTCTTCAATGGTAATAGTGAGGGGCTGTATATCCCCTGTCCCAAAAAGGGACGTGATAGACAGTAAGGGGCTGTATATCCCCTGTCCCAAAAAGGGACGTGATAGACAGTGAGGGGCTGTATATCCCCTGTCCCAAAAGGGGACGTGGAAGACAGTGAGGGGTTGTATATCCCCTGTCCTAAAAGGACGTACTTGGCGGTGGGGGCCATCTCTCCCAGTTGAATTATTCCGTTCTTGAGTTATTGGTTCTTGGATCTATCTTTTCATTCCTAGTCCTTTGTGACTATCTGAGTCTTTCTACTCCTAACGGGAATTGGGTTTAACTAAGGCAATGGATGTTCACTAACACATGATGTGGTTGTGTTTCACTAACTATACTTTTCTGTTATTAACCTTCATTCTTATCTTGTTATTTTGATTGGGTGATTTGTGGAATGCCTTGTTCCTCCGAGTGGCTTAAGTGATTATTTTTCTGCTATTAATTGTTTAAGAGTTGTATTATAAGTTTGTTTTTGGAGGATCGTACCAGTTCCATTCCAGGGAACTGACCCACCCCTCTTGGGGTGGGCTGCTTGGTTTTATCTTGCAGGTACGAGTTATTTTACAGGTGACCACGAAGAGAACGAGTGACTGGGATGAGATTAGGTTTTGAGAGTTTATGTGTTTTTATTGCTGTTTTACTTTTGCTAAGTTTTCTCGAGGTTCAGGCCGTGACAGTTGTAATCATTAAGTTGTGTTTTGGTGAGGTTTGGTACCGGGTGTTTGGAACCCGATGATCTGTACGCCTTTAGTATTTTATTTCCGCTATAAATATGTTAAATAGGGGCGTTACAGAAATTGGTATCAGAGCGTAGTTACGCTCTGAACCCGACAAGACAAGCCGAGTGAAACACTTAAATTATAGGTGCACTTAAAACTGGGGAACTGAGGTAGAATTGGGAAGTGAGAATTCCAGAAAGGCGCGTGACCCTTACCCTATACCTACTTTACCACTTATGTTTTACTTCACGTACCTATGAACCGTCCTTAGGACGGTATAAATATTTCATATATTACTACATAGATAGTTAGACTTTACAATACGCCTTCTGAGTAACAACCCGTCATACCAGCTAGATGTCTCGAAGAGGAGGAGCTGGTCCCTCAGGAGGCTATGGACCCGACGCTGTCACCCCGGAGGTCATAGCGCAGATTGTGACAGCTGCATTGGCCTAGCAGCAGGCTCAGATCCCACAGCCACCACCGCCACCACCGAATGGTCCCCGGGAGTTCAACTGGCTGAAGGCGGTTAACGACCTTCGTCCTCCCATCTATGAAGGCCAACCAGAACCGAAGACTTTAGAGAAATACATAGACGAGATGCAGAAGGCCTTCACCTCTCTGCATGTTCCAGTGAATCGCCAGGTGGACATAGCGGCCTACTTTCTTCAAGGACCCGCGCATCGATGGTGGCAGACTGCCCAGGCGAACTTTGACTTCCAGGCATTTCTAGTGGCCTTGAGAGCTAAATTCTATCCGTCCTATCTACAGAAGAGGATGAGGAGTGAGTTCGAGCAGCTGAAGCAAGGGAGTCTCTCTGTTGCTGAGTACTACAATAAGTTCGTGGAGCTACTTGCTGTTATTGGAGAGGGAGCTTACGCCCCAAGATATTTGGTGGACAAATTCCATACCGGCTTGAACTTCAAGATCATGACTATGATCGGTTCCACCAGAGGGATGACCCTACAGGAGTTAGCGGATGATGCGAATGACTGTGAGACCACCATTGCCTACCAGGACTCTGTGCTAGGCAAGAGGAAGGGGGATGGAGAAAGAGGAAATGGAGGAAACTTTTCCCAGAACTACGAGAGGAAGGGAAAGTTCTACAAGGGTAGGAACGAGAAGGCCATGGTCCCCTCATACACTAATGCTGAGCCACTCCGCTCCCAGCCATTTAAGGGGAACCAACTTGCGAGAAAGTTCTTCTGCAAGTGGTGCCAGAAGGACCACCCGGGCAAGGATTGTAAGGGCAACCTGGTGGACTGCCACCATTGCGGTAGGAAGGGGCACAGATCGTTCGAATGCTTCCTGAACCCGGATTCCAGGAACTACAAGCCACGCACCGGGAACCCTGCTAGAGCCCCAGTTGCTACTACTACTGGAGGAGGTCGAGGTGGCACAGGAGGTGCTGGACCATCTACCAGTCGCCCTGCCCAGAGTCATCCACAGAGGCCGGGACAGAACTACCCCCAGAGGCCGGGCAAGGCACCAGTCCTTAACATGGTGGACCGCGTCGAGGCAGCAAGTGATGACCCGAGTTCACCTGGTGAGGACTATTTTCCTCATGAAGAGGCTTAGACCCTTATTTCTTTACATTCAGTTGTCTAGTTTTTCGTTGTCAATGTAAAAGGGATGAACTATAAACCCTTCATTTTGTTTCGTTTCGAACCTTTCATTTCCAGTTGTGAACCTTGACTTATTTATTTAATGGCAATTGTTCTTCAGCTTTCGATATTTGCTTTCCTATTTTGCCCTATACCACACCCAACATCCCTTTTGAAGCCAAACCACACCCACCAGAGAAGTGTGAGGTCTTGAGACCCGGGATGATCTTACTACGAGAGTACCTGACCCCAACAGTCCAGTATGCATTGATCCTCAAGATCAGGGAGTTAGGTGTGAAGGAAGGAGATTTTTACACCCCTACCTTCAAAAATGGTTCAACCATGAAGGTGAAGATCATGTGCCTAGGTAAGAAGTGGAACCACACCACCAAGAGCTATGAAGAAGTAGAGGTGCCACCAATCCCGGAGGAACTGCAGACCATCATTAGAGCTGCAGTTAAGGCAGCACAAGAATTGGAGGATGAGCCCGTCCCAGACCTAACCTCAGACGTCTGCATCATCAATTTTTATGGAAAAGAAGGTAAGCTAGGGTTGCATCAAGATAAGGATGAATCCCTAGAATCCATCACCAAAGGAGTTCCAGTAGTGTCCATATCACTTGGAGACGACGCGGAGTTCCTCTTTGGTGATCAAAGAGGATGGACCTTGCTACCAAGATCCTCCTGAAGTCGGGTGATGTACTGATCTTTGGTGGGGCAGCTAGACTCATCTACCATGGGGTGAAGAGAATCAAGCCCAACACAGCCCCCACACCCATTATTAACCAGACTCATTTGAAACCGGGCCGTCTGAACCTAACCTTTAGACAGACCTAGCCTTGTACTTTACAGTTTCAGCATTGTAAATTTTAAGTTGCTCATGAAGCTTTCAATAAGAATGGAAATTCTAAGAATTTTATTGCTTCTTTCTAGGGGTTGGAAACTCAGGGATCAGGTTGAATGTGTTGAACCAGGCTCAAGCAAAGAGCAATGGAATGGTCATCACAGGTATAAACATAACCCTGAGTAATTACCTTGGAACTTTACAGAATCTTAAAAGTCTTCCTATAATTTCAGGCACGTTCCTAGTTAATGGAGTGGAGGCCACAGTCCTGTTTGATTCCGGTGCCTCCCACTCCTTCATATCACAAGCGTTTCATGCTAAGACCAATGCCCCCACAGAGGATATCCGTGACTGCTCAGTCTTACTGCCTTCCAGAGAGCGGATCAAGTGTAGTAAGTAGTGCAAGAATTTGAGCATATATATCAAGGGAGCAGACTTCCTGCTTGATGCCATAGTCTTTCCTGGCATGGGGTTTGACATAATTGTGGGCATGGACACTCTACAGCGGTACAGAGGTAGACTACACTGTGCATAGCATCGTCTCCTCTTGAAGTCAGCCACAGGGATCACAGTATCATACCGAATGCAGCCCAACAGCCGACTGTGAAGGTTGTATCGACATTATCCCTGATGAAGGAAGTGTCCAAGGGCGCGACTGCCTACTACTGTTATGCCCAGGATCTGAGGACGGATCCGAAGTTCAGGAGCGACGTTCCCATTGTGTCGGAGTACCCCGATGTTTTTCCAGAGGAGCTACCTGGACTACCACCGCTGAGAGAGGTTGAATTCAACATCGACCTCGTACCTGGCACGGGACCGATTGCTAAAGCTCCCTACCGGATGGGCCCTGCAGAGATGGTCGAGTTGAAGAAGCAGTTGCAGGAACTACTAGATAAGGGCTTCATCAGACCCAGTGTCTCACCTTGGGGCGCTCCTGTGCTGTTCGTCAAGAAGAAGGACGGAAGCATGAGACTGTGTATAGACTACAGAGAGCTGAACAATGTCACGATCAAAAACAAGTACCCACTGCCCAGGATCGATGACTTGTTCGACCAGCTGAGGGGAGCAAAGGTGTTCTCTAAGATTGATCTGCGTTCCGGATATCACCAGATAGCTGTAGCTGAGCCAGACATAGAGAAGACAGCCTTCGGACCAGATACGGCCACTATGAGTTCACAGTGATGCCGTTTGGACTGACCAATGCACCGGCGAGATTTATGGATTTGATGCAGAGAGTCTTCCAAGCCCAGCTGGATAAGTCGGTAGTCGTATTCATAGACGACATTCTAGTCTTCTCCAAGAGCAAAGAGGAACATGAGCAGCATTTGAGGACAGTCTTGGAGACACTGAGGGAGAAACAATTGTATGCCAAATTCAGCAAGTGTGAATTCTGGCTGGACAAGGTGTCATTTCTTGGACACGTGATCTCAGCTGAGGGAGTTTCTGTAGACCCAGCTAAGATCGAGGCAGTGAAGAGCTGGCATAGACCTCGCACTGTGACAGAGGTTAGGAGTTTCCTTGGGTTGGCTGGCTACTATAGACGCTTTGTGAAGGACTTCTCCAGGCTAGCCAAGCCCTTGACCTCTGATGAAGAAGGACAGCCCGTTTATGTGGACAGAGGCTTGTGAGGTCTCCTTCCAGGCGCTGAAGGATGCCTTGACCACAACTCCAGTATTGATTATCCCAGAGGGGAACGAGGGGTACGAGGTATATTGTGATGCTTCAGGCAGAGGGATTGGTGGGGTACTGATGCAGCATGGCCGAGTAGTAGCGTATGCTTCTAGACAGCTGAAGAAGCACGAAGAGAATTACCCCACACACGACCTTGAGCTCCTCGTCATAGTCTTCGCCTTGAAGATCTGGCGACATTACTTGTATGGAGCCACAGTTCGGATTATGACAAACCATAAGAGTCTGAAGTACATCTGGACTCAGAAGGAGCTGAATTTGAGACAGCGAGATGGGTTGAGCTCTGGCTGATTATGATATCAACCTTCAGTACACGGAAGGTAAAGGGAATGTCGTGGCAGACGCTTTGAGCAGAGAGTGCTCACTCCTAGCTTTGACAGAGACGGCCACGATAGCTG
Organism: Limonium bicolor; assembly: GCA_023374045.1. Classification (NCBI taxonomy): domain Eukaryota; kingdom Viridiplantae; phylum Streptophyta; class Magnoliopsida; order Caryophyllales; family Plumbaginaceae; genus Limonium; species Limonium bicolor. The sequence continues at coordinate 238,822,844 of CM041776.1, forward strand.
AGGAGATTTACGCAGCCCAGGATAGTGACGTATATACAGGGCATCAGACAAAAGTTAGCAGACGGGTTGACTGACGGTTTGAAGTATGACTACGAGCTGGACAGCGAGGGACACCTTCGAGTCAGAGGCAGACTCTGCGTTCCTCAGGATGCGACGGAACTTCAGACCAGGATTCTTTCAGAGGCTCATTCCTCGACATTATCAGTACACCCTGGAGCCACCAAGATGTACAAGGACTTGAAGCAATTATTCTGGTGGAGCGGGATGAAGAGGGATGTAGCTGATTTCGTCTCCGTGCCTCACTTGTCAGAAGGTGAAGTTTGAGCATCGTCGACCAGGAGGCCAGATTCAGTCACTACCAGTACCGTGCTGGAAGTTTGACGACATCAGCATGGACTTTGTGGTCGGTCTCCCTCCAGCTAGAGGCGGACTGAAATTTGGGTATAGTCGATAGGTTGACCAAGACAGCTAGGTTATACCTATCAAGGACACATGGAAGGTGCCCAACTGGCTGAGGTGTTCACCACAGAGCATATCCGGTACCATGGGGTACCGAAGACGATGTCTCGATCGTGACACACGTTTCCTCAGTAGATTTTGGCGTCAGGTGCAGGAGGCATTTGGACTCAGCTACGACTTAGCACAGCTTTCACCCGCAGACTGATGGGCAGACTGAGAGGACTATTCAGACATTGGAGGATATGTTGCGAGCAGTCGCTCTAGACTATCAGGGGAGTTGGGTAGAGCGTCTACACCTGGTAGAGTTCTCCTACAATAACTCTTACCATGCGCATCGGCATGGCACCATTCCAGGCTCTATATGGCAGGCCGTGCCGGACTCCCTTATCATGGAGTGACCCTGCTGAGGCAGTCTTGATTGGGCCCGAGTATATTCAGACACTACAGGATGACGTCAGGGTTATTCAGCAGCACATGAGGGCAGCGCAGTCCAGACAGAAATCTTACGGGGATCAGCGCACCAGAGAGCTCGAGTTTCAGTTGGGAGACATGGTCTTCTTACGAGTGTCTCCGATGAGGGGCATCTTCAGATTTGGGATGAGGGGGAAGCTAAGCCCTAAGTATGTCAGCCCGTACAGGATTACGGAGCGAGTGGGCCCAGTTGCTTACAGACTCGAGCTACCAGCGGAGTTGGGGAAGGTACACGATGTGTTTCATGTATCTCAGTTGAAGAAGTATATGCCTGACCCTTCTCACGTACTGCAGCCAGAGAGGTTGGAGATTGAGCCTACACTGAGGTATGAGGAGACTCCTATTCAGATCTTGGACATGAAGGTCCGAGAAACGAGAGGCAAATCAGTTAAACTAGTGAAGGTTCTTTGGGAACATCATGGGGTTGAGGAAGCTACTTGGGAGACTGAGGACTCCATGAGAGTAAGTACCCACAACTTTTTACTTGATATTCTGCTGTTCTGCTGTGATTCACGTTAATGGCGGTACGAGGGCGTACTTTAGCTCTTTTAAGGGGGATATACTGGCATACTCCTCCTTCGTTATCTCATCCGGATTATGTCTTGTTGCATTGTTAGTAGAGGGAGAATGGGATTAGTAGTGTGAGAGGTGTATTTATGTACGTAGTTTTACATTGTGGCAGTAGTTGTCACGTTGTGTTTTGTTTCATTTATATTTTGATTCACTTTGATTTGATTTCGGTACTCTCGAGTGGAATGTTGAAATGGAAATAAGGGATTGGATTGGTATGGAATTTCATTGGAAATTATTATTGTCTCAGCACACCCGAAGCGGTGTGAGTGCCTATCAGTTGATTGTTAAACTTCGAGGCGAAGTTTCTTTTAAGGGGGATATACTGAAATACCCCTAAATTAATTTAAATTAATTTAGGGGATTCTTTATTTATTAAATATATAATTATAAATTATTATATGGAATTATGAATATTAAATTATTTATGGAATTGTGAAATTTATTTAGGGGTTTTCTCCTATTTAACCCTAATTATTATATTATTATATAGTATTATGAATTTAATAATAAGATTTATAGTCAATAAATCTTGGGAAAATTTCTAAACACTCCAACTATATTATAAAGATTTTAGGAAGTGTTGGAACGTTGTTTTGAAACAAAGTCATATAAAATTCTAGAAACCTTAAAGCTTATTAAGCCTTGCTAGGGTTGACTTTTTGAGAATGGTCAAACCAGGCCATGAAACCTATACCAATAAATAGGTTATGGAAAACCATGAAGATCGATAAAAAGAACGTAAAAACGGATCATCCTAGCCAAAGTTATGATCAAATGAAGTTTAGAGTCAAAATTTTGAAAAAAGTGACGTGGCAGGGGTTGTGACTCATCGCGTGTCTCGGGATTCGCGCCCAGTATACTTAGTCGTTTTATCTGCTAGATTTCCGGAACAGAAAATCAGGTTTTGCCCTATCTTGTGACCTTCATAACTTTCTCATCTTAAGGAATTTTTGAGTGCCGTCTTCTTTGTTGTCTTCTCCTACATTCCCTCTAAACAACCATAACTCACACAAACCCTAACTCGTTCTGAATCAACCGGAAAATCAAATCAAAGTAGCCACCCTGCAAAAACCGTAACTGCAGTTTCAGTTTCTCCCTTCGAATCAGGTAACTTCCTCTACCATAACTTCTTCGTTTCTCATCCAAATTTCAGTTCTTTAGCTCGTTTTGAAGAGCTCTAATCCCTATAAAACTTTCGTTGATGGCCTAAGCCAATTGCTCAACCGATTGGAAGAACAAGTGTCTAAAGTCTCGGTTTCACCACACATAAAATCACAGTTTCTTTCCAGAAAACGCAAGGTAAACTCGCAACTTCTAGCTTCGATTCTTTTTGTGTGTTGCGAGTTAGGATAGTTCTTGTTATCAATAGTAGATCTAAGTTTACTCTTTCGATTAGCCCTTACACATAGCCTAACTCGATTTGTACTGCAAGTTATAGATCCTCAAAGTCGGCCTCGTGAACTGCTCGAAGTTCGAATTTTTCCAGATTTTCCCGAATTCGAATTCACTCAATTCGCACAACTCCGGTAAGTTTCCGATCAATTGCTCCGTTATTGTCATTCGAACATGTTACCGGCCTAACCCATGTCTCAATTTAATCAATTACGTGTTAGATTAGGAGAATTTGGCATTAGTTTCGAATCGTACTTTGAACCCTAACTTCGAACTGAATTCGAAATCCATTGAATACTGCATATAATTGGGAAATCGGTGCATTAGAACCGAAATTTATTTCGAAACCATAGAAACAAGAATCACTCGATTTCGTTCTGTAGATTAGGAGATATTGAGATTTAGTACTCGACATGGTTTTGGTCGGTGATGAACTCGGCGTTCAGGGCCGTCGATCTCGTTTAAAAGATTGGACGGCCGAGATTAGATCGGTATTTAAAAAGTTATAAGTTTTATAAATTTCAGTAAATAGCCCTAACTTGTTGAGTTAATTTAAATACCTTCCCGAAGGTATTTTGACTTGAAATTTTAACCATAGATTCCTTATTTAATCTAGTTTATTTTGATGTAAATTATTATGGTTTTGGAGTTTTTAAACGTATAAGTTATGATTTTTGCAAGTTACGGGTTTTCTGGAATTATTTGGCTAAATTAAAAAGATATTTTTATGAAATAAAAATTTTATAATATGTCTAAAATGTTATAGTTACTGTATATTAAATTTGGGAATTTTTGGGCAATGGTAAAAGGTTTTAAAAATTGTGTTTGTGAGTTTTTCATAAGAATAACTTATAATATAGGTTTTTAATGTAACCAAAAATTAAAGTATGGTTTGTTAATAACTTTTTAAGCTGGGAAAATATGGAACTAAATTAACATTTTATAACAGTAAGTTTATAAATGTTTTGGTATTAGTTTTAAGAGAAGTGAAATTATTTACATATATGTATATATACTATTTAAGTAGAAACTTATGTAAATCAAGGAATATAATTATTTTTACGTTTTATTTATTATACTATGGGAGTTAATATTTTTAATTAAACTAAGGAATAAATATATATATTTTTACGCATATAAAAGGGAATAAAGTAGTAATTAGAGTAAAGAAGGAACTAATAATTAACACTTATAATAACTAATATTATAAGAGCTAGAATCCTAAGATATAGTAAAGTAATACTTTATGAAACATACTTGGAATGCAGTTAAGGTTGTAGTAATAAGATAGTTTAAATATATAAGTTACATAGGGATGTCTTAGTTAAATTCTAATACGGTATACTTATATTTATAAATAAATAAAGGAAAACATTTTATTTATTAAACCATATGTCGGTTGTGTTATGCCTAGAAGTTATTAAACATAATAAATACAATAAAATTTCCTAAAAATGTTATGGATAAATCTTAATACATAAAGATATATATAATATATATGTATATAAATACATTAAAATAGATGAGGGAAATAATATTCCTTGGATAGTTATAATAAGATTATATATATATATATGTTAAACCTTAGGTTTTAATCGGTTGTAATTAAATAGTCACTATTAACTTAAGGGTTTAATTACACAACATAATTGTAACACGGTCTTGGGCTAACCTACTAAGCCCAAGTCTATGAACTCCAAAAGCCCACTTAAACAATTCAAAGAGAGTTTGGGCCACTCTCAGGATTAAATTCTAAATCGTTCTAAACTAAACGAGATGGGCCTAGTAAAGGATTTAGTTAACAAAGCCCAAATCTTTGTGAGAGAATAATGGTAAACCTGGAACTATAATCAGTAAGGAAAGAAGGTTGTTTAGTTTATAAGTCCTTAACTAATCGACACTTGGAACACCTTAATTATAGGTTACTATTGGGGAATCGCTTATTCGAGTTATTTATTGTTCTTCACATACCAGGTACGATTTCTCGTACTCCGATATTTTTGCTTATTGACTTGTGGAATGTTTTGGAAAAGCTAACTGACTTTAAGAGGAATTTCTAAAAGGAATGGTTGTGTGACTAACTCAGCTTGTGTGACTAACTGAGCCTTGAATGTGAAACTTACATGGGTATTGGTTCCTTCTTTTGGTTGTTCCATTAGACATTGACTGCTTAGGGTTTACGCTTCTGCACTCTGTAGACTGAGTGTTTTGGTATTGCTCTGGGTAGTTAGTGATCTGGTGGGAATTTGGAAAAGGTCAATCTTGGAATTCTTCTTTTGACTCTGGATATCGTTTCATCCATGAGCTGGTTCTGAGGTTTCGACGTGCGCGCGTCTTCAATGGTAACAGTGAGGGGCTGTATATCCCCTGTCCCAAAAAGGGACGTGATAGACAGTGAGGGGTGTATATCCCCTGTCCAAAAGGGACGTGGAGACAGTGAGGGGCTGTATATCCCCTGTCCTAAAAGGACGTACTTGGCGGTGGGGGCCATCTCTCCCAGTTGAATTATTCCATTCTTGAGTTATTGGTTCTTGGATCTATTTTTTATTCCTAGTCCTTTGTGACTATCTGAGTCTTTCTACTCCTAACGGGAATTGGGTTTAACTAAGGCAATGGATGTTCACTAACACATGATGTGGTTGTGTTTCACTAACTATTTTTTTCTGTTATTAACCTTCATTCTTATCTAGTTATTTTGATTGGGTGATTTGTGGAATGCCTTGTTCCTCCGAGTGGCTTAAGTGATTATTTTTCTGCTATTAATTGTTTAAGAGTTGTATTATAAGTTTGTTTTTGGAGGATCGTACCAGTTCCATTCCAGGGAACTGACCCACCCCTCTTGGGGTGGGCTGCTTGGTTTTATCTTGCAGGTACGAGTTATTTTACAGATGACCACGAAGAGAACGAGTGACTGGGATGGGATTAGGTTTTGAGAGTTTATGTGTTTTTATTGCTGTTTTACTTTTGTTATGTTTTCTCGAGGTTCAGGCCGTGACAGTTGTAATCATTAAGTTGTGTTTTGGTGAGGTTTGGTACCGGGTGTTTGGAACCCGATGATCTGTACGTCTTTAGTATTTTATTTCCGCTATAAATATGTTAAATAGGGGCATTACAAATGCTATCCACGTAACATTTGCACCTCTTTTCCATTTTTGATGTGATGAAGAATTTTTGAACATCTCTTCCAAATTCCTTGCCTAGGACACACCACATCTTTTTAATAAACTTCATATTGTATCCATCGACTCCAAGAGCTTTAGAACTATTACAATCTTTCTCCGCCTTTTTGATCTCACCCAAGGTAGGAATCATTTCCAACTGTGTCGATTCCTCAGCCGTCAAGGTAGGATGGGCATAACACTTCTAATGTGCCCCCCAATGGCATAACACTGTGCGCCTCATTAAAATATTAATATGATACACTTCTAAAGTGTCCTCCAGTTACATAATAATGTACGTCTCATTAAATTCTTACCATGTAAAACCCATAGGAAAATGCCGATAACAAAAAAGAATACCCCGCATTGGTATATATAACAACTATTGCAAGCACCATCTCAAACATAAAGAGTACAATGGTATCGTAGAGAAAACAAACAAAAAGCACGATAAGGCAATCCAAAACGCACTCCCTAAGGTTGTAGCAACCATCATAAACACAATACAGCTCATCCAAACTTGTCCACTCAAGATCGCCCATCTCACCTATCTGCCTTGCAATGCAAGGCCTGCTGAACATATACATTGAAGAAACATTCGACAAAAGAGAAAGAACAAACAAACTAGTTAATCACTGTGAAAGCATTAGTAGAGTTGGGAATGGAAGGGAACATAGATTATTGAATCACGCCCCAAGAGGAATCTACAGACGCGAATAGGAGATGAACACTCCAAGGTGAGAGAGACCCCTCTTTCAGTTCAATACCAACGGCCAGTAAATAGGGAACTTTTAATAACCCCACCGTTACGAAACTAGGGCTTGTCTGTTTTTTCTTATCATATGATACCTGGGTAATTGTCAAACTCAACCGCTAAGAAACTCAGGTAATTACTTAAACCAGCTTTAGATTCAAATTTACTTCCATGGAAAATAGAGAGGCATAAGCACTGAACATTTATTTCTTTTCCTTATCATTTTCAATGGACAATACAAACCCATACTTATACAGAGCAGGTAAACCAGATAATCAATTCTTACAGGCTATGGGAACATGAATGTTTCTGATTAATCATCATAAGAAGTGTGGGGAGCAGCAGTGCATCCAGGATCAAATGGATCTTCAGATCCACAGCAATGCCAATATTGAAAAACCTGACCAGAGTTGGGAGTATCCAGAGTACCACCACTGTACACGCTCTCAAATTTCCTCTTTGTTTCTCCTGCAAAAAGAGTTAGACCATATAAAGTGTTATTTGCATTAGAGACTAGATCTTCTTTAAGTATGTCTTACCCAGCCATATGCATTAGAGACAAGAGGGTTGATTGGGAAAAGTGTTATTAGGGGCGTCAAATGGATACCAAAGTAAGCATTTATCACCCACCAATTTATGCAACTAGATCCTTTTGGTCATATATGTAGTATGACATACAGAGGAATAGACACCTATTATATGACAGCTTTTTCATATAGCGTGGGGAAGGAGGTCAGAAGCAAATTTGATATGTACCCGATGCCACCAGTCTACAGGAACACTTATATGGGATGGAAGTAGATGGATGCATTAATGATCCGAGAATCTAAGGAAATAGCATAAATATCAGCGTCTTGGAAAACTTAATAAGAAAGCAGGACAGGACACTATAACAATCAGATGCTATGAAATATATATATTTTTAATTAATGACTACAGCAATCTACATCTATTCATACCCGATTCTGATCAATGACAAAAGATTAAGGCTGAATAACTATTCCAATCAGGAAACGAAACTGGAAAGTATTATACGCATCATGCATCACTTAGGAAAGTAAAACTCAACTCATGAGTATACAACAATGAAGGCCGAAGCAGTTGCTATGTTACAGAAATACAATGTCATCCTCAGTTTCTATCAGAATCAGATACAAAGATTAATGAGAAGAACCAAAGCATTGGTTTACAGACAATCAACCACAGAAATATTATGTCACCCTCCACTGCTAAGTTGAGCAAATTTTTTGGCAACAACAGTAGAAACATCCACCAGTGACAATTGATGTGAAATTCATATAAAAATTCCACGAAGAAAGAAAAGGATACCTCCGAAATGGGCAGTGTGGAAACGGCACGCCCGGGAGTGGTTAATTGATGGGTCGAATTGTGTTTTACAGTTCTTGCAGGTTCTAAGGGATTTACCAACGGGTTGCTCAGAGCATCGAACGACAAATTTTGCCCGCGATGCTCGGAATTCCAACTTCTTAAGTGAGCCAGACAGTATGGAGAAGCAGCAGAGGGGGATTGGAGGGAAGGAACAAGATCGAAAGAAATTTGAAGAGGATGAAGAGCAACTTGGAGGAACGAGCCTCAGGCACGGCGGCGATGGGTACAGATGAACCGGCTGCGCCATCGGTCAGAGAGGTATTTCTTGACGATGTAAGAAATTGTATTAATTGTTTTATCATAAAACATTGTGAGAGATCACTTATTCACTTGCATTGAGCATGAGGAAAGCCAATTTCTTAAAGAGTTCAATTTTTTCTCTCGACAATGACATGACATGTAATTCATGCTGGCACCCATTCCGGTTTCGTCGGTTCCAGTTTCGTTTGTTCCGGTTTCGCTACTTTCGGTTCTGAGAATTGTATATTCGGATTCGAAACCGGTTCCGAGTGGTTCCGATTCCGAAAACTAAATTCGTTTCAGATTCGTTCAAAAAACCGGTTCCGAAGCGGTTCCGATTCTGGTCTGGTTACGACCGGTTCTGGGGCGGTTCCGATCGGTTCCAGGGCGGTTCCGACCGGTTCCGAAAATATTCGATTGGCTACAGTTTCTTCATTTTTAGCTCTGATCCGTTTGCGCACACACATTGCACTTTTTGTCCACTTTACTCTTAGATAGGTTATTCCTCAAGTTTATAATCTTAAATATGTAAGAAACAAAGACTTAAATTTTTTTTATTGAATTTATAAAAATTAAGGAACAAAAGTGAAGTTAATTATAATATAATCATCATAAGTACAAAATCCGGAACCCGATTGAACTGGTTTTGATCTTTTCAAAATACTATAAATCAATGAATTTCTTTTGCAATCGGGTTGTGGTGGTTTAGTAGATGAACCACTACCACTAGTAGAAGAAAGTTCATCCGGTCGATACTTAGTACTCATCATGTAGCTTTTTCAAGGCTACATTAACCTTTTCTATATGTTGTTGAACATAACCATCAATGGGTGGATCTCCTGGAACAATACTATAATAATAATCAAGCAATTTTGTTAGACCGTCTAATTTTATTTGTGGATCAATAACAGTTGCAATACAATAAATCAAAGGAAATTCATTGAAATAGTTAAACCACGTATACCGGATTGTTGACACATTTTTTTGTATTCATTTTTAATAACATGTGAGTTCCTAATTTTTCTCATAACACTCATAAATGGTTCTAATGTAGCAGTCAAGTTAGATAAACCATCTTGGACACACAAATTTACAATATGTGCACAAAACGACATCGTTTTGCTCATTGACCAACGACTAGCTTGACCAGTTCCAAGGCGGTTCCGGTTCCATCGGTTCTAATTCTAATTTTGGTTCTATGGTTCCGAATCCAAGGGTGGTTCCAAGCGGTTTCAGGCGGTTCCAGACCCGATTCGGTCCCGAATCCTAAAATGTGTATTCGTATTCGCTTCGTTCGGCCACGGTTCTGGTTCCAAACCGGTTCTAGTTCCGATCGTTCCGGTTCTATTCGGAACCGATGACCACCATTACATGTAATCTTGGTGTTATAGCGGCGTAAAAGAGTGAATTAGCCCCCCCACATTCTCACAACACTGATCAAGGTAATGATGATTTCTATCTATTTATTACTCCCTCCCTTATATTGTTGTGGTTTTAGAAACTCGTACACTGATTAAGAAAAGTCAAAAAATAACGCATGTACCCTCATTTTTTACTTTTCGGTCTAGATAATAATGATTTTTCTGATGAATAGTATTAGTAGTGTCAAAATAGAAAAAAAGTGTGTCAAAAAGCTAGAATGCTTTATATTTTTTAACAAGACTCACATCCTAAAACGACATATATTATTGAACGGAGGGAGTATATTATTGGTCATGTATTTTATGAATATTCAATTACTTATGTCTTGTCATAATAATAAGTTTTTTTAAACCAGCAATCATTTCATTTTTTTACTCCAAAAGGAACATCAAATAATCTGGTAACATACTAACCCAAGTACTAAACTTCTTAACCCTTCTATCTTCTTTTGCAAGTAAGTGAGCTTTAATATTTTCTTCCCTATCTAAGAATATCCATTTCACATCATCAAATAAACCATACAGCCATCCTAAATCACTCAACACTTTCCTAGCATCAGGCCAAATATGAGACCCTTTCCTAATGTGAATAATGAGAGATAGACAATCACTTATAACACAAAGTCTCTTTGTCTTAATCTTTAGAGCTAGCTCGAGTCCCAACACCACCGATTTTGCTTCCGCGGCGCAAGGCTGTGTCATCCCACCATCTGCTCCGATTACTGCTCCAAGAACTTCCCCATCTGGACCCACCCACACCGCTCCCCAGCCCATCCCCACTCCATCCTTTGAGCTTCCCTCCACCTATATTTCCACCACCCTCTCCACATCCTCCTCTATTTTATCTTCTGGAAAATCGCATTCAAACTTCCCATTAATAGCAGTACCAAGGAAACTCCAAGCCTGAGTCCATTGACTTAGCTACCACCTACATGAACCACTTGACGCCTAGCAAACCAAAATGGTCCACAAATGCGTAATAAAATTCTTCACCTCACCGTATGTGGACTGCATAGCGAAATCAATGATACAGTCATAAATCTCGTGATCAGATCATTTTTCTATGGACTCTTCCCATTCCATTCCTTCCAAAGAGATTTAACTTGCCCACACTCGAATAGAACATGCTATGGACTCTTCCCATTCCATCCCTTCATTCTGGATAATTCGCTCACTAACTTTATAATTTTCCTAGACATGCCCCTCAATAGCCCAACCCCAAGGTTTACCACCAGGCTTTAGAGGAATCCATCTATCAAAAATATAAGTCGAGTTACCATCATGATTTTCCTTCTTACCCCTGACTTAATAAACCTCAAAGAACCATGGATAGACCTCCATATCGAACTAGGGCCTGAGCCCAGCTGGGCCTCCAAGAGACTGCATTCTAGAAAATACCTCGCCTTCATCCACCTAGCCAAAAGAAAACCTAGATCATTCAGAATTTTTCAACCCTGTTTTGCAAGAAGAGAGATATTAAACCTTTCAAGGCCCCTGAAACCCAGCCCACCTTTGGCCTTTTTTCCCGCAGACATAATCCCAACTTTTCCACGCAAAGAAACTTCTACCATTCGAACCCTTCCACCAAAACTTCCTAATCAACCCTTCTAATTAATTTACAAAGTTCCTGTGGAACCGGATTACATTCATCACATAAATGGGGATAGATTGTAACACGCTTTTAATAAGAACTATGCAACCCGTTTGAGAAAATTTACCTGCCCAGGCTTGAATTCTTTTCTGGATCTTTTCTTTGATGAACCCAAAAAATTTGCTTACAATTTCTTTCTACTTTAGTTGGAAATCACAGGTACATTCTCCACTCTTGGACTTCACCCATCCCCAAGGAAACTACAATCTCTCTTTTAGTTCTACTTGGAACTCCTTTCTATAAAATTAGACTAGATTTATCTTTGTTAATCCCTTACCCCGAAGCCTACTAAAAATCATCAAGAATGTTTTTAAAGCACAAGTGTTCTCCTTTGTAGTCTCACGGAAAATGACACAGTCATCAGCAAAACAAAGGCCCGTCACCTCCGAGCACGACCCTTAAAACTCACCCCCTGAAAATACCCGCTTGAGAGGCATTACCATGATATGCCATCATTTTTTCCATCACAAACAAAAATAGGTAAGGAGATAGAGGATCACCTTGCCTATGACCCCGAGATGGGTGAAAGCATCTCCCTGGGAAACCTTTAACACGCACCGTCATTGTAACTGAAGAGACTGTTGTTTTAACAACCTCAAACCATCTTCCCCGAAAGCCCGTCGATTTCATGAAATCAAAAATAAAACTTCATTCTACTCTATCATACGCATTAGCCATATCCACTTTAACACCAAAAATACCCCTTCTCACCACCTTTGACTGCTTCATCCCGTGGATAATCTCGTGGGTTAATAATGAAATACCCCTAACCTTTAAATAATTAAATAATGATAAATAAATATTATTTAGGGGATTATTAAACCCTAAGAAAAGTATATAAACACTTGGGCATTAAAACGCACCTAAACTCCTTAAGGTCAAAAAACGAGCGTTAAAGCCCGACCTTAAGCTAACCAAGTTATATAAGCTATAAAACTCATATGAAGTTAATCAAGGATCATTTTATGACCTTTAAAACACAAGTACGCAGTTAGAACTGAGTAAAAATACAATATGCCCGGGAGTTCCCTTAAGGGCCCCTTAAGGCCCGAAAGTCCCGGAAATACTTTATTAAATAAAGTAAAGCATTACACTTCATTCTAAATGCACAATAACACTTTAATGAATATTTAAGATGAATTTCTCAAGCTAAATTCTCAGTTAAAGACAAAGTGCTCAGAGGTTCCCGATGAGGGCCCCATAAACCCCTGGGAGTGCCCCGGAGAGGTACCGAAGTGGCACAAACTCCAATATAAATTATTCTAATAGTTCCTATCATTAATATTCACCATTCTAAAGAGAATGCTTGAGCTAATTTTTCAAAAATGCACAAAGTGCTCGGGGGAATTTCTTAACGCTCATTTTTGCCCCGGGAGTGTCCCGGTAGCCCGAAAATTGAGTTACGAGTTTATATAACCCCATATAACTCAATGTAACACCTTAAAATATTATTATTGACTATAAAAATGTCAATAAACACTTGAAACTCATAGCGACTAATTATTTTCCAGAAAATCCTTAAAGCACAAAAAATGCACCTTCGGGTGTCACAAAAATGTGTTTTACGCAATTACCTTGAAGCTTTTGAGGAGCCACGAGTTGATAATCTTAAAAGGGGATAAATTGACCATATAAATAAATTAATGCCAGTACTAAATTCATAGTACAAATTGGGGCGATTTTTGGGATAAAAAGGTACCTAAAATCAGCATTTTTACCTTAAAACTTTCATCTTTTACCATGATGTAAATGTACCAAATAAATAATGGAACATATTACACATATTAGTATGATCTTATTACAATATAGTGTAACAAAAATTAAATTAAAAATCAGTCCCATATGACCTCTAACTTGGGCGCCATTTTAGGTGTTTTTAGGCTAGATTTTAGTTTGAAAATTGTCTTATGGAATGGTGACTCATCCTTATATGTACCATGTGATAATGTCAAATAATAATCAGTCAAGGAAGGCTTGCACCACCGATTTCCTACAAGAAAACAACAAGGAAAGAGTTAGGAAAAGTTGTAGGAATTTAAATACACAAAAGAATAAGTCCTAGTGCTACTTTTGTACAAGGCTATAAACAAAGAGGTCAAGTTGCTCCTATAGCACATGGAGCTGCCGATTGAGATCAGGAACAAGGGGGAATGATTGCCTTATATTAAAATAAAAAGAAGTCATCACCTAACTAAGCATAATCCATGGTCAAATATAGACAAAAATCCATTGTCCTATGCAACACCATTGCCGATTTTATGTGGAGAAAAGGTGGAATAATTGCCTCATTAATTAGTCAAGGGAACATGTATCTAACTAGCAGAAATCTATGTCTAATATAAACTAAAACAAGAGCCACCTACAGCAGCTCCATTGCCGCCAACCTACAAGGGAAGAAGACAAGTTAGTATAGATAATTTGACATAGAAAATTCAAAGGAGACATACACCTAACTTAACTCTTGTCTTCTAGTTTCCATTATCAAACAAAGCTATTCCAATCACCTTGCCAATCAGCCGTAAGTTGTCTAATTGAGAGACTTTTGTAGTCAATTTTGAAATCAAAATAATCAAAAACAAGTCATAAAGTAATGCCATGTGACATGCCAATTATTTCCAATTTGATTCCTTTCATTCTTTCCTTAAACCATACGTGAGGTTTCATTCACTCCTTGCCCACTCCCTTGGCTGAATGTGTAAGCTCTCTTTCCTCTCTTTTTTTCTTCATTTGCTAAGTTAATTCCTTAGAGCTTCAAGCTCCATTAATGGTGTTTAAGCTCTAACATCATTTCTATGTAAATTCCTAGTTAAATCTCCTAAGTCTTGAAGCAAGAAATCATCCTAGCAACTCTTACAATTTTCGCCAAGCATAAGTGTTCCAAGGAGGTTCCTAGATTCAACAACAACATAAGGAACAACAAGATCGAGTTAAGGTATATTTTCATGTTGAAAATCCTAGCAAAATACCTAAGGTTATTACCGAAAATTTATGAACTTCTAAACCTATATTCTCTTCATTATTTCATGAAGGAAATTTAAATCTACAACCATCTCAAGGCCTACCGAAAAATTCCTTGAAAAATTGTAAACTCTTGTAAAACTGCTCCAAATCTTATTTATAAATCCTTGTTAGAAGTCTAACAAATGGATCTCCTAAATATATTCAAGGAGGCCGAATTCTCTTCATCAAAATAGCATTTGGAGAGCTTGGAATTCAAGGAGAAATCAAGTACAAGAATTGTCTTGATTTAAGGAGTAAGTTTATATAATTAAGGTTTATTAAGTTTAAGCTTGATTTAAGCTTCAAAATTTGGTATAAAAATTATACATAACCTCTAAATAAATTAAGGCCGAAAATACTATAGGTTAAAATGTCAAGGAAAATGATTTATAACATATAAGGTCAGATTATTACCTTAAGGTATCATTATGTGTCACAAAAATTAATTATGATACATATATAGTTAAACCGAATTATCTAAGGACTAAATGTTCTATTTTGAGTTTATAATCATTCTAAGTCATTAGCATAATTTTAAGAAGTGTTATATGGCTTATATACATTTATATGTATTTATTATAAGTTTAAATCAAGTTTTAAAACTATATAGTAAAATAAAATCCAAGCCGAGAATAACATGGCTTATTTGGTGAATTTCGAAATATATAAGTATATTAACTTATATTATATATTTTGGGAACATTAAAAATAGCTACAAGTATTTAAATGGCTAGTTCAATAAGTTATGTGGCTAAAATGTAAATTTTGAAAGGTTTAGTGTACAAATAATAAAAACCGAGAGCTTAAGGGTTTGTTTGGTATATTTATGATAATATAAGGTAGGAATTAATATTATGAATTTTGGTGAATTTAAATAAGTGGTTAAGTGTTAAAATAACATTTTATAAAGTTTTGGGACTATTTTGTAAATATTGGAAACTATAGTGTATGGCTGTAAATTACATATGAATTTATGGGTATATTAAAGTATTAATTATGAAATTAAGTCTTGGTCAAAGTGTTGACCAAAAACTTTGGGTTAAAATGATTTATGACATAAAATATTAAGTTTATAAAAGTTAAAGGGTGAATATGTAATTTATGAAAGTATATATGAAAAACATAATTTAATATGGGGCGGAAATGTAAATTGAAGGAAGATATGGGTTCTTTCGGTATTTTAAGAAAATTGAATATTGAAACTATAGTTTATAAGTTAATATGTAACTTATATAAAGTTTTGGGGTTAAAAAGTGAATAAAGGGAAATATAAGTGAAAACCGAAAGTTAAGGGGTTTATTTGTAATTTATAAAAGTTGGTATAATAAGATTGTAATTTACGAAAGTTAATATGGATATTTGGTAAATTAAAAAGGTAATGTGGTTAATTAATAATTTACAAAAGTTAATGTGTATGTTATGTAATTACCGAATTTATAAGGTTATTTGGTAATTTAAAAAATTAGAATATTCATTTGGTAATAACCGAAAGATTAAGGTGGTAATTGGTAAATTATAAAGTTATATGGTTATTTGGTAAGTTGTAAAAATTAATGGGTTCAAATTATGATTACCGAAATTGAAAAGGTTGGTTTTGTAATTTAATAAAGAAAGGAAGTAAAACTAGGTAATATAATGTATTATGGTATATTTTGGAGAATAGTATAAGGTTTATGAAATAATTGTGGTTATGATAAAAATAACCAAAAGAATATAATATAAAGTTTAAAAAACAATTGAGGTTATATTAAAGATAACCAAAATATATTGGTCTATGGATTAAGTGAAAATAATTATGGATATATAATTAATGAGATAAAGATATATCTTGAATTGGAAAGTTCATTATCACATGTGGATATCACATAAAATAACGAACTGATGAACTACCTAGAACCACTGTTAAATAACAGGGGGAAATAAAAAATATACAGAGTTAGTATACTACGAGTATAAACTCTACAGTGACAGTACTGTAATACTTGGTGAATAGTACCCGGTATTGCATGTTTATATAACAGCGTACGGGAAGGAACTACTGAACAGGAATTTCTCAAGCTAGCAGTTCTTGGTGAACGGTATGTTAATTGTGTGGTCTGAATGCCCTAAGGATTATCCTAAGGTTCAGACATTATGTGTTAATTGTTTAAGAGCGATATCTGTGATTTTATGTATATGATATTGTATACTGTATTGCTCAACATTGTTGCGTTGTATTTTTACGCGAACGTCTTATGACTGGAAGTTTGTACATCTAAACTGGAACAAGACTAACTGACCTTTAGGTATTATTGAACCTAACTGATGGTCAACTGTTATAGTCTTAACTCAAGGATTGGTTATTATGTCACTGACAAAAAGGGCTAACTTATAAAGAGAGGAATCCAGACTGTTTCGACTTTCTGGTTGCGCATCGTGATCACTACGAGAGACTTCAATGGGGAGTCACTCAAGGGAATCCATCAGTCACATTTGAGGATGGCGGAGGGCACTACCGTTGGTGCACAGGTTCGACCGGATCGGTCAAAATATTTATCCAGGGCCATAAGGTCAGCTGGTAACGGTTCCATTGGAACCCAGGGGACTATCGTCCATTAATAAGTTATTAAGGGTTGTCTTGACATGACGCCTGAGGTGGAATTTAATTGGAAACGGTTAAGTGATTGGTTTAAAGGATAAGGGCCAGGTGGCCAACTAACAAGTACAGTTTAACACGCGTATCTTGTTTGGTTATTGCTATGGATTATTGATGTGTGATTATTGGTTATTGCTATGGATTATTGATGTGTGATTATTGGTTATTGATATGGATTATTGATGTGTGGTTATTGGTGTTGTGTACTGTTGTACATTGATGTTTACAAGTGAATTGTTATGTGATTGTCCAATGTTTACAGTTATTACTGTTATTATTGTAAACCGGTATTTCATGTAAAGAATCTAATATCAAGATGGCTAAAACGACTTAAGGAATCTAGATGATTTAAGACTACATTTAGCATACCAGCATTTCGATTGCTGAGCCCTTCAATGGGCCAAACATTCCAGGTTATTGAAGAAGACTCAAAGCCGGAGTGGGACACGGGGGGGGTAGCTGATGTGTTTTCGACAAACACCTTTGGTTTTATTTTGTATTGTATTAAGGAGGCTGTTGTATTCAGTTAGTTGCTCATTTAGTTGGATTTGGTTTGTAATAATTAGAGTGCTCAGTATCTGTTCATCACAGCGAGAGGAGTTGTATTGTTGGAAAGAGTAAGGGTGAGTAATGGCGTGTAACACCAAGGTAGATAGTTTTATTTTCCGCTGCAAATTGTTATTTATTATGCTACGACTTGTGACGTTATTACAGGTTTAGGATTAAGGGTGTTACAAATAATATTATCTGATATTTGTCTTCCCGGAACAAAGGTTGCTTATTTTGGAGAGATAATATCCTTCATAAGTCCCTTTAACCTGTTGGCCAAAACTTTTGCTACCACCCTAAAAATCGTATTACATAATGCGATAGGTCTGAAATCCTTCATATTTGTGGGAGACTCCTTCTTAGGGATAAAACAATATGGGTATGATTAACTTTGTTCGGAAAAATACCATGATTTAACATGTTAAGAACAATGCCCATAAAGTCTTTTCCCACAATAGATAATACGCTGAGAGAAAAGTGTCGTTAATACCTTCTCCTGAAGCTTTCTTTTTGTTCTTGTGTTGCAGAACTTCCATAATCTCCTGCTCCTCGAAGTCCTTGTTGAGAATACAGAGCATATCCTCTGATACCCGGTTTTCCACATAAGCCAGCATATGATTATCCCTATGAGGGGATGTTGATTTGAACAAGTCCACAAAGAAATTCCTCATATTCTCTTCCAAATCCACCCATCTATCCTTCTTCACCCCATTTTTCACTTCCATCGTACTCTCATTCTTTTTTCCTCTAGCATTAGCCTTAGCAAAGAAATATCGGGTATTTATAACACTCTTCTTTAACCACTTTGATCTAGATCTTTGAGCCCATCTTATCTCATCTCTCAGTAGCATAGTATTAGTTTGTTTCATCACCTCTAATCTTCTTCTACTCTGGTCATCTCGGTCACCACTTTCTATAATCAAATTTAGCCATGATTTATTTTTTCTATCCTTCTTTTATGTTTGTTCTCCCCCACCTTTTAAGCCTCTTCCCACAGATAATCACCCTATCCATATAACTTTCCCTCCTCCCTCTCTGCTCCTCCCAAACATCTTTGACAATCCGCTTACATTCAACACAATTGGCCCAACAATCCTTAAATTTGAAAAGTCTGGATTGATACCTCCACTGATGTTTCATAAACTCCTTGATTGGTCTATGGTCTGAATACCCCAAATCTAGATACATGACTCTAGCTCTTAGGAATATCATTATCCACTCGCACATGATGTATTATGCTCATTGTATTTTTCGTGCCCCATCTTAAGTTTGTGATGGTAAATTTATCCTCTACAAAGCCCAAGTCTTCCAAGCCATAGTCTTCAATGCAAAACCAAAAATTCTCCATCAATCTTCAGTTTCTTTTACCCTTCCTCATCTACTCCGACTCATATAACACTTTGTTAAAATCACTAAATACCATTCAAGGAAGATTCATTTTACCACTAAGTTCTCTAAACAGCTGTCAGGATAAATCTCTACTACCCTGATCTAACCAGCCATAAAACCTAGTTCCTCCCCAACCACCTTCAATTTTTATTAGGTATATTATATATTGTATAATGTCCTCTGTATACAGTATAGATATATTACTTATATACCCCTGATATGTACCCCGTATTCTTCTGTCTATATGTATAGTGATAGCTAGTCGCTGCTGGTAGTAAGACATACTTCTATACTCTTTGTAATACTCTCGATAATTCAATACAGAGACTCTCTTCTTCTTTCTCTTGCTACGCGATTCTCTATAAGCCTGACATGGTATCAGAGCTTCGTCGCCGCCGATAACAATTTCCGCTTCAATGGCAGACGAAGACACGAGCGAGACTCTCTCGCAAGAGAACGATGAGAAAGTTCCAGATCCTAGCGACAACGATGTTTCTACTCCACCAGAAAACCTACTCGAAACAACTCCCGACTACAACGACCCTCTCTACCTTCATCCTTCCGATAATTCGACTCTCACCATCGCCAACAAGTACAAGGAAGTCAAAACTTTGATTCATGGAAGCGGGCGGCCACAATTGCTCTTAAATCGAAAAACAAGTATGGATTGGTAAATGGTCAAGTTCAAGAACCTGAGATAGCATCGGAGCGCTATCCAATGTGGGAACGGTGTAATCACACCGTCATGACTTGGATCCTCAATTCAGTGGACAAAGAAATTGGGGAAACCATCGTCTATCAGCCGACAGCGCATCAGATGTGGGTTACCCTCTGTAAGAGGTACGACTTGGCAAATGGGCCAGAAATCTATGCCATCCAGAGAGAAATTGGCCGACTCCAGCAACACAACGATACCGTAAGTTCATATTTTGCAAAACTCAAGAAGCTATGGGATCGTCTCGAATCAGCCCGCAAAAACCCTAAATGCATATGTGGGTGCACTTGTGGGGCGTCGAAGGCAATTCAAGACAATAACAACCAAGATCAACTCATGAAGTTCTTGGATGGGCTAAATGACGATTTTCGACACGCAAAGAGCACGATTCTTCTCATGCGACCCCTTCCAGATCTTGAACTTGCTTATTCCCTCGTTTCCTCAGATCAGAAGCAGCGACAACTCTCAGATTCCCGCACTGAAGGAAATGACGATTCTGTTGCTCTAGCCAACAAGTTTTCCACGGGAGCCAAAAACCCTAACATACGAAACAACAACAAGAAAGCTTCTCCAAATACCAGCGCAACCAGAAAAACTCAATTGAAGTGTTCCAACTGCGCTAAACTAGAACATACTAGAGGAGAATGTTGGTGGTTGATCGGCTTTCCTGACGGAAAGAACACATCTGATGCCCAGCAAAGGAATCAACACATTGCGGGAGCGATTCTTGAGTCAGATGAAGGAAAAAGGAGCGATGTACGAGAGCGATCCTCACCAGTTCAAGGTCTCTCATCAGAACAATTGGAGCAGCTAACAAGGTATCTGGAACAAAGAAACTCAAATCAGAGAACTGGTTCCACTAAAACTCTTGGGAGTTTTTCCGGTAACGCCTCTAACCCTCAATATTACCAGTTACACATAAACAATAAATTACTATCTGATAACTTGAACTTGTTCTGGATTCTTGACTCTGGAGCCACGGAACATGTCTCTGGAAATCGTTCTTTGTTTGATAATCTTACTCGATTGGTCGAGACTAGAACCATAACCTTACCTGATGGAGAAAGTAAAGATGTGGTTAATATTGGGAGAGTTCGAATCTGTGATAATTTACAACTAAATGATGTTCTTCTTGTGCCCTCTTTTACCTTCAACTTGATTTCTGTTAGCAGACTGTCTAAGAACCTTAGAATGACTGTTATCTTCTCCCATGATTGTTGCACATTGCAGGATGATGCAACAAAACTTGAAGCAGAGATTGGTTTCGAAAGGAATGGTTTATATCTGCTTAAACTAGTGTTTTGGAAGATTTCCTAGTCCAAGTTAGAAAGAAAAATGCTGGCATGTCTGTTTGTAGCCTAGTTGATAAAATTTCTGATGTATCCACTGCTAAGAATCCTGATGATCAATCTAGACAGTACAAGGAATTCATACTCTGGCACAACAAGCTGGGCCATATATCCCCCCAAAAATGTCTAGGATGAATTTAGGAAAGAAATTTCTTGCAGTAGATATTCTTCCTTGTACCGTTTGTTACCAAGCTAAAGGAAAAAGGTTACAGTTCCCTTCTAGTGAAATAAGAACTTCTGAATCTTTTGAAATGATTCACGTTGATATATGTGGCCCCATGCGAACTGAAACCTTAAAAGGCCAACGATATTTCATTACTTTTGTTGATGACTTTTCCAGATCAACTTGGGTAAAATTGCTTAGGTCAAAATCAGAAGGTATGAAAAACATCAAGGATTTTATTCAACTAGTTGAAAAACAGTTTAGCAAACAAATAAAAACAATCCGAAGTGATAATGCCAAAGAGCTAGGAAGCTCTCAAGAAGGGGTAGATTTCTTTAGAGAAAGAGGTATAGTGCACCAAACTAGCTGCCCTTATACACCCCAACAAAACGGTATTGTTGAAAGAAAACAAGGGCATTTGATGCAGGTTACTAGATCCTTCTTGTTTCAGTCTGGTTTACAATCTGAATTTTGGGGATATGCCTTGGAACATGCAGCTTATATAGTTAACAGAACTCCTTCCAAGGCCATACAAAACCTCACTCCTTTTGAAAAAGTTTATGGCATCCCTCCTGATTACACTCAAATAAGGAATTTTGGTTGTCTTTGTTATGTTACCACCCTAGGGCCAAACAGAAACAAACTTGACCCTAGATCCTCTGCTGCTATTTACTTAGGCAATGCTAAAAATACAAAAGGCTACATAGTTCACCTTATAGACACAAACCAAACCCAAGTCAGCAGGGATGTCACCTTTTTCGAAACTGTTTACCCCATTATTGATAAAAACTGGAGCAAATTGTGGCACACCAAGCAAGTGGACAATGACACAGACCACCACACTTTCTTTCCTGTCTATGATGACATAAACACCACCAAACATCTCCACTGTACAAAGAATGCCACCCACTCTACAAATCAGAATCCGAAACACATGCCTTCTCCTCTTGATGTTTCTGACACTTCTGATAAACCCCAACACTCATCCTCCTCCCTTGATGTTTTCCACCCTTCTGATATATCTTCCCCTACCACGCACACAGAAATCAATCACCAGCCAACCAATAACACCAATCAAGAGATTTCTACTTCTCCCACTCATCCTCCTTCTCCAGCACCTTCCACATCTTCTCCCAATTCTCAACCACACATAACAGAAGAGACAGAACCAAACCATTCTGAAGCCAATCTCAGAAGATCATCCAGAATCCATAGACCCCCTTTAAAATTCAATGACTACATCTACCACACAAACTGCCATACAGACCCATTTTCAGAAATTATTACCAGCAGGCTACACCAAAAACAGACACCTTCCTCTCACTCAAACCTTCTTTCCATTGATACTCTTACCTCTGTTATACCCAAACAAAGCATTACCTCCTTCTCCCTATCTGCCACCACAAACCAATTCCTAAATCAGGTCCTCTCTCTTCAAGAACCTACCTCCTATACTGCAGCAAGCAAAGACCCAAGGTGGGTCAAAGCTATGCAAACAGAATTTCAAGCTCTTAAAGCCAACAAAACTTGGTCTATTGTTGACCTACCTTTTGGTAAGAAGCCTATAAGCTGCAAATGGGTCTACAAAACCAAATATAAAGCAGATGGCACCTTAGAGCGTTTCAAAGCACGGTTAGTTGTGAGAGGGTTTACCCAAAAATATGGTCTTGACTACGAAGAAACCTTCTCTCCGGTTATTAGACTCACCACTGTTAGAGCCCTAATTATCCTTGCTGTCAAGAGGGGGTGGGTTCTAGATCAATTAGATGTAAATAATGCCTTTTTGCATGGGGACTTAAAGGAAGATGTCTATATGACTATTCCACCAGGTCTGAATAATATAGGCCCAAACAAGGTTTGTAAACTTCACAAATCTTTATATGGCCTAAAACAAGCCTCTCGTCAATGGCATGATAAACTTGGCACTTTTCTCATTAATCTTGGTTATAAACAGTCAAAGAATGATCACTCTCTTTTCTACAGGAAAAACAATCAATCGGTCACATTTCTTGGAATATATGTGGATGATATACTTGTTACTGGAAACAACCAAACAGAAACAAAAAAACTGAAACAACAACTTGATGCTCATTTCAAAATAAAAGATCTTGGCAGATTATCATATTTTCTTGGGATGGAGTTTATTGAAACAAATGATAACCTCATCATGTCCCAAAGAAAGTATGCCACCTCGATATTGACTGACTATAATATGTTAGAATGTCGTGCATCAGTTTCTCCTCTGCAGGTCAACACCAAACTGTACAAGGACACTGGTCAACACTCACCGATCCAACAGTCTACCGCCGGTTGATAGGGAAGTTAAATTTTCTTGTCAATACTCGTCCTGATCTTGCTTTTAGTGTTCAATATCTCAGTCAGTTTCTTCAGCAGCCTACTACTGCTCATTTAGATGCTGCATATCATGTCCTCTCTTACATAAAAGGAACACTAGGCTTTGGCATCTCTTTTAATAAACAGCAAACATATAATTTGACTGCATTCTGTGATTCTGACTGGGCTTCTTGTCCCATTTCCAGAAAATCCATCTCTGGTTTCTACATACTATTGGGTGGTTCTCCTCTCAGTTGGAAGTCCAAGAAGCAAGCATCTGTTGCGTTATCATCTGCAGAAGCAGAATATCGGGCGATGCGGCAAGTCACAAGTGAACTGAGCTGGTTAACTCGTCTTCTTCATGAACTTGAAGTCCCAAACATAGAACCAGTCCCCGTCAAATGTGACAACATTTCAGCAGTGCACATTGCTCGTAATCCTGTCTCTCACGAAAGGACAAAACACATCGAACTAGATTGTCATTTCGTGAGAGAACAGTTGCAAGCTGGTCTTATTCAAGTTCACTACATCCCCAGCTCCCGACAACTAGCAGATATACTAACCAAACCTCTCACCGGCAAAGTTTATACTCAGACTCTTCCTCAAATCGGCATGGAGTCCAATCTGTGAACACAAGACTTAATATTCTATAACATTAAGTCTTGAGGGGGGTATTAGGTATATTATATATTGTATAATGTCCTCTGTATACAGTATAGATATATTACTTATATACCCCTGATATGTACCCCGTATTCTTCTGTCTATATGTATACTGATAGCTAGTCGCTGCTGGTAGTAAGACATACTTCTATACTCTTTGTAATACTCTCGATAATTCAATACAGAGACTCTCTTCTTCTTTCTCTTGCTACGCGATTCTCTATAAGCCTGACAATTTTCCCATGTTCCACAACAAATCAATTTGACGTAAAGACAACGACCATCCCTTTATACCAAGCGATCTCTTCTAGATCAAAGCCAGACCACAACATCTATCAGCACAATTCACTACAACACCAGTATAACCCCGAATCCTTCTCATAATACCATACTTCATAAGATAACTTTGTTTCTGATAGGAAAACCAAACTAGACATATTTCTCGAATATAATCTAACAGCCCACGAACTACGTCGGATTTTTCCAACCCTCGACTGTTCAAAGCAATACAGCTCATAGATCACCAACACAGCTATGCTAATATATCTGAAGTGACCAAGAAAAAGAGCACAAGCAGAAATTGGTAAAACAGGCACCCTCATTAAAAGAGGGAAAACACTGGAGAGAACAAAATATGCAGATTTTGACCCCTTAAGCTGTAATTGAAGACCCACTAAGCAGAGCAGCAGTCAGAGCAGATACCAGACCCGAGGACCAGACATAAATTTTTTAAAGAATCAGTTTTGCTGTAAACAAGTTTCCTGGGTGAACAAAAGCTCCGTAGCATCAGGGGAATTTACAAAGGACGTATAGTGTGCTGAGAAAAAAGAAGAAATTTAAGGTATTGCCCTGTTGGGATAATCACCGCCGAAACGAAGCAAAAACTATAGGGTTCGTCTCCATCAGGGGGCTTACATATTCGGAATATTTCATCTTGTCATAATAATAAGTTTTATTCGCTTGCTTCCTTTTTTAGGAGTTAATCATCGTTTGGATTATATTGTTGTTAAGAGGGGCATTTACTTTAGCTTAATATTTTAAATTCTAGTACATCTCATGTTGATTTTCTTAGCATGTTATAAAAATTGCATACTAAATCTTGTTGTATTATTCTTGTGGGATTTCAACATTAAGAAATTACACTAGGAGTTTCAAGGAACCTTATTTACTCATTTTTAGTTCATTTTTTATCATAAAATAAGCTACTGATTTACCTTTTTACAATTATAGTTATCAAATTATTTTTGCTTTAATAAAGTTGTTATGTTTTTGGTTTTGTGAAAAATATTTAAAATTATTATTTATAGAACAAAGTGTCACATTTCCTTTCTAATATTGATATTGTTAAAATTGCCACCTCTAGATCCGTAGATATTTCAAATCACTGTTTTGAATGTAAGAACATGTCAACTTGATTTAGTGTCAAATTCGTGATTTAGTAGTGCTAAATAAGTAAAGATAAGCTTACGAACTAGTAATATGGACTCAAGAATCATGCAACTTTCTTTCCTCCCTAGTTAGAAACTTACATCATGCATATTCATCATCAACTTCTAGAACTAAAACCTGAAACCGTCTACTGTACATACATGAAGGTGACTGATTAGTACTCCATATACACGATCGATCACTACCAAATTAGCAGTCTGTGCGCCTCTAGTAGTATGAACGATGTGTAGGGTGGCTCCAAGGGCTTGGTGGTGGCCTCATCATGTATCTTTGACTGTCTGCAAATGATGGTGATGGTGGTGGGGTGAAGGTTTTGGTTGTCTTGGAGGAGGATTACACAACAACAGTGGTAGCAGGTGGATGAGCATAGTAGTAATTTGGTAGCGGTGGTAGTGGCCTACCAAATGGTTGTGGTGGCGGCGACGACCGGTTATAAGGGGGCAGTGGGTTAACAATACCATATGGCGGTGGGGGATGTCGTTGACATGCCATTGTTTTCTTCCTCTTTTAACTCTTTCTTCTTTGTTGATTATATATGTCTCTTAATGAGGGTTACTCTGGGGAAGAACTGTTGCTTTAATTCATATATCGAGAAACAAGAAGGATGAGAAGATCTTGGATCCATTTGTTTTGGTTAGCTTTCAAATTCAGTTTTCAGAAAAAGTAGAGAAGAAATTGGGAGTGACATTAAAATTGATGTTAGCTGTCAAAACAAAGTCCACAAGCTCCACAAACGGACGCAAGGTCGGTTAAAGCAAGGGTTAGGAATTGTAGTTGAAAAGATAGTATGAGTCGTGTTTGAATTTTGTTACCCTTTTCGGTATTACACATCTATGTAGACATTCTCCTTTGAGGTTAATTTATCCAAGTGTTCTACATTCTCGTTTTCTACATAGATAGAGGGCACGTCCTTTTTTTTTTCTGTTTTTTGTCAAATGGAAATATCGACAACCAACTTTTTTAAAAAGGTAATACTATATTATTACGCAGTGGCGGATCCAGGAATTCAATCCCGGGGGTCAAAACCAACAAATATGGTTTCAGTATATGAAAGACAAAGTTCAATATATATTAATGTATTTAAGTACAATAACTGAATATACAAAAACTATAATTGTCCTCTTCGAGTTTTCATGTTTTGAAAATGATGAATGATGACGTCATATGAAATTTGTAGAAATACATCTTTTTCAATGAACGTGACTAAACAATCATTCAAAAACTGATCTTCAATGCTGTTACGTAACTTACTCTTCACAAAAGTCATTGCAAAAAATCCTCTTTCAACACTCGCCGTCGCTACAGGGAGAACCAACACCAATTTTAATAGCTTATATACTTCTGAATATATAAGGTGCTTAGAAGTCTCCACCAACTTTATTGAAAGCTCACCGAGATCTTTTAGGTTTGAAAACCTAATATCCTCTCG
The DNA here is from genome assembly GCA_023374045.1 of Limonium bicolor. Lineage (NCBI taxonomy): Eukaryota > Viridiplantae > Streptophyta > Magnoliopsida > Caryophyllales > Plumbaginaceae > Limonium > Limonium bicolor. The sequence goes on from CM041776.1 coordinate 238,850,027, forward strand.
CATATCAACAATGAAGTTATCAAGTTGATATTCAAAGTTGAGCAATTTAAGGCTGGTAAAGTCATTTTGATATAATTTTGACAACTTTAGCTCCTTTTGCTTGTCAAAGAAGGAGAATGAATTGACTGGATTCAAGCATGCCATGCAAGTAAGAAGCTTCGTGTTTGTCTCATCAAATCGATTGTTAAATTCTTGAAGCTGAAGATCAATAACTGCAAGAAACACCTCAATCTGATAATGATGAAGATATGTGCACTGTTGAGTAAATCACTTTGATCTTCCTTGGGGAATATATGTAGCATTCATATGGAACTTCAATCTTATATTCAGAGCAAAAGTCAAGAACCTTGGGGAAAAAAATTCTCACCCTTCATCTCTCATATTCTGTAACTGAAGCTTGGTCATTTTCACAAGTGATATTGCATTTACAATATCTAGATCTCTTCTTTGTAAAGCAAGACTCAGTTCACGTGTGTACCCAAATATGGCTAGCATCAAGTGAGCCATGAAGATAAAGTCAGATTCAATCTTAAACAAGCAACCTCGAGCTTTTGCTTGATCTTCTGATAGAATACTTCCCATTTTGCAAAGAACATCAATTATATCTGGATATAGAGAAACAACACTTAAAATTGATTTGTGATGAGATCCCCAACGAGTATCCCCAGGTCTACTCAAGCCAGGTTCTTGATTCAAACTTTTCCCAGTTTCAAGAGTTCCCTCTTCTATAGCCTTGGAAACTCTTTTGAGTATATCTTTCTCTAAGCATTTCTTTTCTTTTACAAGAAGCTCCAACCACATTCAGCAAAAGAGCCATTGAATCAAAGAAAGTCAAACATTCAATATTCTTCTTGGCAACAGCAACAAGTGTTAACTGAAGTTGATGAGCAAAACAATGAACATAATAAGCACTTGGACTTTCACTCAAAATTAGAGCCTTAAGTTCATTGAATTCACCACTCATATTGCTAGCTCCATCATAATCTTGACCACGAACTTTAGATAGACTCAAAGAATGCTCCATAAGCAAAGAACACACTACAGCTTTAAGTGATAAGGCGATGGTGTCACTAACATGCACAATTCCAAGAAAACGCTCCACTACCTTACCCTTACTATCCACATAGCGTAGACAAAGAGCCATCTGTTCCTTCTGAGATACATCACTGGATTCATCAACTAATATCCCAAAATATTCATCACCAAGATCTTCCATGATAACCTTAATTGTTTCCTTAGCACATGCATTGATAATATCTTTTTGAATTGAAGGTGAAACCAATTGATGGTTTTTTGGAGCATTTTTCAAGACTATTTGCCCAACACTAGCATCTATATCTGACAGCCATTTTAGAAGTTCAAGAAAGTTACCTCTGTTATTTGAATGTTCACTTTCATCATGACCGCGGAATGCTAGTCCTTGTCGCAAAAGGTACCGCAAACATTTCAATAAAGCTGTCAATCGAGCTTTATATTCTGTCTTAGTCTGATCAGATTGCTTCTCAAGTGCTTGTATGATTGATTTGTTGGGATTCTTAAGAGACTCATACTTCTCAAGAGCAAGATTGTGGGGACTTTTGATGCCACCCGCATGCTTCATCAACTTCTCAACTTTTTTCCAGTTTTTGAATCCTTCTCCACCAAACAAATCCTCTCCACTACCAACACTAGCCGCAACATCATTCTTGAACAGAAAACAAACAAAGCAAAATGCAGCATCCTTTTCAACACTATACTCAAGCCAAAAATATTTATCATACCGCATAGCATTGAACTTGCGCAATTGAGCACCAAACTTTGTTGTTGGGAAGTTGATTAATCTTGGTTGGCATGGATCTCTAAGTATGTATTCTTGTCTTACAGCATTTTGCTCATTCACATTGTATGTCGTGATTTGTCTTCTTAGTCCTGGATCATGTGGAAGCAAACTAACATCATACATGATTTCATCACCTTGTAATGACTTAGCATGTGTTTCGTGTTTTGTATTTCGGGGAAGAGGTTGACGACGAAAGAAAACACTAATATTCACTCAATACTGAAAGAACTTCTATATTCAGAGAGAACATTTGTTACAGAGAGAATTGTTATGTTCTATAATATATATAACAGTAAGCTATGTATATATATATATATATACAACTTACATGACATGCTATGTACATAAACGGGATAGAAACCAATACAGTAAGTGAAGGGTAAATATGGTAATTCCAACACTCCCCCTCAAGACGTGGGGTGTGAAGCTTGAGTCTTGATGAATAAGGCTGTATAACCTTCACTCTTCTGCATTTTCTTTCATACGGTTGCTTCCTGTCTTTTGTAGGAAATTTCTGTAGCCTTCTGCACTTATCTGTTTAGTAAGTGCATCAGCAAGTTGATGTGTTCCTGGGATGTGTTCTAGCTCAATTAATCCTTCCTGAATCTTCTCTCGAACTAGGTGGCAATCTAAGTCGATGTGCTTAGTTCTTTCATGAAAGACTGGATTTCTTGCTATGTGGACTGCTGCCTTGTTGTCGCAGCTCACTTTGATTGGTGTGACCTCTGCAACTCCCAGCTCACTTATCAGTCTAGATAGCCAGGTTATTTCTGTAGTCACTCTACGGATTGATCTGTACTCAGCTTCGGCTGTTGACAAGGCAACTGTGTTCTGTTTTTTTGATTTCCAGCTGATGCTTGCTCCTCCCAACATTATAATGTATCCGCTAATAGATCTTCTCGTTAGAGGGCAGCTGGCCCAGTCAGCATCACAGTATGCCTTCAACTCTAAGTCACAGTTTCTGTTGAAGAATATGCCTTGGTTGACAGTTCCTTTAATGTATCTGAGGAGGTGGACTGCTGCATTCTGATGTTCAGTTGTTGGTTCTCGCAGGAACTGGCTCAGGAACTGCACCGGGTAGGCTAAGTCTGGCCTTGTGTTGACAAGGAAGTTTATTCTTCCTATCAGCTGCCTATAGGAGGTGTTATCCTCAAGGGGTTTTCCTTCCTTTTGTTCCAGTTTCTTACCTGTTGGAAGGGGAACCACTACAACAGAAGCATCAGTGCTTAAATATTCATTTAGTAAATCTGTTGTATACTTACTTTGGTGTAGGATTACCCCTTTCTTTGTATAAAGGAACTCCATTCCTAGGAAGTAACTCAGTCTTCCTAGATCCTTGATCTTGAATTCTGTGTCAAGAGCAGTCTTTATCTTTGTTATCTCAGCGGTATCACTCCCGGTAATTATCATGTCGTCTACATAAATTCCCAGAAATGTCCTAGAGTTTCCATTGTACTTAATAAAGAGTGAGTAATCGTTTTTCGATTGAGAATAACCATGAAGGGTAAGAAAATCAGAAAGTTTTTCATACCATTTCCTTGAAGATTGTTTCAGTCCATAAAGGGACTTATGCAGTTTGCATACCTTTCCTTTATAGATTTCTTTTAATCCTTGGGGCATCTCCATGTAGACATCCTCTTGCAGGTCCCCGTGCAGAAAAGCGTTGTTGATGTCCAGTTGGTTGAGATTCCAACCTCTCTTGACAGCTACTGCAACCAGAGTTCTGATTGTTGTCATTTTCATAACAGGGCTGAAGGTCTCCCAATAGTCTTCTCCGTACCTTTGGTTGTACCCCTTTGCCACAAGACGAGCCTTGTGTCTTTCCACTGTGCCGTCTGCCTTTAGCTTGACTTTAAAAACCCACTTGCATCCTATGATGCGTTTTCCCTTTGGAGCAGGAACTATAGACCAAGTTTGGTTTTTCTGTAGGGCCTCAAACTCTTTTTCCATAGCCTCTGTCCATTTACTGCTTCTTACAGCTTCCTCATAAGTTCTTGGCTCAGTGATATCATTTAGACTTACCAGCATAGAGTAGGACTGAGTACTTAAATCATTGATATGAAAGGTGTTTCTTGGTTTAAAATTAGTGACAAGGTCAGAGAAGAGATTGTTTTCCTTACCTGTTTTCTGCAGCCTTTCATGGAGAATTTGAGTAAAGATCTCAGTTTCTGGTATGTCAACAGTGCCGAGGAAGTACTCACCAAGGTAAGAGGGGGGATGTCTTTCCCTGGTGGACCTTCTCAGATTCATGTTGTCGTCATGTTGCTCTGTTGATTGTTCTTCTTCTGTTTCTTCGATCTGATCATCTGAGGCTTCATGTTGGATGGACTGTATTTGAATCTCATCATCCTCACATTGGTCTTGTGAGTCCCACAGTTGCTTACCTTTGATCTGTTTATCTTGTGTGCTGCTGTGTTCAGTGCAGTTGTTGTTTCCTGGCTTTAAGGGGAACTCATTCTCATAAAAAACTATGTCTCTGCTCACAAAAATAGTATGAGTATCCAGATCGAGGACTTTATGACCTTTTTTGTTTTCTGCCAGACCCAAATAAACACATGGCGATCCTCTGGATTCAAATTTTCCCTCTTTTTTTCCAACATGAGTTCTATAACAGAGACAGCCAAAGGTCTTAAGCATATTATAATCAGGTTTTTCAGTATATAGCAGCTCGTAGGGTGTCTTATTCTCTATAGCCTTCGATGGCAGCCTGTTTATAATATATGTCGCATGCTTAATACATTCTCCCCAGTATTCCAAACTGAGATTAGCTTGGAAATATAGAGCTCGTGCAGTTTCTAAAAGATACTTGTGCTTCCTTTCCACAACACCATTTTGTTGTGGGGAATATGCACAACTAGTTTGATGGATGATTCCATTTTTCTTAAAAAACAGAATCCCCTCATTACTACTTCCAAGCTCAAACGCATTATCACTTCTTACAATTTTTATTTTTGCATCAAACTGTCTTTCAACGAGTTTAATAAAACAGACAAGAGTGTAAAAAGCATCAGACTTGTTTCGTAACAGATGGGTCCATGTACTTCTGCTATAATCATCAACAAGAGTAAGAAAGTATTTATTTCCATCATGAGTTGGGACCTTAAAAGGCCCCCATACATCAATGTGAAGAAGATCAAAGCATTTGTTTGTTTTTGTAACAGAAACAGGAAAAGACTTTCTAACAGATCTTGCCCTATGGCAAATATCACAAGCATTCTGATCCTGGTTTTTTTCTTTCATTACATTCAACTTTGACAGTTTCTTATAAGGTGCATGGCCCAACCTACGATGCCATGTCTTAGCATCAGATTTTTCTTCTGCGACAGTATAACAGGTAACATTTCTATTGCAATCAGAGATTCTATCTAAATTGTCATTGCACAGCATGTATAGACCATTAATAGCTTTCCCAATCATCAAGCAATCTTTAGTGTTATGGTCCTGCACACAGCAAAGAAATTCATGGAATACAATGGGTTTATTGATCTGTTTAACTAAGTTCTTGACAGATATTAGGTTGAATCGGAAGGATTCCACATATAAAACATTTTCTAAACAGAAAGTGTTTCCTAGTTTAATCCTGCCTTGTTTACACACGTTCTGTACATGCCCATCTGGCATGACAATTTGTCGAACATCAGTTAATTCATACAGATCAATAAACAGATTTTTGGTGCCACACATATGTTCAGAAGCGCCCGAATCTATTATCCATGAATCAGATTGAACAGTCCCAATTTCACTAGTAGAGCAAACAGAGCAGAAAGTTAGATCTTTGGTCTTACCTGCAAAATTACAGTAGTCATCCCTGGATGTGGTGTCCGTGTGTCCTTTGTGAAGAAGGGCCTTCAGTTGTCCAATCTCCTTCAGGGTTAACCCCGAATTATCTGCTTGACCTCCGCCTTCTTTGTATTCAGAGTCATCCTTGGTGATTGCAGTCCCGGCGATAGCCTTTGTCTTTCCTTTCCACCAGTCTGGATACCCGATGACTTCGAAACAAGTCTCTCTGGTATGCCCCTTCTTTGAACACTTTGAACAAGAGAGATTCTGTTTGTCGACATCCTTTGGCTTGTTTTTGGATCCTTGTGGTTGCCATGCTTTCTTGTTCTGAGTTCGACTGGCATTGAGTGCGAGAGTTTCTTGTTCGGAAATAGGGTTTCTGTTCGACATTTGTCGCCTCTTTTCCTCCTGGTTGATTATCGAGTAAGCTTCTTCAATACTGGGTAAGGGATCCTTGAGAAGAATATTGGAGATGACATTCGTATACTTCTCGTCTAGCGCCATTAGGAACTGCATCAGCCTTTCTTTTTCCACAAGATTCTGATATTCCTTCCTCGCACTGCAGGTACAGGACGGTTTGCTCTCGATCGTGTCCAATTCATCCCAGATTCTTCGTATCCTTATGTAGTAGTTTGACAAAGTGTCGCTTTCTTGCTCGATCTTTCCCAAATCCTTCTTCAGGGAGTAGACCTGGGTAGCATTAGCTTGCTCATACCTTTTACAAAGATAATTCCAAGCGTCCGCAGCATGATTGAAGTAGACTACGCTTTCTGCGATGTCTTCTTTCAGGCACTGTGTCAGCCAAGAAATGATCATGTTGTTTACCCGCTCCCAAGATTTGTATTTGGCATCTTCTTTGCTCGGCGCTGTAATAGTTCCATCCAGGAACCCGAATTTATTTTTCGCCTTCAGCGCCACCATCATTTTCCTTTTCCATCGCGCGAATCCTTCACCATTGAAGACAAACCCTAATATCATTCCTGGGTTGTCGCTGGAAGAGAGGAAAAACGGGTCGTTGAGGTCTTGGTTGTTAGATTTGCCTTCGCCCTTTCTTTATCCTTGTCCGACATTGTTGCAGATACAAGGAATAGAAACTAAAAAAACTCGAAAGATCAAGAAAGGGATCGAACGTGCTCTGATACCATTTCGTGTTTTGTATTTCGGGGAAGAGGTTGACGACGAAAGAAAACACTAACATTTACTCATCACTGAAAGAACTTCTATATTCAGAGAGAACATTTGTTACAGAGAGAATTGTTGTGTTCTATATATATATAACAGTAAGCTATGTATATATATATATATACAACTTACATGACATGCTATGTACATAAACGGGATAGAAACCAATACAGTAAGTGAAGGGTAAATATGGTAATTCCAACAACTGAATCATCATTCAACTTCATTTTTATCTTCACTTGCCCGTCTTTCAGGAAGAGGCTCATTATGCATTTCTTAAATTTCATTTGTTTCCTCTTGATTTGAAACTATAGTAGCAGATGAAGAAGCTTCTTGAGATTTTCTTTTCTTTTCAAACAAAGATTGAAGTGTCGCAAGCTTCCTTGATGGTGTCTTCATTATTATTAATCTGAAAGCAAGTTTGACATATATATATGTAACACATAATTTATGAGATCACAATAAAATCATTTAGAAATACTTAAATTTACAATTAATACCAACAACCCATTTAAAATTTTGAAAACGATAACTAACAATCTACTATTAAAATTTTGAAATCATTGTTCAAATTAACAATCAAATATTGTCAACAAACTATCCACCCAATCAAATAAATTATAAGATTTTAGCACAAAGTGTAATTTCTCTTAAATATCCTCAATAAATTTGCTAATCATTTACAAATAAAAAATCAAATTAACTTAATTGGCATATAATAATTGGCATATAATGTTTTGATATCTGGAAGGAATGATGATGCGGCTGTTTGAGGTATTGAAAAATAAGCTCTATGTGGTAGTAAATTGTTTTGATGCCGAACTGTATAAGGCTCCTCGAGGCTTGGAAAATCAAATTAACTAAATTAGTTTATAGTATTCTAATACAAGTCAAACTCCCTTCAATATCTTTATTGTTTTACTAATTTATTATAATATCTATTAACATTGCAAAAAGAGAATAATTTTAGAAAAAGAAAAGTTAGGGTTTATAAATTACCGTGGGAAGCAGGCACCAACTGCATATTTCTGTTTGAAAAGTGAAATAGATGCTAATATGTTGCTGCCTTTGTTGTCGCCTGGTGTTGTGCTAGAGTGGAAGACTGGTTGGTTGGTGGTGGATTGGAGAAATTGTAGTTGGTCTTCGAAGCTAGTGCAGAGAGAGTAGAGAAAAACGTGAAGAGAATTGGGAGAATGGGAAAGAATAGAAAGTGGTGGGGGCAAATAATTAAAAAATGGAATGAGAGAGAGTAATAAGTGGTGGGTGTCTTCCCGTAGAAGCGTGAAGAAAAAATTGTAGCTGGTGGGATTTGATCCCTTGTCGATGGGATACAAAATTCTAACCCTCAGGTGTCTCACCACTACACTACTTACATATTCTATCTATCTATATGAAAACTTATTGATAATTTTCAAAAATGGGGGGGGGGGGCGCCTCTGTTATTACGACAAGTTCCAATACTTCATCGTCAACTAATTATGAAAAAGACTTACCAAATAATAGTAGCTAAGATGCATTTTCTCTCTTCTAGCTTCAGGGTCTAGCAACCCATTGTCTTCTCTAGGCTCTTTGGGAATGAAGTCTGGCGATACATCCAAAGGTGCTTTAGGGAAAGAAAATGTTTATCTTTAGGTTTTGCATGTGGCTCGTTGCACTTCCGTTTTCACCAGTCTCTTCTTCTCATCTACTCGTTATTCGCTCTCTCATACCTCTTTTTTTTGTTCACGTAACGTCATCCTGAATACATTAGCAATGGTTGATGCTCGAGCGGAGGAGCAAGTGGAAAAAATGACATCTCGATGTGCCAATTTGTCGCTTACGAAGGAAAAAGGTCTATCATTGAGCTTGGATGATTTGTTGGAAGTTGGGGATAATTCACAATTTGGGTGTTGCCTTCTAGGTAAGCTTTTTTCCTCCTGAACTATGGATGTTCAGGCTCTGGAGGGCACGTTTGATCAAGTTTGGCAAATGCATAAAGAAATCAAGGTCTGAAGCGTGGGTAGGAACCTCTTCTTGTTTGAACTTGGGAAGGAGGGGGCTTTACATGAGATCCTAAGACCATGGATTTTCGGTAGTTCTCTCCTAGTTCTACAATTAGTTGATGTACAGAAGGCTCCCCACGGATCATGAATTTTGGTTTGTTCCAATTTGGGTCCGGATACATGATAACATACCATTCATTTTTTATGGCGGGGGGGGGTCATAAGAGTCCAAGTCTTGCACTTTGTTTATAAACTAGTTCTTTGATGTATCTCTTTCACCTTGAAGGGAGGTTTGCCTCGGTACTTCAGCAAACTTATGAGAAGATGCCCCTAATTTGTTTTCAGTGGGGGGGGAGTTTTGGACTGTAAAGAAAATAATGACGGATAACTACCCTACAGACCATGGTTGCGGGCATCGGGACTCCGATTCGGGCGTAAAGTGGCTGATGGTGATGAGAACGAGATATGGACAGTTGTAGGTGAAATCAATAAGAAGTATGGCTCTGTGGAACCTGCTACATCGTCAAGGAGTCAAGAGGACAATGGGTATGAAGGCTCACAAGAGCATGTCGCTCCCCAACTGCTTTAAAAGGCTCTCCTGGGCTAAGGTTTGAAAACATGGAGGAAGATGCAGATTGAAGAGGTTGTTCTTTAAGGAGTCAAGAGGGTGTTGGCTAAATGGAACCAAAAAATCATATTGCGACATCTTCATCAGCCTCAAAGGTTACTTTGATGTCGTTGATTGAAGACCAGGAGAAAGATGTTGGTTTGGTTTATTGTCCGGTGCTTATGCAAATGGGAGATTTTTAGGAAGTGGTTGATGGGAAGAACAGAACCTTGATAGGGTCGTGGATGATAGTTCTTTAAGGGAAGTTTGGTTGCATCATAAAGGTGGACCAAATGTAGAAAAGGAAAAGGTATTCAAACCTCGTCAGGATCCTTCCTTGGTTATTGATCTTGTTCATTTGTGAGAGACCCCTAAGCAGGTGATGGTACAACTTCCGCGGAGGCAACTCCTTGCTTTGCTAGAAGTTGTCGGGATAAATGAGGCGAAGGCTGCTCGGCTGCAAGAGTAGACAAGAACCCTCTACAGCCGTTTTTCTTTTCTTTTTTTTGAAACCTATTATGCTGGTTCATATATGTCTACATCTTTGTAGATTATGTTTTAGGTTAGTATCTTAACTAAATATAGTTGGTAACCCGGATCGTAGATAGTGTGTTAGCAGGCAACTTTCTTTCCAATCTACTTTTTGTTGCCTATTTAGGTAGTAGAGATGGTGAGCCGAGGAAGCTCTGAATCTGTAGGACTGTCACTAACTCATTCTTCATTATGCTATGTGTTTGGGTTCTTGGCATTGCCATTGTAATCGATACAAGATTTCCATGTATGTTGTTGTCAGTGTCAGTACCTTAATCTGTTAATAATATTATGTACAAAAAAAAAGTAGTAACTAAGAAAAGCAACACACTTGTTCAAAAAATCAACATAAGATCACTAAAAACTCTAGAATTATAAATTCATGATGTTAAATAATGAAATAAAGTATCTACCATAAGAAAACTAAAAACGATGAAGTAAAGTGTTTACTGGTCCATCGTCACCCTTGTAAAACAAAATTAAACAACAACACCGACCAAATACCTGAGAAAAACCTTGTTAAACAACCCAAATTACACTAAATTGTATTGTCATCACCTCAACTAGAATAACATGCTTTATACTATCAACTACGACGTATAATTATACCTTAATATCATATACACCAACATTCCCCATTCTGTATCACTCATATCCATCAATCACCAAACAACTTTGGCGAAAAGAAATATTCCTTTGCCTATACCTTGGCTTCGTAGGTCTTCGTTGACTAACATTAAATCAACACCATCCTTAGTACCCGAGGAAAACAAACTTATTATAGAAGGCCATTGATGTATATACAAGCACAAGCATTTGCAAAATAGGCAAATCTCACCAAATACTACCTTGTTAAGGGACCATCAATTATTTCAACACGTATCCACCAAAAACAATGGTACGATACATAAATATCTCAATTCGGTACTTGGCTATCCTATCCTTACTTCTAGTTTTATCTTTGATATCTCTCCTAAATTACATGGTTCATCGAACGACAATTAGAGGGGGAGTTTCGAAAGGGAGACGGAATTCAAGTTCTGAAGTAATAAGTCTTGATCATGGTTGCGGGCATCGGGACTCCGATTCGGGCGTAAAGTGGCTGATGGTGATGAGAACGAGATATGGACAGTTGTAGGTGAAATCAATAAGAAGTATGGCTCTGTGGAACCTGCTACATCGTCAAGGAGTCAAGAGGACAATGGGTATGAAGGCTCACAAGAGCATGTCGCTCCCCAACTGCTTTAAAAGGCTCTCCTGGGCTAAGGTTTGAAAACATGGAGGAAGATGCAGATTTAGGAGGTTTTCTTTAAGGAGTCAGAGGGTGTTGGCTAAATGGAACCAAAAAGCATATTGCGACATCTTCATCAGCCTCAAAGGTTACTTTGATGTCGTTGATTGAAGACCAGGAGGAAGATTTGGTTTGGTTTATTGTCCGGTGCTTATGCAAATGGGAGATTTTTAGGAAGTGGTTGATGGGAAGAACAGAACCTTGATAAGGTCGTGGATGATAGTTCTTTAAGGGAAGTTTGGTTGCATCATAAAGGTGGACCAAATGTAGAAAAGGAAAAGGTATTCAAACCTCGTCAGGATCCTTCCTTGGTTATTGATCTTGTTCATTTGTGAGAGACCCCTAAGCAGGTGATGGTACAACTTCCGCGGAGGCAACTCCTTGCTTTGCTAGAAGTTGTCAGGATAAATGAGGCGAAGGCTGCTCGGCTGCAAGAGTAGACAAGAACCCTCTACAGCCGTTTTTCTTTTCTTTTTTTGAAACCTATTATGCTGGTTCATATATGTCTACATCTTTGTAGATTATGTTTTAGGTTAGTATCTTAACTAAATATAGTTGGTAACCCGGATCGTAGATAGTGTGTTAGCAGGCAACTTTCTTTCCAATCTACTTTTTGTTGCCTATTTAGGTAGTAGAGATGGTGAGCCGAGGAAGCTCTGAATCTGTAGGACTGTCACTAACTCATTCTTCATTGTGCTATGTGTCTAGGTTCTTGGCATTGCCATTGTAATCCATACAAGATTTCCATGTATGTTGTTGTCAGTGTCAGTACCTTAATCTGTTAATAATATTATGTATACAAAAAAAAAGTAGTAACTAAGAAAAGCAACACACTTGTTCAAAAAATCAACATAAGATCACTAAAAAACTCTAGAATTATAAATTCATGATGTTAAATAATGAAATAAAGTATCTACCATAAGAAATCAAAAAATGATGAAGTAAAGTGTTTACTGGTCCATCGTCACCCTTGTAAAACAAAATTAAACAACAACAACGACCAAATACCTGAGAAAAACCTTGTTAAACAACCCAAATTACACTAAATTGTATTGTCATCACCTCAACTAGAATAACATGCTTTATACTATCAACTACGACGTATAATTATACCTTAATATCATACACCAACATTCCCCATTCTGTATCACTCATATCCATCAATCACCAAACAACTTTGGCGAAAAGAAATATTCCTTTGCCTATACCTTGGCTTCGTAGGTCTCCGTTGACTAACATTAAATCAACACCATCCTTAGTACCCAAGGAAAACAAACTTATTATAGAAGGCCATTGATGTATATACAAGCACAAGCATTTGCAAAATAGGCAAATCTCACCAAATACTACCTTGTTAAGGGACCATCAATTATTTCAACACGTATCCACCAAAAACAATGGTACGATACATAAATATCTCAATTCGGTACTTGGCTATCCTATCCTTACTTCTAGTTTTATCTTTGATATCTCTCCTAAATTACATGGTTCATCGAACGACAATTAGAGGGGGAGTTTCGAAAGGGAGACGGAATTCAAGTTCTGAAGTAATAAGTCTTGATCATGGTTGCGGGCATCGGGACTCCGATTCGGGCGTAAAGTGGCTGATGGTGATGAGAACGAGATATGGACAGTTGTAGGTGAAATCAATAAGAAGTATGGCTCTGTGGAACCTGCTACATCGTCAAGGAGTCAAGAGGACAATGGGTATGAAGGCTCACAAGAGCATGTCGCTCCCCAACTGCTTTAAAAGGCTCTCCTGGGCTAAGGTTTGAAAACATGGAGGAAGATGCAGATTTAGGAGGTTGTTCTTTAAGGAGTCAAGAGGGTGTTGGCTAAATGGAACCAAAAAAGCATATTGCGACATCTTCATCAGCCTCAAAGGTTACTTTGATGTCGTTGATTGAAGACCAGGAGGAAGATGTTGGTTTGGTTTATTGTCCGGTGCTTATGCAAATGGGAGATTTTTAGGAAGTGGTTGATGGGAAGAACAGAACCTTGATAAGGTCGTGGATGATAGTTCTTTAAGGGAAGTTTGGTTGCATCATAAAGGTGGACCAAATGTAGAAAAGGAAAAGGTATTCAAACCTCGTCAGGATCCTTCCTTGGTTATTGATCTTGTTCATTTGTGAGAGACCCCTAAGCAGGTGATGGTACAACTTCCGCGGAGGCAACTCCTTGCTTTGCTAGAAGTTGTCAGGATAAATGAGGCGAAGGCTGCTCGGCTGCAAGAGTAGACAAGAACCCTCTACAGCCGTTTTTCTTTTCTTTTTTTGAAACCTATTATGCTGGTTCATATATGTCTACATCTTTGTAGATTATGTTTTAGGTTAGTATCTTAACTAAATATAGTTGGTAACCCGGATCGTAGATAGTGTGTTAGCAGGCAACTTTCTTTCCAATCTACTTTTTGTTGACTATTTAGGTAGTAGAGATGGTGAGCCGAGGAAGCTCTGAATCTGTAGGACTGTCACTAACTCATTCTTCATTATGCTATGTGTCTGGGTTCTTGGCATTGCCATTGTAATCGATACAAGATTTCCATGTCTGTTGTTGTCAGTGTCAGTACCTTAATCTGTTAATAATATTATGTATACAAAAAAAAGTAGTAACTAAGAAAAGCAACACACTTGTTCAAAAAATCAACATAAGATCACTAAAAAACTCTAGAATTATAAATTCATGATGTTAAATAATGAAATAAAGTATCTACCATAAGAAAACTAAAAACGATGAAGTAAAGCGTTTACTGGTCCATCGTCACCCTTGTAAAACAAAATTAAACAACAACAACGACCAAATACCTGAGAAAAACCTTGTTAAACAACCCAAATTACACTAAATTGTATTGTCATCACCTCAACTAGAATAACATGCTTTATACTATCAACTACGACGTATAATTATACCTTAATATCATATACACCAACATTCCCCATTCTGTATCACTCATATCCATCAATCACCAAACAACTTTGGCGAAAAGAAATATTCCTTTGCCTATACCTTGGCTTCGTAGGTCTCCGTTGACTAACATTAAATCAACACCATCCTTAGTACCCGAGGAAAACAAACTTATTATAGAAGGCCATTGATGTATATACAAGCACAAGCATTTGCAAAATAGGCAAATCTCACCAAATACTACCTTGTTAAGGGACCATCAATTATTTCAACACGTATCCACCAAAAACAATGGTACGATACATAAATATCTCAATTCGGTACTTGGCTATCCTATCCTTACTTCTAGTTTTATCTTTGATATCTCTCCTAAATTACATGGTTCATCGAACGACAATTAGAGGGGGAGTTTCGAAAGGGAGACGGAATTCAAGTTCTGAAGTAATAAGTCTTGATCGCGCGTTTATTGCTTTAGGGTGAACCCCTATTCATAGTTTTTCTCTTACAGTTTCACCTGTATTGCCAGCCTGTCAGTTCTTTACTACCAGGCTGTTTAGTTTATTACTACTAGGCTGTCAGGCTAAACCTATGTCTGATCCCGCTCTTCCTTTGACCTACGGCCGGGCACACTCGCCTGGTCGCTATTACAAATAGGTGCGCCCGGGCACAGGCGGCCGGTTACTGTTACATACTTTTTTATCAGCCGCCCACACTCTCTAAGGCTTAAATATCAATCCTTTAGTCCTTTATAATTACTTGGCCTTCCCCAGGTCTTCGGTCTTTTTGATCTCTTTGTTGAGGGTTAGAAATGTGAACATTGGATCTTGATCCAGCCTTACTCATTTGGTTGACAATAATGAGATTAAATTTGTCTTTTGATTGTCAATGCAAAGCGCCTGACCCTAATGACTATTCTACTAAATTATTCAAAGGTGCATGGTTAGTTACTGATGAGGACTTATACAAGGCTACTAAAAGTCTCTTCTTCAATGGTAGAATATTCAAGGAAGTAAATTTCACCCTTATATATCTCATCCCAAAAGTGATCATGTTTCTTCCCTACGAATTACAAGCATATCTCTTGTTGTAATACTATCTAGAATGCATTAGCACGATTTAGCGAAGAGACTTAAAAAGTTTCTCTCCTCCCTTTTTGTGACAACTGATCTGCTTTCATTAAGGGTAGATCATCTCTTACAATATTTAGCTTACTCTAGCCTCATGAAACACTATTAAATAGTCTACCCATCTCCCAATTCATGATGAAGATGAACATCCAAAAGAAATTTGACAATGTTAAATACTCATTTTCTTGTTAAACTATATCCTATATTAACTTGTCTTCCCACATTTATCAAGTGGATCTTGAAGTGTGTGTCCTCCATCAACTTGAATGGCTGCCTTACGAGACTAGTCAAAAGGGAGTTTGGGCTTCGTCAAAAGGTAAGTCACTATTTTCTTATCTTTTTGTTCTAGTCATAGACATGCTCCCGTATCTTTGACCAACTACCAAGTATAACTTCCACTATCACCCATCTTGTAAGCATCTTCATATCTCCAATATTTTATTTGGTGATGGCACCTTTCTTTTCTATAGGGGTGCTGGTCTAACCAACAATCCGCACCTGAAGAACACCTACAGTCATAGATGCAATTCTCACTAACTAAAGATACTAAGAGCGTTTCTAGCTCTTCTACCCCAACATAAGTCAACAACATAACAAAAAAGTACAAAGAGTAAATAACATCTAAACCTATAGCCTAGGGGTGGCAATTTTTACCCAGCCCGATAACCCGACCCATACCTAACCCGAAAATAGCGGGTTTGGGTCACGATTATTCACCCATTTAATTATTGGGTCGGGTATGGGTTACCTATTAAATTTTTGGGTTGGGTATGGGTTCAAAGTCCTAACCCGTAGTCAACCCGACCCGTTAATTTTATTTTATTAAAAATAATAATAAATAATTAGATAAAAATATAAATATATTACTAAGTAAGTGCTAACCTACTATTAGTATAATGCAGATTATGTAGTATCTTTTTGATGAGAGGTTGTTTATTTGATAATACTACTTTGTTGTATTTCTTTATAAAGCAAAAACAAGAGTATTCGTTACGTGGACTGTCAAAAGACAGTGTGCTGCTCTCTCCTCCACAGCTCCCACTGTGGTCCTATCTCTTCTGTACTAAGATTTTTGTCTATGTTTTGATTCTATATTCTGAAGGAGAAAATACAATTATATTTGGCCCAGGCGCGTACACATCACCTTCTTCTGTTAAGTGCTACTGAGCACGACACGTATGTGGAAAAAGAAAAATGACGGAGGATAATGAAAACTCTGGAATATCTACCATATTGAATGTAAGATTTCATTCATTTGTAACTCCGTTTGAGCAATCATATAAAAAATTTAATTCCAGGTCTTTTAAATTTTGCATAGGCTAATTATGTTGGGTTAAACGGGTTGGGTATGAGTTTAATCATTTTATATGGGTCGGGTATGGGTTGATAATTTGTAACCCGATTATTATTGGGTAGGGTATGGGTCAATACAATTTTAATCGGGTCGGGTATGGGTGAGCTTCAACCCGACCCGTTAACCCGAATTGCCACCCCTACTATAGCCTTAGCGCAGATAAGTAGATAATATGATATATAATTTATAAGGAAGTCTCTGTCAAAATTAATCCACCTATACCACATAGTGGACATATACGAAGTTGGCTGGGAACTTGCTCCAGCAGCGTTCCTATCCACTGGTATTGCACCAGCATAAAAAGCTTGCCACCTGAAACTAGGATGATAGCATACCTTCCAAACATGCAGAGGAGTACCTACAATCCTTCAATCGACCACCACAATAAACATCAATAGTCTTTTCATCAAATTAGATGAACGTGGTGGTGGATTTCCGTGTTCCGCATGATGAAAAATAAACAAGGGATCACACCTTGGCAGTACAACCGCAAAATACCAACATATAGGACTAAAATCGGCAACCAGCCTACCTGAATATTCTTTTGCATGCGCAAACCTAGGGACCAACTACCATTAAGAGCTTAAACCTTTGGTCTTCTCCACTCCCTCTACAATTGCTTTTGTTGTGGGTGTAGAAGCTTAGACCCCTGACTGACTCTATGATTCTTCATCCTCACAGTCATTCCATTTGTCCCATCCCAAAAAGCAATCAAAAGAACCTACTCCTCTGGCACAACACTACTCAGATCTTGCAACAAAAACATAACCAAAGGTAAAGGTAGAAACTTTAGAGAGTAAAAAAGATGTAAAGCATAACCTACCTAAAGTGATGTAAAGACAAGGAGGATAAAGAAAACAAGGTAAAAAGAAAAAAGAAGAGAAGATGGAAAGCAAAAGAGACAAAGATAAACAAGAATTCATCAGAAAATTGAGTTATATCCCAAGAATAGGGGTACATGAGAAAAAAGGAGAAATGAAACAAGAGAGAACCCTCTCGACCAAGAGAAACATGTCTCTAGGCTTGAATTAACTCTTTCCAATAAGTTTCATATATATATATATATGCCTTGGAGAACTTTTGACAAGACAATTAGTTGGGTCCATCATTTAGCCTTATTAAATGTACTTTTTCATATCAATATCTTGCTATGAAACCCGAAACCGTTGTTTCAATTCCCCTCATGAATGGTATTCACTAAAAGAAGGAGAAAGAAAGATAAATTTTCATGGTTGCAACATGTCTTAGGTTGGTGGATTTATTTTTCAAAAAAAAACCATATTATTAAGAACAAACAAGGAAAGGACGTTACACACAGGCAACTAAAGAATACTCTAGGATCCCCAACGAAAAGTATATCTGGAGATGCAGCAGGTGCCAACCTAATGAAAATGGTCTTAAAGGCTCAACAACCAGCCCCTAGACCAGCGCAGGCTCGAAAAGAAAACATTAGAACAAAGGTAGAGTTTAGGATACAACATCACTAAAATTAAGTAAACGGACACAAGAACAAAAAATCTCAGATCAATAAACCAAAAGCTAGGATTATGGTAGGGGGAACACAAAGAGAAAGGGAAAAAGGTCATAGCAAGGCCGCAAGAGGTGCCCACAATCCTTTGCAGCTGACCCCAAACTAGGCCATCAACCTTGGCAACCCCAGAAGGCTCAGGGGTTGCCTTATCTGACGAATCCTTCTCTCCTTGACAACCACTCAGATCGATTACCAATGTGCCAGGTGACAAGTGATGATCCATGTCAAAGCTGGAAACTTTTCCCTTCTTACCTAGCGGATTATCTCCATAGTGCTTCCAGACCTCCCTCAAGGAACTTCCATCCAAAACCTTATCAAGATTCCTCTTTCGACCACCCAAAGGCTCCCTAGAGTCATAAGCCATGATCCGAATCGGACAATCCACCAAGGATGCTTCATTAACCAAGCTATCGACAAGCCTTTTCGGCCCTTTGACCATCTCTGTTGGCTTGCTATCCATCTCCTGCCCACATGGGACATAATCCTACTGGGTAACTAGGGAATTGTGCCTAGTAGTCCTCACCCCCTGACTCGTCATTGAACCCCTCAGTCGACTGATGGGGCAAGTCAGAATCGAGACAGTTCGGCTGAAGCTCCGTATTATCAGCCCTCATGCACCGTCAAAAGGGTATCAATACCTCCATTACCTCCATTGCAAGTCCCTCTCCCTGCATCCTCCATTGCCTTCCAAAAGCCATCGCCGTCCTCATCAAGAACCTTATGCCCAATATGAAAACCCGAGGCCCTCAGCCATGGACCATAATTGGGAGCATGCTCATTAAAGTCCTTGAAGTTAGGACAATCCTTCATCGTGTGGGTGAACAATCCACATTATAAGCATAATGGAGGCATCTTCTCATAAGAGAGTCGTGGTATCGAGGGAGAACCTTCCAACATAAAAGAAAAGCATCGCAAGACCGGTTTGGAGATGTCATGTTGAACTTTGATTCTCAGGAACTCACCGTCAAAATGACCTTCATCTTCATCAAAATCAAGGAGGCTCCCTGATTTGTCCGTAAGACGTTGAGCAAACAATTTGTGACAAAGAGCAAACGGATCATTGTGAACCCTAATCCACAACGGGATAAACTTGAACTCATGGTCTTAGGTGTTTTCTTCGGGTGAAGCCTTTGGAGAACAAGAAGAGAGCTGTCGAAAACCTACGGCCCCCGAATAGATATTTCGTTAAACTTCTCTTTAGAGCCCAGTTCAAAGACAAA
Source organism: Limonium bicolor (assembly GCA_023374045.1). Lineage (NCBI taxonomy): Eukaryota > Viridiplantae > Streptophyta > Magnoliopsida > Caryophyllales > Plumbaginaceae > Limonium > Limonium bicolor. Next base: position 238,869,355 of record CM041776.1, read on the forward strand.
GGGGTTTTGACCCACAACCCTCACCTTGATATGGCCATGCTTTGTCAAAAGCTCCCTGTAGACCTGGTTGAAAACAACCTTCTAAGGATGCATTGCTCATAATTCAGATTACTAGCTTGATCCTTCAGATCATCAACATTCATAAAAGAACCCTCATCCTCGGTAAGTGAGAGATTGGCACACAGGGAAGCAATGCCCTCAACCTGGTCGCGATTGGTAGGATAAGCCATAACTCGATGAAAACTCCAACCGATTGGGTAGCTAAGATTGGTTGCAGTTGTGTGTGGGAAAGTGATGAGGAGAAGGAATTTTAGGGAAGAGGGTAAACTCAAAATCCATATGCAAAACACAATGATGAAGGCTTGAGTGTAATGATAAAAAATTGGCATTAGAGTTAACACCAGCAAAATCACAAAAGAGACGAATATAGAAGCTTCACAAGGCCGACTCAGCAGGAGCGAGAGACTGTTTAAGAAAAAGAGGATGAGGTTGGTGGATTTTGATATTATGCTCTCACCCACAAATTGGGATGGCCATGTGCACACTTCGGGTTAAGTTTGTCTACCCTCTCTATATTTTTTCTCTTTCAGATTCATATGTTGATTATAAACAATGTATATCTCTAGACCCCTTTAGAGCATAAGTGAGGTTGGTATATATGAAGTGTTTTACCATGACTATTTTGTTCTGCCAGTGCCATTGATCTTTTTATTTTACTTTTACAAATGGGGCAAAGTTGTCAATTGTGAATACAAAATGTAGGGAAATTAATCAGAGAGGCACATGCAATATATATAATCAGAGAGATATAAGAATCAGAGAGACATAACACAAGCGCATGAGTAGTAAATTAGGAAAGGAAAATTAATCAAGCAGAGACGTGATATTTTATTCCATATGATCACAAACTCGCGAAGGATACATATTAATTCTCCACCACATCAACAACAACAACAACGTTAATTAACTACACACATCATGATAGACGATGACTCATGTCCGACTCGCGCTACTTCTCTTCTTATAACATATCGAAGAGCTAGTAATTAATTAGCTGCGGTGGCCACAATCATCATCTTCACGACGCCACCGTAAGCCGTTAGCTTAGGGTGGTGGTGGGTGGTGGTGAGGTGGGCCGTGAGGTCCAGGTGGTGGTGCTGCTGGACCACCGGGAGGACCGTGTGGTCCTGGTGGGCCTGGGTGTGGAGCTGGCGCTCCTGGTGGATGGTTTGGTCCTGGAGGGTGGTGTGGACCTCCTCCTGGTGGTGGCGGACCTCCTGGATGCATTCTCTTCTTCTGACTTTGTTGATGTTTAGCTAGCTCTGCGTGCGTGCTTAATAGATTTAGCTTGATCGAGTAGTGTGGATATAGATACAATGGAAGTGACCCAATGGTTGCTTTATATACAATAAGATGTCGATGGAAGGTTGCAGAAACGTCGACGTTCGTTGGGAAACATGAAACGTGGTGGACTAGTAAGTAGTTTTGGATTTGTTGTACGTACCGGTGTTGTTTGATTGTGCAGATCAGTATCGTGCGATGACTGGTAGTTGCCGACTGTAAAATTCCCAAACACGGCTCTCTCTGTCGAATTTCAAATGTGTGGTTGTGTTGCTTTGGAAATGGTGTCTCCACCACATGGCATGATCCAATCACTCCTTCAGTGACAATGAAAAGGACAAAGAAAGTTAAATGAAATCTTTACTGTAATTTCTTTATACTATGAGGAAGATACAGAGATTTTATATTGTCTCCTTTTTTGTGGTTTTTAATTGTTTGGGGCGTTCACGAAACCGACCAGTGTCTCTAAGAGCAACACGCGTTGTTGTTCCATACTACTACTCCCTTTTAGATAATCTAGCAAAAGAATTAAGACGGAAAGTTAGCCTATATTATCCTTAATATTAAATTTGGAAAGATAGAATTAGAAATTATATGATAAAAAGACTTATATTTTGAAAATAGGGAAAGATCTATCATCGTAATGCTGGACTCGGACACTTCAATTGCTGAATCACATAAAAAGAAAAAGAGATATGTTTGGATACCTTATCTTATTATATTATTCTCACCTAGAACTATATATGTGATTTGGGTGTATTTAATGCTCTTACTTTAGATTGGGCCTAGTCAGAGGTATTTTAACTAAAAGAAAAATAAGTATTTTAAGAATTCCAGGCCCAAATGATAACAGGGCCTCTGATACAAGACGGCATAAAAAATCCAAGACCCGTGTAATTCAAGTTACCATATGCGACTAATCAGCAATACACAAAGACCAAATTAAAGGCTCAAGTTGGGTCAGTTTTTACCTCTCTATATCTAGGATCCCATACTTCGCTATTTTGGTATTGAAATATCACTTAGTTACATGAATAAATAATTTGATTACTGTAGTATATGTGACATGTCAGCTGAATTATTTGGAACCCAATTTTAATTATACGTATCGTGGATTACATATATTAATACATAGTCATTTATATATGGTTTACTGATAATGATCAAAAAAAAAAAAAAAAACTCAACATCTTGGTGGAAGGTGGAACTTTGGAAATTCTTTAAGATCCACCAGTCCAACAAAGAAACTAAAGAACTTGAAATAACTAGCTCCCAAGGTTTATTACCTTTGTGTAGATCATATGCTTTAATTGATGATGACAGACAGGTCAAGACATTTCACTTGAAAAAAATTGATTTATTTTGGAAGACTGTTGTGGATCAAGGTAGGAGACCAATACGTAAGATAGAGAGGAACAAGTAACAATGGCAGGTTTTCAGTATGAATATATGAAACAAAGGTTTGATTATTTGAATATTTACAACATTTGGGTTCCAACCATGCAGCTAAAGGAGCACCACTCTCATATGAGCCTGCCTAATATTTTTGTGTGACAAAAGGAAGACCTAGGAAGTGAAGACCCGCTACACATTAAGATCGCAAAGTTACTGTTAAACAATAGGTCTTGTACCTGAATATAGTTGAAAGCCCGTAGTAGTTAAGCCCAATAACCCGATTGACCTCGCTGAACTGGACCTGAGCGATCCTATCATAATCAATCGGCCCATTTAATCTGCCCTCACTAATACATACACCGTCCTGTTTGCTTTATGGCACGTTTTTCCACTTCAATATTAAGCATATAAGATAAAATAATTTTATAAAACTAAATTTTGTAACATATAGTTTATCATATAAGGAATCATATGTAAAACTTAAATTTTCAAAATTAACTTATCTTATATGTTAAAAATTGAAATCAAACGACATGTTCAAATAGTAAACAGGACAGTCAATTCAGGACGGAGGGAGTAATTGGTATATGCCCACACTTTTAAGTTCAAATTTTGAAAATTATTTTCCTTCAAAGTATCTTTATAATTAATGTAGAGATATTAGAGATCTTTCTATTTTATACATACATATTTGTACCTAAATTTAACATATACTCTTATTATATAATTCTACATAAATAAGTTTAACTAAATAAAGTAAATTTATTAAAAAAAATTACTAGGGATTAAAAAAAATGTCATTGTCTATACTTTTGTGGTAGTGCCTGATGGCACCATCCAAATGACGCGTCAACCCGTACGTACGTCGCTTCTATGTTCCGATTGATCAATTTCTTTAATGATTCCCCAACGGTCAAGAGCTATATTGATCTTGAATGCCGGGCGGTTGACATTCAACCATTGCGCTCAGGTTTCTGTTGGTGCACTTAGTGCATTGACTATAGGTTTGGTTGTGGACATATATCAGGCTTGTAAATGTAAATGTGGGGACATAAATAAAATATATACATGTGAAATAAAGTGCCCATGGACGCACTTCGAAATTGAAATTCATTCAGTAGGATGGATGGGTTCCTTCCTTCCAACCCACCCGTGATTACTGGTTTTGAGATGTAAAATCACGTAAATTGTGTGGGGCTATATAAGTGTCTTATGAATTTCTTGTCATCATTAGTCGCCTTTAAAAGGGACCAACAGGTAGATAGATATATGTGGGAATACTATAGTTAAGGATATTAATATATTATGTTCGGGTAAGCTGTCCTGAACCATCACCCCTATATATTTTTTTGATAATTAGAGTCACAGGGCCAAGTGTGCCACAAGTGCAAAGCAACAAGAATTACAAAACATAAAACTCATACCCACCATACCTGATGACAATCCTACTAATCATCCTAGCTAAGAGAAATCCCACAACTCTACTTGGCTTTCTTCTTGCCTCTCAAGGCTACCTTGCTAAGACGTGAAAACTTGCTAATACTTAAAGCCCTAGTCTCAGGCGTCTTCCTTAACTTATCCTTAGTTGAATTCTAGAACACCTATCGAATCCTCTCTAAACCCTTCACTTGCAACCTGATATCCTTTAAACCTACTCTCTGTTCCCGAATGATCCCTTCTAGATTGTCAAGGGTAAGCTCCTCGTTTGGGACGACGCACCGGAGCTGCTTCGCGAGGAGAAGCGTCCGCCTTGCTTCCTCTTTAACAAATGCCTCATCAGGATCTTCCTCCAGCGTAGATAGTCCCCCAATTGGCTCGAATCCAGGGGAAACTCTGGGTCCTCAAAAAGGCTCCTAAGAAGGAAGTGAATTGAAGTACCTTGGATCATACCCCGGAACTCTATATTTTATTTTTACCTTGAGCACACCTATGCCACCAGCAGTTGATGGATCATACTCCTCAATAAGTTAAAAAGATCATGTTTATCCTACCCTTCATAATAATATTTGTTAGTATTGAGCATTCCCTACTTACTTGGGTACGTGGTTTTGCTTGAGGACAAGCAAAAAGATAAGTGTGTGGGTGTGATAAGTGTCCAAATGAGCATGATTTATAGGTGTATTTCATATATTATATTAACACTTTTCTTGCTCATTTCTCCACTTCGGTTAGTTTTCCTCTAAGTTTATGTTTTATTATTATCTCACAAATTTATTGTTTAAACATGAGGAAAACCAAGCTGGGAGTAAAGTAGATGAAGAGACGAACGCACAGACACAAACGGCTCAGAAAACGGAGTCCAAACGAAGAATCTAGAGCTGGTCAAAGTTCGTAGAAGAAAATAAGTCAAGAACTCGTGACCACATGTGTGACCGCCCAAGCGTCCGCATGGGACTTAGGCGGACGTCACTGAGGTACATAGGCGGACGTGAGTGATGAAGCTAGGCGGACACACACATTGTCGCGGAAAACATTTGTGTCCGCGTGAGAACTAGGCGGACGGCCGGGCGGACGGTAGAAATGGCCAGGCGGACGGAGGGAGGTCGACAGAGACGTCCGCGCGGGATTAAGGCGGACGCAGAGGCGGACGCGACTAAAATCGAACGCAAAACAGTTTTTTCTTCTTCGCTCGTCGACTTCGCCCGTCGACCTGCAACTTATCTATCTACTCTTCGCGTTCTGTCCCCTGAGCAATCAATGCTCTTCCACCTCTGTCTGCAGTCGTTCTTCTTCTTCTCCTTCTCTATAAAATACCACTGCTACTTCAAACAAATACACATGTTTTAACCCCAAACTCAACACTCAAAATCTCTCATTCCATTTACAAAAATCCTACGTACTCGCTCCACTCTTCTTCCTCTTCATTTTCTCCATTCATCATCCACGCATCTCGTATTGTTATTACGTCCAACCTCTGTCTGACTTATTACCAGTTAATATGTCAGGCTAAGGAGGATTTGCTCTGGGCAAGGGTTTTAATTATGGTTTGTTTAATTATGTAATCAATATTTCTACCGGTTAAAATAAATACAGTTTGTTACGCTTAAAGGTTTTCTCTCACCATTTTAATAAATTACATGAATTTATTAAAATGCTTTCCTAAGTCTATTTTGATCAGACCGGGTGATAAATAGACAGGTTAATTAAGCCGTAAATCTGGAGAAAGCTTATTATGATTTAATAGGTTAGTATTTTCAGATGCAATTATAATTCCTCGAATTTAACGTCCGTTTACATAGTATTGCTCGAACCTTGATTAGACCGAGCATTTTCTGGTAAACGAGTTCTTAAGGGTCTATGACTTAGTCCTTAGGATAATAACAGGAATTTTGCCAAACTAATAAATTAAACCGGTAGAGATAGCATAATTAATCAGATTATATAAAACCTAAACCCGGAGTTCCATTTAATTCTTCTGCACTCAGTTTTCTAATCTGCTTAATATTTTCTCTAAAACAAGTCAATTAACTTCCCCTCTTTTGTGACAAGCCTAGGAACTATTTTATCTCGCTATAAGTCCCACGGTTTGACCCCGGCCGCTTCTGTCTTCTATACTACTGCGACCGGGTTTTTATTTGCAGCCCGACGGATATTTTGAGTATTAATTTCTTTCTTTTATCAATTTCACCAGTACTAATCACTCACGATAAATCCACTTTGCAGCCTCTCAAGGCTACCTTGCTAAGACGGGAAAACTTGCTAATACCTAAAGCCCTAGTCTCAGGCGTCTTCCTTAACTTATCCTTAGTTGAATTCCTAGAACACCTATTGGAATCCTCTCTAAACCCTTCACTTGCAACCTGATATCTCTGTCGATAACCTACTCTCTGTTCCCAAATGATCTCTTCTAGATTGTCAAGGGTAAGCTCCTCGTTTGGGACGACACACTAGAGCTGCTTCGCGAGGAGAAGCGTCTGTCTTGCTTCCTCTTTAACAAATGCCTCATCAGGATCTTCCTCCAGCGTAGATAGTCCCCCAATTGGCTCAAATCCAGGGGAAACTCCAGGTCCTCGAAAAGGCTCCTAAGCCCAACATCATCCAGATCTTCTTCCAGCAGTTGAGCTTGGGGAACAACAGGCTCGGAACCCGGAAGATTGCAAGGATCAGCAGCACCAACACCATTAGGGGTAAGGCCAACCCCCACGTCTTCAACACTACCAAGATTATCGAACCACTTGGTCCCTTCCGCCCAGAGGCGGAGTTAAGGGGGGGCACCTGGGTGTTTGGCCCCCCCCAACTAATTTAAATTCAATGAAAAAAATATATAATGAGTATGATGTATATGTATTTTAGTGGTGGTGGCCCCCCAATAAAAAATCCTAATACAAGCTCCACGTTTATAGAAACTGAAATGTCGTTTCTTTTACTTTGAAAAAACAAAATGCAGTGATTTACTATCTTATTTTTTTTGTAAAAGCATTACTGTCTCATATAAATAATTGGCAGACCTTTAAATATTGTCTCTTATTAACTAAATGTTGTAGTCGTCTAAAACCTCCATTTTAGTTTTGAATTCTGCAGATTTAACAGAAAAAGGTATTATTTTTGTTTTTGTTATGTAAAGCCACCGTCTCAAACTTTAACTGAGTTTCGAATTTCATTATGTATTGTTTTAGTTTTTTGTGTTATATAAAGCATAAAGGCAAATCCTTTTGTAGCGAGTAAGTGGAAATTTTATTTATATAAGATTTTTTGGTTCATAATGAAAATAATTTTTATAGCAATAAATGAGAATGTTACCTTCGGATTCAAATAACTTAATATAGAAAGAAAACAATTATTTAAAAATATAATAATATTGTTAAGACTCAAACTAAAGAGTAAGTTAATAAACTACTACATCGTATTTTAAATGTAAGTAGTTTTAGATATGAATTTAGGCTGAAAATAGTTCAGATTCATTGTAAAACGACTTATATTTAAAATAAGAGGGAATATGTTAAAACTAATGACACAAGCCACTACTTAATGCACAAAATTGTGGTAAATATGTTTGATTATTTTGTAGGAGCGCAACATTTATAAGATATGTAAAATGCATGATCATTAAATAAAACTCATTTGAACCGTTACACATTAACTTTGTGTGATTAATATAAATGATGATGGATCGGGTAATAAATAAATGATGGATGAAAAATTATCATCTGGATTTGTCGCCTAGTTATCCATTGATTTATTTTGACTTTTCCTTCATTTATTTAAGATATCACAATTGTAATACCCAATCTTAATCTAGAAAATTTTGCGCGGAATCAAGACCCCAAGGGGCTCTAATGGATTAGGTCAATAGATCGCTTAGACATCACCGGTGTTGGGTCAAAGAACCAACCAGCCAACAACTCACTGTGGAAAGTCTAGCCATCTACTTAGCCACAAGCAAGAGTCAAGAGTGGATTTAAACCTCCCAACGACAAGTCCCTTCACTCATAGTCCCGGGGCCCGAAAATCTCAGTCGAATGTTAGATCGCAGCTCAGACTGAGTCAACTTCGTCCCTCTCACAGTCTCACTGCAGCCCGAGTACTCGTGCACCCATAGAGGCTGCACTCGTCCTCCGAACCATCAAGCGCTTATCGACCTGACAATGAAGGACCACAAAAGTCAGTAAAATGTGCTAACGCTGGCTACGTTGCACCTTGTCTCCACCCTTGGTAGCGACTCCAATAGCATGAGCTCGTTGTGCTAGTGTTGTCCCTTAGGCGAAGTAGCGGATATTGATTTAAAATTGCTATTAGTAGCTCGATGATATACTCAAACAAATTGGTAACAAAGAGACTAATTGTTATATTGTCGCAATTAAGGAGATTAATTAATCATGGCAGTTTATAATCTGATGTGTTACTTTTTCACTCAATTAATCTCTTTGATGTTAGTACATCTCGAGTGTTAGCTAAGCTATAATCCCAATTCATCATTTTCCATGTTCTTTTCAATCTATAACTAAGATGCTGCTAATTTAAAACCTATAGCTCCATGCATGTGGATTCTAAAACAGACTTTAGCTTAAAGATCGACACTGAAACAATTGTTTAGTGGGTACGCATAAGTGGTATTGATATATTACAATTTTGTCCAGCCAGCCATCTTAGAGGAGATGAGTACCAAATGAAACATTGGCTTTCCCTCATACTAATAATATACAGCGATCAACATCATCAATCCGGTTCAGTCTGCAATATACATAAATATTACGTACGAGATAGTAATATATATGAAGTGTGTAATCAATAATATCCTGAAAACCACCCCTAAGCTAGCTAGATGACAGCCTCTGAGAGTCGAGTCCACGGGAATTACTGAAAGACTTGTAGATCTCAAGCACAAGTCTAGTCTCGAATTCGTCTAGTACTCTTTTACCCTTTTTAATAGACCTTGATCTCTCGATTATCTTATTCGTCTGTTCGAAGTGAGGCAGAGGACCTCCATGGATATTGCCAATTCTCCCGGCTAACCTAAGCATCATGTTAACATATGTGACTCTGAATTTGTTCCATAGTTTGGTGGGACTAGTTGCCGCTCTGATGATCACTTTTGGAGCTCTCTTTACTCGCCAGACGAATCGTTTCTTACTTCCTTGACCGGTTGTGCTGCTGATTCTGACAACTTGCAAGTTCCGTCCCTTCTCGGTGGTGTCAGTGGCTCCGTCTAGTAGCTGGTAGCCCTTCTTCTTCCAGTAGTTTTTTCCATTGAATGGTCGTGGAATTATCTTCATTCTGACGTCTAGTAAGTATGCTCTGGTCTTCCTCTTTCTTTGTGTTGTGAAGATAAGGATATATGTGTTTGGGGTGTGGGAGAAGAGAAGAGATGAAAGGTGTGATGAAGATAAATGTGGAGGGAAAAGCAACTTGGGCTTAATAAAAAGGAAGTGAAGTGAAGTGAAGTGCAGGAGGTATTAAAATCAAGAGGCGGAAAAGAAGGTTGGGAAGTTGAAGTATTCAATTTTTGTATCAAGTAGAGAGTACTTATGTTTGTGTGTTGACTTGGTTAATAATTTGGATTGAGATTGCGGGTTGGTCAGAGGTCAATTAGGCCGGTTTAACGAATACTACAATGAAAGAAAATATAATTAAGTAGTATACGAGTCTATGTGGTCGTGTACTTGAACCCGACCGAATTCATTTATTATGTGCCGAAAATACGAAAAGGACAATTGACATGAAGTTCATGGAGAACAGTTCTCGGGTAGAAAGTTGGGGTGGAAGGTGTCGAGTGTGTGTGTGTGTGTATTTACTACACCTGACGATATTAGTTTCCCATTCGATCACAGTCCTTATGTGTGAATAGTCTTCAAGAGTTTGGTTGTATCGATCATCATACAAGTTAGCTTGCACGTCTAGTTCTACATGTGTGTTGTCAATGAAAATGAAAGTGTGGATGAGGATATGATCCATCGGTGAATGTTTACAACTTTAAAGAGGACCAAGTATTAGGTGTGTACTGTATATGTATGTTTACTTTTAACTACCAATGGATTATCCTCTCTTAGAGAATAAATCTGGAGAAAAGAGTTGTCAATTAATACGAACAACAAAAGGTTTTTTCTTTAACAAACACATTTCATTAGTTGTAATCATAGAACAGGTACAAAAAGTGGTTACAAATATGATCCTTATAACCCAAACCATAGTCGGTAGGCAATATCCGTAGTTGAAGAGCCAACTAACGTTGCCAGAAGTGCTCCCCCGAAACGCGGTACTCTTCATGCTGACTAACCAGTCGAAGAGCAACTAAGGCTCTGAGCTATCCAGATGCTAAAGTTTCCTACAATAGCTTCCATGCATGGCCCGTGTTGTCACTCCAGACAATACCCTAATCAAACCCACCATTTGATCAAAACCTTTTCCTATCCCCTGTGAAGACCTGCTAATTACATGCAAAAATGTGGAGTAAAGTATATACAACCATCACTACAAAAAAAAAAAAAAACGCTGCTTAGTGACAAAAAAAGTGTTACTAAAACCATAAAAGTGTCAGTATAGGACTAATTGGGATTTACCGACACACAATAAAAGTGTCAGTAGCATCGCAGTTACTAAAGGGTTTTACTAATACAAAACAAAAAAGTCGGTGAAAGGTTTTTATCTATACTGACACTTTATTTTATGTCAGTGTAAACCCTTTATTGACACATTGATCAAGTGTGAAACTGACACTTTAGTGACACTTATTGTTGTGTCAGTGAATTCTATTGTGACATATGATGGTCATTTAGTTGGGTGTTTAGTGACACTCTTTGTGCGTTATTAAAAAGTTTTAGTGACTCATAGCTATAATTTACTTGACACTTTTTTATGTCAGTAGAAAGTTCTTTTGAAATTGAAATTTTATTGTGACTAATAAGTGTCACTGAAACACATACAAATATGTTAATATACATTATGTATATAATTTTCTCCATTATTACTAACATTTATATTGCACTAAAGAGAGCATATTCATTGAACACTTCAATAAAAATGCATGTTTCAACTTCTTCACTACAATTAAACTTTTTTCAAAAAAAAAAAAGATCTATTACAAAACCATCAAAAAAATGACCGTCTTAATATTAACTTCAATGTCTAAAGTATGTAGAAAAGCCCTTGTACTCTCACTGGATTAAAAATAGAAAAGTACTACATATTAGAGAATATCTAGCATAATCCAGAAACTAAAACTAATATTTGAAACCCTTTTTTGAATGATTTTCCAGCAACGTACGCTTCATCGATCCGATCACCCCAATTGTTCATGTCCGTGAGAAACCTGCAATATTGTTTTCAAACACTTTAGTAATGTGTAATAGTTAAAAGAACTCATTCACCAATAATAGTAGTCTATGTAGAGATTTATTGGTCATTAAACAGTACAAACGTTTTATATTGATGGTACACTACTAGATACTAGCAAGTATATATACTAAACGAAAGAGTTAGCGCTCTACTTTCAACTCCACTTTAACATCTTTGTATCAGCAATAGGCTTGTCATTAACGATTCAATTCAGCAAGGAAACATAAAACAACATCAAAACAACGGCAACAAGCAACATCACATCAGCAAACGATCAATTCAGTAAGGAAAATATGCAATAGAATGACATTATATAAATACAGCAGCAGATCATACATTTTTAAAAAATCAGAGCAGCTGACTTGTAAGTACGAAAATCAGAGCAGCAGACCATTTCTTTTCTAGTGCATGGTCTTAGTTTCACTTAAGAAGCAACCCTGATTGGACAAGCAACATCAAGCAATATCACAACAGCACCAACAAGCAACAACATAGCAGCAAATGATCAATTCAGCAGGAAATTAAGCAGCAGTACAATGATATAACAGCAGCAGACCATACATTTTTTAAAATCAGAGCAGCTGCTTGTTAGGACAAAAATCAGAGCATCAGACCAATGCTTTTCAACTCACAGAGCCATTCACATAAGAAATGCTCACCACCTGCAATAAAGAATCAGAGCATCAGACCAATTCTTTTCTAGTGCATAGTCTTAGTTTCACTTAAGAAGCAACGCTGATTGGACAAACAACATCAAGCAATATCACAACAGCACCAACAAGCAACATCATAGCAGCAAATGATCAATTCAGCAAGGAAAATAAGCAGCAATACAACGATATTGTTGTACCCCTTTTTTCCCCAGCTTGATACAACACCTTTTTAAGAAATTAAAGCTCATTTTTATGATTAAAAAGTGATGTTCAAATTTAATAACTAAACACAACATTAAGATCGTAAATACGGACTAAAATGCTAAACAACAACAATATTTTACTTATAAATTTTTTGCTTGTATATTATTAGATAATATAAAGGTTTATATATTAGTATACATATATTAGTTTATACGACTCCCCCACCGACAGTTGTCTAACTCCATATACATAAGTGATGTTTGAAGCAGCAACAGCGGTGCGAATTTCACGCATTATACATAATACAACATCAATAAAATTCAAGTGATGTGATAAGCAGCAACATGTTGGGCGGCTGATTCAAGTCATGTGATAAGCAGCAACAGTTATGCGAATTTCACGCATTATACATAATAATACATCAATAAAATTCAAGTGATGTTTGAAGCAGTTGCTAGCTATGCACAGAAATAAAAATCAACATGCTGGGTAGCTGATTAATGTCTATTAATGAGAGTTTCTTGTAGAAGAATCGAGTAGATTATTCCTACACAACTACCACTTGGTGGATAGTCTGGCATATATACATCAATCTGTAATGTTCTGTAAGTTTAGTAACACAACACCTCTCCATATATCCTTTTTCTGATAAACAAACAGAAAAGGATACATCCAAGATTTGTGCCGATGCTGCTGATTTTGCTCAACTTAGATAGACTAGACTAGACAATTTTTGGTGCAGTGCAAATAAATCCTAATTTAAGCATGCATTCCTCATCGTGTTTTGTTAAAAAGATGATATTGGAATCAGAGGCATTGCATTGGCTTGTATTTAGTTTGCTTACACAAACCAAACTTTCTTCCGAATGTATGTATATAAGCTAGAGTGTAGTGTACCTTATTTTGTAAATCTTAAAATGGGAATTGTCTATGTGATTAACATACCTACATTGATGGTCTAATGTTCATACTCGTCCACACCTATATATCTGACCTAAAAGAAAACCATGGTTATTCCAACTTCAACACAAGTCTGTTATCTGAAACCGCCTTTCAGCCACTAACTATTATGCAATTCTAATTCCTTTTGTAACTAGACAGACAATCGTTAAAGATCAATCGTGCCCGAAAGGATTTTAAAACTGCCGGCATAGACGAAGACCCCTTGTCTTATTGATTAACTTTAATCTTGGGATGGGGTTGCCATTTTACCAAATCCTACGGATGAGAAGGGTGGCTTTGGTTTGGACCATATAACATAACCTTACTTATGTCACTTTCAAACGACAGAATAATTAAAACCTAATTTCAATCGGTGAACAAGTCGGCCTGTTCACTATTATCAATTTAGACTTTTTTAAGCAAAACTATTACTATCAATTTAGTGACTTTACAGATCTACCTTTTCCTCTCGACAACATAATACAACTCTCCTTCTTCCTCAATCTACTGCACCGATGTGATATCATTTTCACATAATTTGAGAAAACTAAAAAAATAGCATCCAATTGCAGAACAAGTGTTCAGAATCAACAGGAATGAAGCAAAATATAAATGAATAGCATAATCCCTAATCTCAAAATTGGGGGAAATTAGAAGCCTTAAATTACATACCGATTGAGCCAACTACTTGAATCTGGTTTTAGTTTAGAAACCGCTCGCCAAAAACAAACTTGCAGACTCTCACAGTTTGAGTGAAACACGAAGAACAGACTTGCAGACTCTCACACTTTGAGTGAAACGCCAAGAACGAACAATGACGGTTGAGCAGATCATCAAAAGGAAGAAAAGACCAAGGATGAACTGTGGGAGAAGATGATAGCCGAAATTTTCTGTGGAAAAGAGAGGAAGACTAATGCTGGTAATTAGATGAAGATGGGATTTGGGATCGTGAATCAGAGCGGCGTAGGAGTTTTGGAGTGGTACCGCCAATTACCATGCTTTTAATTACAGGATGTTTTAATAGACTTTACAGACTGAATATATCTATTCTTCATTTAGTTTTTTTTTGAACCAAATCTATTCTTCATTTAGTTAAGTTATATATAATGACTTAATTTTGTAAAAGTCATTAATAGATACTGTAAATAAGTAATTGTATTATGTCAGTATAGATCAGGTATATATTGACACATTTTAAAAAAAGTCAGTATAAACCCTTTAGTTTTTAGCGACATATAACATGTGTGAGTAAAACATATTTTCAGTGACTCAAAACTAAGTGTTACAAAAAGTGTGAGTCAGTAAATGTACAATTTCTTGTAGTGCACTATCAAAGCCAAAAAAACACCCATAAAACAAACCAAAAAATGACATAATGCCACTAATAAATCAGCCCAAAAAATAGGTTGCACAAGTGCTATGGAAACCAGTAATCTGAATCATCATTTATCTTGGCAACCCACATGTGACTTCAGGGTTGCCGCCTTGAGGTTTTTGTTGGAAACATCTGTAGGTGCTATCTGGTGGATGAGATCAACTACAATCCTAGGATCGTGCCTTGTTTGAACAGTTTTACCTATCTTCGCGAAAGGTGTGGTCTTTTGGTTGTGTCAAACCTCTTCGAGTGTAACATCCTAGAGGACTCGATCAAAGCTACGTTTTTTGCCGCCCGTTTTAGACGGGATTTCATTAACCTTCATAAGGATGGGAACATTAGGCACAACATGTGTTGCATCAGCGTCAGATGTGGGCTCGCTTGAATCATTGTGTTGTGTATACGGAGCCGACGTCCCTATAGAGGAGTCCTTCACGTGAGGACTTTTTCCCAACAAGCCCACACATATATGACCACACCTCACTATTATTATCGGTGATGGATTTCCTTCCAAATCGGAATCTTGCAACCCTCATCCATGGTCTGTAAGGGAAGGCACCCTCCTCAGTTGTTGTCTGGTCAGAGCAATCCCTTGTAGCATGAAGGAACAAGCCACACCAGAAACAAATAGCCGCCATCCTCTCATATGTAGTTCTCAAGACCGTGGCCACCCATGAAGACAGTGAGTGACATACTGTAATACTGGTTTGTAAATATCCAACAAAACCTTGATTCGCATATACTCTCCCTCAATACGTCCATCCTCTTCCCCATATCCATAAAACACCCAATTTGGTTACCTAATCTCATTATGAATTCCTCATGATGGAAAAGGAATGGAACATCATGGATTCATACCCAAATGGGAACCTTGCGACAACTATGATCCTTGGGGGATTTTTGCTTGTCAATTTGTTGGAAAACCAGGAGCAAACCATCAAAATACCAATGCCCTTAGTTTAGCACAACATGCATCATCTCCCGTTTTTTTAATATGAATAAATACTTACCTACTATGTGAACCTTGAGCTCCCCATCCATTTTCCAGATTCTCTCAAGTGTTCTTTCCATTGCCTTAACATCGGTGCTTCTTGAAGAGAATTATTTATAGAGCAGACACCATTCAAAGGGAAGAGTTAGGCCTTCATCCACAAGATCATCAAGGCTTGTTATCTCCTCTTCTTCTTTTGTGAGTGAAAGCCCTACACATCGAGATGCAGGATCCTCTACTAATCCATACATGGAAGATTTTGTCATCTTAGGAAAGACATATGAAAGGAAGAGAAGAAAGGGATGAAGAGTCAAGAGGAAGATTTGCAATTGGGAAGGAAAGAAATAAGCTTTGATCAGCCCTAGTCCCTCATGCAAAACCTAATGATTACCTTTCCCATTTTCTAAGAGCGTCATCTAGAAACTATGACCAATTAGCTATGAAGAGCTAGCGAAGAAATTGAAGAGGCTCAAAAGTAATTGAAAAAGAGACGGAACTAAAAGACTTGCGGATAAAGACTTTTCGAATTCCTTTCACTGAAGAGAGACGCAAACAACAAAAGGATTTAACTATAGCTGGAAAATCACAAATCCAAAAAGTTTACCAATTTAACAATGTGCCAACATATGCATGACTTAGTTTTACTAACTCTTGGTATGAAAAACTAATATAAACAAGAAAATAAATTAATCACCTACATCTTGGTAAGTTTGATATCTCATTCCACCATCTACACTTGGTTTCCATTCCAAAATTTAATAACCATCATCGTGCGAATACAAATAATAGCATGGGCTTGTGCCAGCTTGCAAATCATGACTAATAAGTCAATCATAACCCACCAAATCCACACAAAGTAAGCACAACACGTGCATTACAATTGACCACTTTATGGTCCTTCACAGGCCAGGCCACCTAATAAGTTGCTTGACCTGACCTACTTAGATAGGATACACGACCACCCGCATTGTTGTTATAGTAAAAAATTTGAGATCAACAAACAAAACTATACATCAAATACATAATATATGTACATTTAGTGTACGAAAAAAAAACCACACATTTAGTATACAAACACTATAATTTCAGTAAAAGAATTAATAGTATGCTACTTTTATTGATTCAGTATACATATTGTTAATCTAACCATCTCTAGATGTAGTGACCATTATTAAATATTAGTTAATACTATATGTTATTTGTAATTTTAAACTATAAATGGGATAAGACATATGATAAACTAGAGTTTGAATCCTTGGACATAGGCTAAATATAAAATATTCCCAAAATTTCTAATTTTGTAATAAGAGTTACGGTTTAATCGAAGGATCTACAACCCAACATGGGTCAAGATTTACATCTCGTGACAATTGTTATAAAATATTTTACGACCAACAGGTTAGGCTTTCCTTTCTCCTCCGGAGTAGGTATTTTCCTATCAATTTTACATGCATGTTAGTAATCGGTAGTCTCTTTGCTGTGTTGCTCGGCCATAGCTATTCCAGCCTTCTCCTTGCTATAGTTAAGTGACTCTTTGAATATTAATCGGGTATTATGGGTTCATTTTTAGATGGATCTCATTTTCCTCCTCTTCATCTCCCTCATTTTTGTTTTTGGATTCCAATTTCTTTCCTTTTTTCTTCCGCAAAGACACTTATTGCATGTCATGAGGGTGATTCAGGTTTTGTCTTCTCATTTCCCTTCTAATTTTATCTTTGTTTTATCCAGTGCTTGCATGGTGCATTTTATGTTAGTGTTCTACTTGTTTTGGTGGTTTGTTTTGTTATTGATTTGCTGTTGCTTGCTCTCATCAGTGGCTTGATCATGAATCAAATGAAACTGGATGGGATTTTGGTTGTCTTTTTTACGGTACTCCAATGGAAACATTCATCTTTCCTGTTTTACATGCACGACTCTTTTGGTTCTGGTACTGTTGTACATTTAGGAAAGGTAGGCCTATATGTCAGTATGAGATGGTATATGCTTGCCAAGATTAGATGGAGATTATAGTCTTTAGTATGAAGATGTAATAAATTACATTGATTTTTACAACTAGCAAAGCCAATATTTATACAGTCCTATCAACCGAACTAACGTTGTTCAGATCCTAAATATTAGGATAGTTGAGAAGTGGGGGAGGTTATTATGGTTTGTTAGCTAATAATTAGAAAGTAATTACAAAAAATGAAATAATTAACTAAGGAAATAATTATGTAGGAAATTCCTTAATATTCCCCCGTAAGCTGGACGGTGGTGAAGAGAGTCCAAGCTTGGAGATCTTGGTGTCAAACTGAGCACGAGGTAGGGATTTGGTGAGCACATTAGCGAGTTGGTCTCTAGTGAAGATGTGATGAACACGCAACACCCCTTTCTTGAACTTTTTGACGCACAAAGTGATAGGCAATAGCCAAATGCTTCATGCGTGAGTGAAAAACTATATTGAATGACAGGAAAGTGGCACCCATATTGTCATAGTGAAAAATCGGCTGGCTGATGCAATGGTTGGGCTTTATGAGGAGAGATAGAAGCCATATAATTTCAGAGGCAATGACAACAAGGGCACGATACTCGGCTATGATGGAGGAGCGAGCAACAACATGTTGTGTGTGAGAGCTCCACGAGATGAGGGTGGAGCCAAGATAGACAATGTAACCACTAGTGGAGACATAGTCGTCATGGTCACCAACCCAATCAGTGTCTAAGAAGGTGTAAACGGAGGTAGCGGGAGATGAGCGGATAATGAGAGCTAGATGAAGGGTACCCGTAAGATAGCAAAGGAGAAGTATGAGTGCAGTCAAGTGATGAGTCGTTGGAGCATGCATAAACTGAGACACACGATTGACGGTGAACACAATGTCGGGGCGAGTGAGACCAAGATATTGGAGGCTGCCAATGAATATGTGGCCGGTGTGTCGAGGAGGTCGCTAGAGTGCTTCAGAAGTGGAGCAGTGGACGAGATTGGTGTCAGGGCAGAGCTGCAAGCGGTCATACCAGCTTTTTGAAGTAGGTTCACTACTAGAAAAAAGCAAATTACCTACGGACAATTCCGTAGGTGAAATACCCCGGATCTAAAAATGGCGATTAAATTACTCTAATATGATTATAAGGGCCTAATGGTGCCTAAAGAGTATTGGTAAAAAGAATAAAACCAAAAGAAAAGAGAAAACGCTTGAAAAGCGAAAAACGCTAAAATGCGCGTTAAATGAGTGTAAGAGATATATGATCTCGAGAGGGTCCGAGATGGATTCCTAAGGCTTAGTTAGGCCTAATTAGTATACGGGAATGATTCCCGAAGAAAACGAATCCAAATAATGGGTTAAAACGATAACGGAGTTTTAAAACACGTTTTTCGAGAAAACCCGAAAACGTGACTTTAAGTGGTCAAACGGACCCGTAAAAATTATAGTTGATTAAATAACTATAATTAAGTATTAATGGAAGCTTAATAACCATTAAAAATAAAGAAACGAGAAAAATCCGAAAAACGGGCCCGGTTAGTGAATAGTGCCGAACCGGGTAAAATAACGAGCGTTTTCTGTAAGAAAACGAAAAACGCTCTAGTTTAAATAATATGTGGGGCCGGTTTTTATTAGACTAGTCAGCCCTCTCTATTAGCTAATTAACAAAGAAAAAGAAGAGTTGAAAAGTCAAAAAGGGGAATAGTGAAAAGTTATTTACTTACCTTTTCTTTCTTCTCTTTCCTCATTTCCTTCTTCACATCTGAACTCCCTCACCTCTCTCCTCCGTATGCTCCCCTCCTCCTTCCTTGCTTGGACGATTTCAAGCTGCAACAAAGGGCTCCAATGGCAACTCCACTTCCACCTCATGCCCAAGTCTCATTTATGCTCCAAATTTGAAATAAATTATATATTTGAACTCCTCTCCTCAAGCCCTATCATCCTATCTTTTCGGAATTTCAAATGGAGGATTTTCATTTTCATGGGTTTTGGGCATTTGAAGAGTAAACCACATCTTTTTGGAGCTTGGAGTCTCCTTGTTGGTTTAAGGTAAGAAAAACCACAAAATTCCATCATTTCCTTTACTCTTTGGTGGCCGGTTTGTAACTCCCCAATTTTCCCTTGTTTTTCCTTCCTTGAATGAGCCACGTTCAAGCTTCAAAAGCTCACGGGGAGTCATTCTTTGATTCATGACCAAAAGGCCATCCTAAAGTTTCAAGGTAAATCTCAATTTTGTGCTTTAAGCACTTTCCTTGCCTCTTAGCTTAATTAATAAGCTTAGGTGAATTGAATTGTGTCTAAACCCCCATTTCGGTATTGACTTGGAGGTTGATAAGGGTATTGACCAATTTGACCGAAAATCAAGAGAGGAGAAAGAAGGAGAGCAAAGGAGGAATATGTGAACATTTAAGGTAAGAAACTTATCTTAGTGTGGTCCTATATGTTTTAGGATTTGGGAAGGGTTAATGAATAAATGAACCCCACTTGAGTTGTGGTAGCAATGTTGTACAAAATAATGCAAGTGAGAAAACATTGTGAATTTAGTGTTTGATTAAGTGTTATGCATTTTATGAATTATGCATTGTATTGTATTTGGAGAATTGATGAGTATTGGTGAACTTGTATGTGCTGGTAGAACCCATGATGGGTTTGGTTAGTTTTAGGTTGAATAATGTGATGAGAAGAGTTTTGGACAATGCTTGAGAAGTAGCCAAGCTATGGCAAAATTTGTGTAGAAATCTAAGTGAATTAAGTGTTGGTTTGGGTGGTGAATAGCCTAGGAGTGGCTAGGTATGTATGAAGAGTGATTGGAGTTAGTAAACCACTTTGGGGATGCTTGTGATAATATAGAAGATTGGTGCAAAATCGGTAGCAAATAGATTGTTTAAATGCTTGAGGAGTTTCTAGAAAACAAAGGAGATTTAAGGCTTTAAGAGTGAGTTTCGGAACTTGGTATGAGGTGTGCATTATCTTGGAAGTTTGGATTGGTCAAATAAAGAGAGAACAAAATGCAAGTGCCAAGAGAAGTTAGAAATGCACAAGTGTGCATTAGTGTAAAATGAGAATGAAAAATGGGTGAATTTGAGCAAGAGTTTGAGTAAGGTTTGAGCCTATGATTTGAAGAGTTTTAGAGCATGTTTTAAGGTGATTAAATATGTGGAAAACTTGTGGAAAGTTTATGGAAAGATTAAGGGTGGTTTAAGGATTGATTTGGAGTGGAAAAATCAAGTTTGGAGCAGGTTTTAGCAGGGTCCGGGACTTGGTCCTTGGACAAAGTCCCGGACCACACTTAAAAAACGGTCGAGAGTTGCAGCACACCCTGGTCCGGGACTATACTCCAGGACAAGGTCCCGGACCATAGTCTAAAATCAGCCGAGAGTTAGGAAAACAATTGGTTCGGGACTTTAGGTAAGGACCAAGTCCCGGACCACCCCAGAATTGCCCCGTGAGTGTTTTAAAGGTTGCTAATGATGGGGGTTTGAATGCTAATGATGTTATAAGATGTTAAGGCCTTGTTTGGTGACATGTAAAGGCCCTAAGAAGTGTAAGAAAGTGTTAGAAGAGAGTGAGAAATGAGAACTCAAATTAACAAGTGTAAAACCGAGATAACGGGATAAACGGGGTTAAGTACGGGAGTATTAGTTTTACATACCGTAATGCTTTGATGTTAATAAAACATTTGAATGTTATCAGTGGATCGTGTGTGAACCAAGCATGGTGAGATGACACGGTAAAAGTAAAAACCCGGTGAAAGGTATGATTTTCTCATGCCCCGTATGCTAACCGAGTTACTCTGATTTGTGTGTTTGTGTGCCGGCTTAATCAAGATTAAAGCATGAAAATAATCCCTTGTTTGATTATGTATGCCTTGATGTATGTTGTATGAGCTAACATACTTGTACGCCGGTGTGGTCTAACAGAGTGCCTAGACCGACTCATAGTGAGAATTGATTGACTAATAACCCGTAGTACGGGTAGTCCATAAGCAGTGGAAATATGCAAAACACATAGACTATCGATTAAAGTATAACGATATCGTAAACATATGAACTCCCTAGAATGTGAGGAGATGTACGGGTTGAGTAAATACCCGATAACGGTTAGAAAACCTTATTGAAACAATCCACGAAATAAATATGAGTGGAGAGATAAATGAACCTCCATCGAGAGGATTGAAGTTAGTCCAATGATGTGAATATATAAGAAAGGTAAAAGAGACCTAAGGGACTATGTGGTTCCCTTGAGACACGGTCGACCTCCTAAATGAGGATTTTACCCGGTATAAGAAAATATCCTAATGTATAAGCATATGATTGTGAGGGTAACCCTTAAACCTAAGATTACCCGAATTTAAGTAAAGTTCCCAAAGTCATTAGAAACATCGAGAATGATGCTTCTAGACTAATATACATGAAATTACTATAACTCCGTGAGAGGAGTGTATGGGAACGAGAGTAGTCCGAGAGTAGTCGGACCTAAGTAAAAGAGAGATAGGAACTAAGAGAGAGTTCCGTGAGCTAGTTGAACCTTCCCACCATGCTAGACCCAGAGTAGGGTCGAAACCGGGGAAGTAAGACTATGCTAGAGAGCCATGTTTGGCTTAAGTATGTAAGAGAGTAACAAGCGTGACGTAGGAGACCTGTAGTGTCTCGAGAATCTACAAGAGCTTGAGTATAAATAACCCGAGAGAAAGGGGTGAGTATATGTATGAGTAACCCGAGAGAAGAATGGGTAAGTAAAATGAATAGCCAAAGAGAATGGGTGTGTATACGAATAAGTAACCCGAGAGAGCGGGTGAGGTATTGAATGAGTAAACAGGGCATAGTGAGGAATAAACCTCAATGCCTAAGAGTAACCAGTTACCACTAAAACATTGTTATGTTAGTTAGGAATCGTGTTCCGTGATTGGATGTAGATTCCTTGTGTGATATACATATATATTGTATTGCCATGATGCATGTTGTTTGATTAAAATGAACTCCATGTATATCCGACCCAAAGTAGTCGGCGTACCGCGGTTAGCACGCGGTATATGTGAATTTCATGCGCAGCGTAAGCTGACCCCCTAGGGGGAACGTTTTAGTGTGCAGGTACTTGAAGCTGACCACCGTTCGAGAGAGTAGGACGGGGACTGCAGTGAGCATGGGTAGTTAGATTGTAATTACTTATGCATTTGAATGAGGTGTAAGTCCGAGTATGTTGTCGGCATCCGTATAATGTAGACTCGGTATAGTAAAGAAGTGAAATGATTATTGTATTTGTATGAAGTACTCGGTTGTTCCAGTTCATCAGACCGTTACGGTATGTAAGGAGGGCCTGGTTAGCCACATGGGTGGCTAACGGCGTTGTTTCACCCCTCGTTGTAAGTTAGAGTTCCGCTGTGCGAGTAAGAGTAATTAGAGAAGGTTTAAGAGGTAATGATGAGATTAACGGTTGGGGTGTTACAAAAATGGTATCAGAGCGAAGTATCGCTCTGATGACTGGAAATACCGAGCTTAGGTAATACCGAGTTAGGAATTAGGGACTTAGGGCTATGGGTTGAGTGGTAGCGTGAGAGATGCGCTAGTTAGGAACTTCCAGTATGATCTGGATACCTACAATACCAGACCCGCCCTCCACAACCCCGCAGTAAAAGCTCGGGAAAGAACACCAGAGAGATGGGAAACCCAATCTGGCAGTTAGTAAATATCTCAATATGAACCAGAACCTGTCATGCGGTAAGTCCCGAGAACCGGAAAGCCCGGAGACGGATCCCGCTGGAATGACAATAACCGCACATAATGGCGAGAGATCGAGAAATCCTAATCCAAGGAGACCGAAATCTGTGGCAACTTGGGGCGACATGCTTAGCAGTCGCGAGAACCTAGCTGGCTGAGCAACAGCAAAAAGAAAGCACCAACCGTGCAACAAGGCGGACTCAATGATAATAACAAAAACCGGGACACATGTCTACGGACCGCCATAGTTAACTAATACCATCCATGGTATACATATTGACTGAGAATCTAGTCAAAGGTAGATGCACCCACCCTGCCGCACCCGAAGGAGTTGCAATACTTCACTGATATAGCTTAGACAGCTTCGAGCATAACTACGGGATATACCCGAATAGGACTACAAAAGTAGTACCTAAATAAGTTAAACCTCGGTAACCACAGTAAAGACGTGGGAACGAGCAACGAGGTAAAGCATAGAATTAAAGTAATTAAGGAACTCCGAGAGTGGAGGAGCACCTAGGGAATGACAGTCATGTCAAGATGAATGAGAATCAGCTCCAAGGAGCAGTTATTCAACTAGGGGATCAAGGAAAAGCCAACGAGGCTACCAAATACAATGTGAACAATACCGTGACCGGTATGAGTTAACCCAAAAACTGCCTGTACCGCGCACTTGCCTCGGCAAGTGCAGTATAACGGACAGCTAAGAAGAGCTTTGACAAGCGACCAGTACTTAGCAAGTACCAGGACGGCAAGAGAAGCCAATATAGCATCACAAACCCTAAAGAAATTCTGAAATGAAACTTCGGAAAGGCCTGACAGCCTGACCACTTTATTGAGGAGCATACCGGTCGGCGAGAAGCTAGACCTGGTAAGAAGCAACCGGCAAGGGAATGCCATGAAGATTTTATTTTCTAAACTCAAATTTTTCTTTAAAAAACGCAAGTTTTCCAAAAACCCCCAAATTTTAAAACCAAACCAGAGAGCCATGGTAAATCATCATAGGACGATACAAGAGGAGTTGGCAACAGAATACTTCACTTAGGCGTGACCGACACTACAAGTGTACACAAATGAGACATGGAACGACCGCACTCCAAAGGAGCTTGCGGGCCTGACAGACCAATTATGAGTTAGTTGGGTAAGTGGTAACGTATCAATAAGATGCTCCATGTATGTATACAAGTAGAGTACGGTACACGGGAAGTAGCCCACTCCATACTACGGACGAAAGAGCCAATTCAAACCGAGACAGTTGGACACTTCGAATGATCGAAGAACACAAAGAAGCTTACTAAGCTAAAGGAGTCAAGAATCCAGTAGGATGATGGAGCTAAGAACATAACGTTAAGAAGTGCGAGAAGCACAGAGTATTAAGCAGACATTGGATATGTCTCCGGAAATACTTAATAACTGGAATATATACCAGTGTAAGCAATAAGATGAATGCCTTAATTGATCATATCAATGTTTGATAAACGGGATAGAATTCCCATAGTATATCTCACTAAGAGAATAACGACCTAATTAAGTAGGTAAAGGAAAAGTATTAATACTCTACCCAATAACGGGAGACATTACAACCCTAAATGGGATAGTTCAAAATATACATAACCGCAAGGCGGAGTAAGTAACTAAACATACCCATGAGTTCAAGCCAGATGTAATGGCGTATCTCGGTAACACCCAGGTGCAATCCGTGAAGGGTGCCGGAGTCAACAGTAGTTGAACGAAACATCGTGTTGAAAACGCAACTGTTAAATCAAACACTCGGGTAGAACCCGAAGGGATCCCACGTAACACGGGATACCCTAGATTGCCAGAGGACACGAACTAATATCAAATACTTAGAGGGCCTTCCATGTATGGAAGTGTGGTGAAACAACCATATCAAAGAACCCAGTAATACCTCCAAACCATTTAATGGTATACGGAGAAGTAGAAACTTGTATAAACAGCTGCACAGAGCATGGCTCGAGGCAAGGTAGCTTGTAAGCCGATAAACTAACTACAATTTGTAGTTTCAAACATTGCAAACCTAAGCATAAAGGCATAAAAAGGAACAGTGGACAATGAACCACTATCTTAGAGTGGGTTACCACTTGTTATTGTAGGGCCTATGGAGTGGCAGTTGCGTGAATCCTCTAGAGAAAGGATACCACCTAAGTATGTAATGTGAAACCGCTAGAGCGGTGTAGCAAAACTTGAGCATGTGTATATTGCCAATAAGTATATGAACTATAGTAGAGTAATCAGTTGTGTAGTAAACACTGTATGTGTGCAATATGAACTGCAGAGTAAGCAGCGCGCAAGTGCGCAGAGAGATTTTAAGAATAGCGTATATTGTTGAGCCAAGTGAATGGCAAGCCATCGTGTAAATGGCGAGAACACCTGGGCGGAAGCTAAAGTAGTAGCGGATGCCATGGAAATAAGAAAGAACAAGGTACGTAGTAAGCGACCATTGTAAGACTATATTCGGATAGTGACTAGAGTTGATGAAGAAATGTGGTAAAGAAGACATGATCATTCCTATCTCATGAGAGATTTACTGTCAAGGGTTTACGCTTCTGCACTCTGTATGACTGAGTGTTTTGGTATTGCACTTGTGAGGTAATGATCGAGTGGGAGAGCCAGGAATTGAGAAATGTCAACGAAGCCTGTTGATTGAGAACCTAGAGAGATAACCGTGCGGCCATTGGCTAAAGATGCACAAAGAACGTGGGCAGTAACCCACAGGGCCCAGGATCGATATGTGGAAAAATGCAGAGTAGTATGAATGAAGAACTCTGGTACAGAACCAAGAAACAAACATAATCCATGAGCTATTAAACGAGGAAGCACTACATGCTAAGTAGTAGCTTGACCTCAACCGACAACAAGTCGGGAAAAATAAGTGAATAATCACAAAGGTATACAGTGTTATACGAAGTAGATTCCCAGAGAACTGGAGAGACAATCTAAAATTCATCGAATTCGCATACGGTAAGAGATACCAAGCGACGATTGAAATACATGGAGAATACCAAAGAGCAAATTAAGCTCTAGTTATCAGGTCATGCAGCAGAAGCTTGTGGACCGTGATTCAAGGTTAAATATACCTATGTCATAAACCCCTTGAAGCCTTAGAGGCTAAAACCGAACCCGGTTATGAGTTAATTAACCGTACTGAAGTTAAAACACTTCATAATACTCGAATTAATGAACCAATGTTCAGTGATAACATATGGTTGGTTACGCGGGCGTAACCCCTTTTAAGGGGGTAGGGCGAGAAACCGCTTAGAGTATGTTTTACGTATTGGTGCGCAAACTACTATGTGCATAGCACAAAAGAAATTGTTTTGATGATTGGAACTCATGTTACATAAACATGTCTACCCATTCATCGCGTAAGTATGAGTATTGTGCATGAGAGATGCGAGTAATGTGTATGTAATAAATATGAAAAGAGGAGTAGAGAAACTCCTGGGGAATGAGAATCCCTATAGTATATGTCTAGTGAGATTAGACATGAGGTATGATGAGTATGAATCGGCATGAAACCGATGTGTAACCTAAGAGGGAGTGAGTTCCCTAGGTGATTTTATTTGAGAATGATAGATGGAGTGAGTTCCATCCTTTGGAGTTGTATGTTATATGTTTTAAATTGAGCAACAATTTGAGTAAAAGAAGCCATAGTATGGAATACCTAGGTAAAGTAGTGAAGCAATGAGAATGACAAATGACCTAAGTACTAGGAACTAGAGATTAATTGAAACGAATTGTTTCGTGAATATGACTAGAAAGAGTAAAAGATAGAAAACAAAAATGTTTGACTATCTGATTGTTTGAAACTGACGTGGGAGGTGGAACTTGATCTGCTAGCGATCAAGGGAAACCGAACACAATTGGGGTGGGGGTGGAAGGATAGTTCAACACTGATGCTGATCACATCAGGGTTAGATGATTCCTGAAGCTCCCTATAGTGGTCACAAGTAATCACGCTAAGAAAGATACAGCTACCATAAATCTGATTTGGAGTTGTGTGATGTTTTAAAAAAAGAATTTTCAAACAGATTTTGAAAAAGAATTTCCTTCAAGTATGAAGATGGAAATGAAACTGGTTTTGAAACCGCTATCACCCGCCGATGGCTGAGCCTTAAGTCTTGATGACCGGTAGAACGGTGGGCTGTATTAGTTTTGAAACCATTGCACCGTACGTGCGGGTCCTAAGTGACCGGTTGGGGCGGTGTCAGTGTGTGATTTTTCCAAAGGCAGCGGGACGGGGAGAGTACCCTGAGATGTTCCTGTGTTGAGTGAGTCAACCAGAGTGCCTGAGGATATATATATGTGTAACGTTTTGATCAGAACCGAAGGGACCGTGGGCCAGAGAGAGTAAGTGCCCATTTGTCATGAAACGGCCGTGAACCAGAAAGAGTAAGTGTTCAACGTGACCGGTACCTGAGGGATCAATAGTATATTACTCAATATGGATTCGAGGACTGTAGTGCCTTCTTGTCTTCGGACCGATTCCATGGAGAGAGTAAAAAGAGTATTTTTGATTGCTATACATGCTGTGATATGTGTGGTATGTGTAGTATGAAATGAGGACTGACTTTTGGAGGTCAGTAGGGTTACATGTATATACCTTGGCATTGAATGCCATGAGAGTAACCACCTAGATTCATCAACTTTGAGGACAAAGTTCCTAAGGGGGGTAGATTGAAATACCCCGGATCTAAAAATGGCGATTAAATTACTCTAATATGATTATAAGGGCCTAATGGTGCCTAAAGAGTATTGGTAAAAAGAATAAAACCAAAAGAAAAGAGAAAACGCTTGAAAAGCGAAAAACGCTAAAATGCGCGTTAAATGAGTGTAAGAGATATATGATCTCGAGAGGGTCCGAGATGGATTCCTAAGGCTTAGTTAGGCCTAATTAGTATACGGGAATGATTCCCGAAGAAAACAAATCCAAATAATGGGTTAAAACGATAACGGAGTTTTAAAACACGTTTTTCGAGAAAACCCGAAAACGTGACTTTAAGTGGTCAAACGGACCCGTAAAAATTATAGTTGATTAAATAACTATAATTAAGTATTAATGGAAGCTTAATAACCATTAAAAATAAAGAAACGAGAAAAATCCGAAAAACGGGCCCTTAGTGAATAGTGCCGAACCGGGTAAAATAACGAGCGTTTTCTGTAAGAAAACGAAAAACGCTCTAGTTTAAATAATATGTGGGGCCGGTTTTTTATTAGACTAGTCAGCCCTCTCTATTAGCTAATTAACAAAGAAAAAGAAGAGTTGAAAAGTCAAAAAGGGGAATAGTGAAAAGTTATTTACTTACCTTTTCTTTCTTCTCTTTCCTCATTTCCTTCTTCACATCTGAACTCCCTCACCTCTCTCCTCCGTATGCTCCCCTCCTCCTTCCTTGCTTGGACGATTTCAAGCTGCAACAAAGGGCTCCAATGGCAACTCCACTTCCACCTCATGCCCAAGTCTCATTTATGCTCCAAATTCGAAATAAATTATATATTTGAACTCCTCTCCTCAAGCCCTATCATCCTATCTTTTCGGAATTTCAAATGGAGGAGTTTCATTTTCATGGGTTTTGGGCATTTGAAGAGTAAACCACATCTTTTTGGAGCTTGGAGTCTCCTTGTTGGTTTAAGGTAAGAAAACCACAAAATTCCATCATTTCCTTTACTCTTTGGTGGCCGGTTTGTAACTCCCCAATTTTCCCTTGTTTTTCCTTCCTTGAATGAGCCACGTTCAAGCTTCAAAAGCTCATGGGGAGTCATTCTTTGATTCATGACCAAAAGGCCATCCTAAAGTTTCAAGGTAAATCTCAATTTTGTGCTTTAAGCACTTTCCTTGCCTCTTAGCTTAATTAATAAGCTTAGGTGAATTGAATTGTGTCTAAACCCCCATTTCGGTATTGACTTGGAGGTTGATAAGGGTATTGACCAATTTGACCGAAAATCAAGAGAGGAGAAGAAGGAGAGCAAAGGAGGAATATGTGAACATTTAAGGTAAGAAACTTATCTTAGTGTGGTCCTATATGTTTTAGGATTTGGGAAGGGTTAATGAATAAATGACCCCACTTGAGTTGTGGTAGCAATGTGCTTGTACAAAATAATGCAAGTGAGAAAATTGTGAATTTAGTGTTTGATTAAGTGTTATGCATTTTATGAATTATGCATTGTATTGTATTTGGAGAATTGATGAGTATTGGTGAACTTGTATGTGCTGGTAGAACCCATGATGGGTTTGGTTAGTTTTAGGTTGAATAATGTGATGAGAAGAGTTTGGACAATGCTTGAGAAGTAGCCAAGCTATGGCAAAATTTGTGTAGAAATCTAAGTGAATTAAGTGTTGGTTTGAGTGGTGAATAGCCTAGGAGTGGCTAGGTATGTATGAAGAGTGATTGGAGTTAGTAAACCACTTTGGGGATGCTTGTGATAATATAGAAGATTGGTGCAAAATCGGTAGCAAATAGATTGTTTAAATGCTTGAGGAGTTTCTAGAAACAAAGGAGATTTAAGGCTTTAAGAGTGAGTTTCGGAACTTGGTATGAGGTGTGCATTATCTTGGAAGTTTGGATTGGTCAAATAAAGAGAGAACAAAATGCAAGTTCCAAGAGAAGTTAGAAATGCACAAGTGTGCATTAGTGTAAAATGAGAATGAAAAATGGTGAATTTGAGCAAGAGTTTGAGTAAGGTTTGAGCCTATGATTTGAAGAGTTTTAGAGCATGTTTTAAGGTGATTAAATATGTGGAAAACTTGTGGAAAGTTTATGGAAGATTAAGGTGGTTTAAGGATTGATTTGGAGTGGAAAAATCAAGTTTGGAGCAGGTTTTAGCAGGGTCCGGGACTTGGTCCTTGGACAAAGTCCCGGACCACACTTAAAAAAACGGTCGAGAGTTGCAGCACACCCCTGGTCCGGGACTATACTCCAGGACAAGGTCCCGGACCATAGTCTAAAATCAGCCGAGAGTTAGAAAAACAATTGGTCCGGGACTTTAGGTAAGGACCAAGTCCCGGACCACCCCCAGAATTGCCCCGTGAGTGTTTTAAAGGTTGCTAATGATGGGGGTTTGAATGCTAATGATGTTATAAGATGTTAAGGCCTTGTTTTGACATGTAAAGGCCCTAAGAAGTGTAAGAAAGTGTTAGAAGAGAGTGAAAATGAGAACTCAAATTAACAAGTGTAAAACCGAGATAACGGGATAAACGGGGTTAAGTACGGGAGTATTAGTTTTTACATACCGTAATGCTTTGATGTTAATAAAACATTTGAATGTTATCAGTGGATCGTGTGTGAACCAGCATGGTGAGATGACACGGTAAAAGTAAAACCCCGGTGAAAGGTATGATTTTCTCATGCCCCGTATGCTAACCGAGTTACTCTGATTTGTGTGTTTGTGTGCCGGCTTAATCAAGATTAAAGCATGAAAATAATCCCTTGTTTGATTATGTATGCCTTGATGTATGTTGTATGAGCTAACATACTTGTACGCCGGTGTGGTCTAACAGAGTGCCTAGACCGACATAGTGAGAATTGATTGACTAATAACCCGTAGTACGGGTAGTCTCATAAGCAGTGGAAATATGCAACACACATAGACTATCGATTAAAGTATAACGATATCGTAAACATATGAACTCCCTAGAATGTGAGGAGATGTACGGGTTGAGTAAATACCCGATAACGGTTAGAAAACCTTATTGAAACAATCCACGAAATAAATATGAGTGGAGAGATAAATGAACCTCCATCGAGAGATTGAAGTTAGTCCAATGATGTGAATATATAAGAAAGGTAAAAGAGACCTAAGGGACTATGTGGTTCCCTTGAGACACGGTCGACCTCCTAAATGAGGATTTTACCCGTATAAGAAAATATCCTAATGTATAAGCATATGATTGTGAGGGTAACCCTTAAACCTAATTACCCGAATTTAAGTAAAGTTCCCAAAGTCATTAGAAACATCGAGAATGATGCTTCTAGACTAATATACATGAAATTACTATAACTCCGTGAGAGGAGTGTATGGGAACGAGAGTAGTCCGAGAGTGTCGGACCTAAGTAAAAGAGATAGGAACTAAGAGAGAGTTCCGTGAGCTAGTTGAACCTTCCCACCATGCTAGACCCAGAGTAGGGTCGAAACCGGGGAAGTAAGACTATGCTAGAGAGCCATGTGTTTTGGCTTAAGTATGTAAGAGAGTAACAAGCGTGACGTAGGAGACCTGTAGTGTCTCGAGAATCTACAAGAGCTTGAGTATAATAACCCGAGAGAAAGGGGTGAGTATATGATGAGTAACCCGAGAGAATGGGTAAGTATAAGAATGAATAGCCAAAGAGAATGGTGTATACGAATAAGTAACCCGAGAGAGCGGGTGAGGTATTGAATGAGTAAACAGGGCATAGTGAGGAATAAACCTCAATGCCTAAGAGTAACCAGTTACCACTAACAACATTGTTATGTTAGTTAGGAATCGTGTTTGGTGATTGGATGTAGATTCCTTGTGTGATATACATATATATTGTATTGCCATGATGCATGTTGTTTGATTAAATGAACTCCATGTATATCCGACCCAAAGTAGTCGGCGTACCGCGGTTAGCACGCGGTATATGCGAATTTCATGCGCAGCGTAAGCTGACCCCCTAGGGGGAACGTTTTTTAGTGCAGGTACTTGAAGCTGACCACCGTTCGAGAGAGTAGGACGGGGACTGCAGTGAGCATGGGTAGTTAGATTGTAATTACTTATGCATTTGAATGAGGTGTAAGTCCGAGTATGTTGTCGGCATCCGTATAATGTAGACTCGGTATAGTAAAGAAGTGAAATGATTATTGTATTTGTATGAAGTACTCGGTTGTTCCAGTTCATCAGACCGTTACGGTATGTAAGGAGGGCCTGTTAGCCACATGGGTGGCTAACGGCGTTGTTTCACCCCTCGTTGTAAGTTAGAGTTCCGCTGTGCGAGTAAGAGTAATTAGAGAAGGTTTAAGAGTATGATGAGATTAACGGTTGGGGTGTTACAGTAGGTAATCCGTAGGTAATCGGAATTACCGACGGAATACCGATAAAATTTCACCCAAACCATCCGTCGGTATATAATTGATCGGTAATAAGATTACCGACGGAAAAGTGTGTCCGTCGGTAAATTACCTACGGATTACCTACGGAAATGTCATCCATATTTACATACGGATTACCTACGGAACTGTCCGAAGGTAAATTCCCTACGTAAAATCCATCGGTAATCGAATGCCACGTCACCGTTTCCTCTTCCATAGGTAATATTTTACCTACGGATTACCGACGGAATTGTACACGGGCCATTTTTGTTAGGCATTCCGTAGGTAATCCGTAGGTAAATATTACCTACGGTTTTACCTACGGATTACCTACAGACCTTTGTAGTGTTATTATTAGACAGACCGTAGGTAAAAGAGAAGACCGCGTTTTAATTTTTCTAAGCTTACCGAGGATTATTCCGTCGGTATCCATCCCAAAACACGACACCGTTTTGCGTTATAAGTAATCCCCTATATAAAAAAGCCATTACCGACGAATAATGGTAGGTAATTGCCGACGACTAGTCCGTAGGTAATCGTCATGTAGAAAAACGCTAACGTTTCAGCCATCCACTCTCGGTTGACACTACGAATAAATTACTGACGGAATAATCCGTGGGTAATTACCTACGGAAGCAGTCCGTAGGTAATCTTCATGTAAAAACAAACCGCGTTTCAACCTCAACAACCCGCTTGTCACTACGAAGCAATTACCGACGGAATAATCCGTAGGTAATTACCGTCGGAAACAATCCGTAGGCAATCTTCATGAAGAAAAACGCCATGTTTCAGCCTCAACTTCCGCTTGTCACTACGAAGCAATTACCTACAAACATTCTGTAGGTAATCTTTATGGAGAAAAACGCAGCATTTACCGTCGGAAATCCGTCGGTAACCTTTTTTCAAAATTCCATCTATTTTACCTACGGAAAATTTCCGTAGGTAATTTGTTGGCATCAATCGCGCCATTATCAACCATTCCTCCCGCACTTTCCCTACAAATTTACCTACGGTAGATTCCGTCGGTAATTGTTTTGTTGGAATTCCTTAATCCGTAGTAAAAACTGAACCAAGGGCTGTATTATAAACCGTAGGTATTCCGTCGGTAATTACCTTCGGAATTTATTCCGTAGGTAATTTCCGTAGGTAACTACTGTTTTCTAGTAGTGGTTGCTGATGTATATTCACTGGGAAAGAAAGAGGTCCCCCAAACTGGGAGAACTTCGACACCACGGAAGTATGACAAGGTGCCAATATCTTTGAGAGAGAATCGTTTGGCGAGGTTACGAAGAAGGTGTTTGACGGAAGTTGATGACAATGATGTTGTCGAGATACACGATGACTAGGAGGGTGGAGCAGCCTTGTGAGAGATGAAATGAGGCATTAGATTGATAGACGGAACCATGATGAGTGAGGAAGGTTTTAAGCTCAGTGTAACCAGACCACTGGGGGCTTGACGAAGGCCACATAAGGCTTTGTTGAGACGACAGACGTAATTGGGATTAGTGGTATCAAGAAAGCCATGGGGTTGACGAACGTAGACTTTCTCATGCAGAGAGCCTTAAAGGAAGGCGTTGTTGATATCCAACTGACGTAGAGGCCGCCTTTGGTGACCGCTAGAGTAGGATGACATAGACGGTAACGGGCTTGACCATGGGACTATATGTCTCATGAAATCCCAATCAAGACTTGGGTGAGGCCCTGGGTAACAAGACAGGCCTTGAAACGATCAACGGTGCCATTTGGGTTATACTTGATAAGGTAAATCAATTTGGTGCCGATGAGGTTTTAGGACGGGGAGGGGGAAACTAGGGTCCAGGTCTTATTTTGGATTAGAGCATCATACTCATGTTGCATGAACAGCTCGCCAGGAGGATGTTTAAAAGCTTGAGAATGTTCGTGGTTCAGAGGGTGATGAAGTGGGAGAAGTAGTGATGTTTGATTTTTGGATGGGCTTAGTAATACCGTGTTAGGAGCGGGTGATGACAATGCGGGGGTATAGTTTATGATGGTGGTGAAGTGGTACAAGGGTGACAGAAGACGGTATGGATGTCAGTGGAGGCGGAAGAAGAGGGGGCAGGCAGGGTGTGGTGGGGGTAGAGGAGTAGACTGTGGCGGGGTAGAGGGTGAGGAAGAGTCGGATGAAGTCGGTGGAGAAGCTGGTGGTTGGGCCAAGGGAAGATGAAGGTCAGTTCAAACAGATGGCGGGACATCGGATGCATAGGGAGACGTGAGAGATGTCTGGAGTTTGAAGTACGGGAAGACATCTTCGACAAAGCGAACATGGCGAGTACATATACTCGGTGTGTGTGCGGATCGAGGCAGTAGTAAGCACGTTGGGTGGTGGAGTAACCTGCAAAAACACACGGGATGGACTTCGGGTCCAGTTTGTTAGTGAGCTGGATTTTCCATGTAATGTAATTTTATGGGTTTAATTTGAAGACATTAGCAAAATTGACAAGCAAAAAGGGCTTGTTAGTATCGCTGGAATTTGAGATGGTTGTGGACAATTGAGTCATTGCTGAGAGATTGACCGAAGCTAGGGCGGAAGGGGTAGAAAATTGCGTGCAAAAGCTGGGAAAAAGAGAAAAGGAAAATAAGAAATAAAGAAAAATGATAGTGGCTGAGAAGAGGTGTGACCGGTGGCAGTGGATCTCCGCGAGAATCAGGAAAGGACGAAAAATGTATGAACTATGAAGTGTTAGAGAGGCGGGTAGATAATACGGAACAAGGATTTGGTTTGAAGGAGATATGACAGAGTCGTTCACATCATAAGTGACTAAGGCACAAGTGGTTTGAAGTAGCAAATGAGGAGGCCTGTGGGTGGCACGGGCTGGAAAAAAAAGTGTAGCGGCCAAATTGGGGAAGAGGGTTGGGTGGTGCTAGCAAGGGTTTGGGTTTGGTGGTGCTGGTGGGAGTAATGGAGGTTGGTCGGCCAGGGAAGAAAACATCGTTGTAGGGAAGTCTTTTGTTTAGGCTGGTACCACTTGAAGATGTATAATTTAAGTGATTTTTACAACTAGCAAAGCTAGTATTTATACAGTCCTATCAACCTAATTAAGGTTGTTCAAATCAGAGCCATAATATAATTTATGTTGAGTCACTATTGTTCGAAGTAAAAAAAATCAACATATTTGATCATAGTTGGATTTGGTTCGAAGGAGATATGACAGAGTCGTTCACATCAGAAGTGACTAAGGCACGAGTGGGTTGAAGTAGCAAATGAGGAGGCCTGGGGGTGGCACAGGCTGGAAAAAAAAGTGCAGCGGCCAAATTGGGGAAGAGGGTTGGGTGGCGCTGCTGGTGGGAGTAATGCAGGTTGGTCGGCCAGGGAAGAAAACAACGTTGTAGGGACGTCTTTTGTTTAGGCTGATACCACTTGAAGATGTATAATTTAAGTGATTTTTACAACTAGCAAAACTAGTATTTATACAGTCCTATCAACCTAACTAAGGTTGTTCAGATCAGAGCTAGAATATAATTTATGTTGAGTCACTATTGTTCGAAAAGTAAAAAAAATCAACATATTTGATCATAGTTGGATTTGAGCCTAGAGCAAATCACTCAATATTTCTATCTTTTACCACTACACTACCAATAACTCTATGATATATAAGTCACTATATTATATACATATAAACTTTCATTATTTTACATATAGGAATCTTTAAATTTTTCAAAAAATGTGGGGTCACGTGACCCTACGTGAACCCCTTAGCTACACCCCTAGTTCAGATCTTAAATATTAGGATGGTTGAGAAGTAGAGGGAGGTTGTTATGGTTTGTTAGCTAATAATTAGAAAGTAATTACAAAAATTGAAATAACTAACTAAGGAGATAATTATGTATGAAGTTCCTTAATATTCAGTGGGGGTTTAAGTAGGAATGCTCGATTTTTACTTGTAATGGCATCCATAGAAAGAATTGGGATGAAGAAACGAGCAACAGTTAGGGAATGGAAGGGGGATTCCTTCGATGTTGTATATTGAGAAAATCCCCCTGTTCTTCTAGGGCTGAAGTGGATGCTAAAGCGGGTGAATCGGCACCGAGAGACAATCGATTGCAGATCTTAAGGACTCAATGAAGTATTATGTGAGGATTCTCGATTTGCAAGCTTCTGATCTCGCTTTGGTTCTTGTCATTTCCCAACAACCGCCAACAACTGGACTCCTAGGTTTGTTGTTGTACTTAATAATGATGGAAACAACTCTGAACGTCATTCCATTAGGGGCGCGACAATACAACAGTAGGGCCAGATGGAACTTGATCATAGTAGTGGGCAATGGATATTACACCAACAAGAGGTTGTGAATCTCTTTGTTGCATGTCGACAAACTCTTGTGGGCTAGTCATTCAGGGAGGTGGTGACATCAATACCGAAGGGATTCCTTCTCAGTTCGGGGTGAATTGTGGTGGTACCATTGTTGACGGCGATAGTGGTGATTAAATTGGATGATATTAAAACTTATCCTGTTCGGTTTTTTAGTTATTTTGCTTGCTTTTGTATTAGTCCAGTCTTCCTTTTTTTCAATTATTATGTTTCGTTTATGCGTCAAGAAATAGTCGGAGAAGCCGAATATAAATGTATGTAGCTATCTATAGTTATATGATTGTAACCGAGAAATTGGGGTTGCTTATTTAGGCCGTGTTCGATTCCAAGCTTTTCCTGGAATTAAAGCTTAATCTGTCTCATTTGACCACTTTAAACAACGTTGACTGGCTAGCTTAAGGCCAATATCAAGCTTTATAATAAAGGTTGCAAACCTTGCGTTTGGTTTTTCCATCTCGTTTTTACAGCTACTGTACACGGTCGTCATTACCTCCGTGCCCTCATTTCTTTCACCACAATTGCAGTAGTAATGCCCTTAATAAATTTCCCCAACCACCAACGATTCATCGTTCAAATTATCGTACTATTGTCGATAAATATCGGCCGCCGCGTTTGAATTTGGCAAACGAAGGGTGTACGCACTAGGTGAAGGTTAGGCAACTTTGAAATCCTGCTACTCACTGTCAATTTTCATTATCGTTAGTTGATACTCTTGCTGAACAATTACTTGTTCGTTTTCTTATACAGGTTGCACTGTCTCTCAAAATAGGAAGGCGAGAGAGAAGGCGAGAGCGAAGGCGAGAGAGAAAACGGGAGAGGAAGCGAGACACCCGTGAGAAGAGGGAGAATCGAAAGGAATATCGAGAGAAGTGCAAATGCTCGCGGTGGCGCTGGAGAAGCCGAGATCAAAGCGGGCAGAGAAGGTACTGGCGAAGGCGACAGGGGGAGACACCTCCGCCCCGGAGACTGGGTAGCAGGGCAACGAAGGCGGCGGGAAGGTCTTCCCTGCACAAACCGACGAGGAGCGTGACGGCGTCAGAGGCGGAGGAAGGCGAAAACCCAAATCCTGCAGGCTACGGCTTCACGGTGTTCATCGATAATTACACAGAGAAGTTGATTACAGAGCGCTTAGATGGCTCATTCGTAGGGATGGATTGTATAAGGCGTATCTTCATCTCGAGGAAGAGGCGACGTAATAACAGTTTGGTTTTTGCGTTGTTAGCCTTACCAATGCCGCCCATGTCAAACTGGTGGTGGAAAAGATTCATGGGCGTATATTCATGGGCCATAAGATCTTTGCTCGTCAAGCAAAGTATGCGGCGAAAGGGAATGTTGTTGGTGGTCGGCGTTTGTCGATTCAGAATGGAAGCAAGATGGAGAATTTAGTCCCGTCCCAGGCGGCAAGTGCAGGTGGTGGCTCCCCAGGGGATAGCAGCGGTGGCTCTGTACTGGGTCACGCCGGAGAGATGGAGTTGGTTGCCGGTGGGACACATGTGAAGACAGGAGATGGGCGCGTCTTCAATTGTGGTAACCAAGGAGATCGACAGACTTTCCGCGTCGTGCTCCCATGCTGCTGTCAGGAACGTGGT
This sequence comes from Limonium bicolor, assembly GCA_023374045.1. Taxonomy (NCBI): domain Eukaryota; kingdom Viridiplantae; phylum Streptophyta; class Magnoliopsida; order Caryophyllales; family Plumbaginaceae; genus Limonium; species Limonium bicolor. The sequence goes on from CM041776.1 coordinate 238,907,688, forward strand.
CTGAAAAAAGAGACGCCATCGGTAGTGGGTGATGAGTTGGCAACCTCCTGCCCCAAGGAGATTAAAGTTGTCTCGGTCAATAATATTAATGGAGAGGCAGGTTGTCTGAAAGAGGAGGCGCAATCGGGAGTGGGTGCCGAATTGGCAACCTCGAGACCCAAGGAGGGTATAGTTGTCTCGGACAAAAATATTAATGGAGAGACTGTGGGGTGCGCAGGGGCCCTGCAATACGGGATGGAAAATGCTATTTGGATTGGTACTTTGTACCCATATTTGAGCTGGGTGTACCCAGTAGGTGGGTGCTGGCCTATGTACCCGGTACAGGGCTACGACCAACATGGATGGTTGGGTCAAATGCAGGGTTGGGGTTATTGGCCATATGAGCCCGGTAGGATTTGGAATCACCATGGGAATGCTGGGGTATGCGAGAACCCTCTTCAAGGGACTATGGAGAGTGGTGGCCGGGTACCAATAATTATCCGGTCACCTAGTGGTAATAACTCGGGATCTGATCCAGTTATGGAAGATATTATCAACAATGACAGGGGAGGGGTGGACAATAATATCCAGTGGATCGATAAGCTTGGTAATGGCGAGGATATGGGGGTCAATGTTGACCCGAATGATGAGGCTTCTGATGACCATTTTAATAGACCGGGCTCTGAACCGACTGGCCCTCAAACTCAATTGATGGAGGATGATTTAGACGATATTGGCCTGAGGAGCCTGTTCGAGGACCCGGAATTTCCCCCGGGGTTCGAACCAGCTAGAGGTTCTTCCATTTTGGAAGATGACCCTGAGGAGAGAGCTGTTAAAGAGGAAGCAAGACAAACTCTCATCTTTGCCAAGCGCCTCGGATGCACCGTCCCTAACGAGGAGCTTGCCCTATCCAATTATGAAGGGATCATTCGAGGACAGAAAGCGAGCTTTCGCCGGAGTTGTCACCCCAGGAGTGAAGAGCCAGAAGAGGAGACTGATAGAAGCTCTAAGAATATCGCTAAAGATAAGGGCAAGAGAGTTCGTGGGACTGGACCCATGGGTTTTAGTAAGCTCTCTCGAGTCAGTAAGGTGGCCATGCGGGGTAAGAAGAGGGCTAAGTAGACTTAATGGTCCCTCCTAACTAGTACGATTAGTAAGGCTAGAAAGGATTTCCGTTCTTTCCAGTAATGTTTTTACTCTATGATTTTGTTTTTTGTTCCTTGTATTTTCTCTAAATTGTCCTTAAGCGGGAAAGGCAGTCATGCCTCAGTACTGCTATGTAAGCTGGGCAACCAGCCAATTATCAAAAAAAAAAAAAAAAATGGCCAACTCATGGTGCAAAGTGTTGGTCGGTCCTGGGCATGCTTTAGCAACTTCACAAGTGGAATTAGTTGCCATTAGCAGCTAGCCATTTTGACTTATTAGCCTTTCTTCACAACCATGTGTAGCTATTTTGGCTACAACGGTACAATTTATATAGAGTAAAAATACTTATTTTATAAGTTTATTGTACAGTTTATAAAGTTAGTATGTATATTTAGTACAAATTCAGAAATATCACAGTTTTCTGTATACATGTACATATACATCAGTACAATTTTGAATGATCAAATGTACAGTTTTAAATGACCAAATATAAATGTATGTAGCTATCTATAGTTATATGATTGTAACCGAGAAATTGGGGTTGCTTATTTAGGCCGTGTTCGATTCCAAGCTTTTCCTGGAATTAAAGCTTAATCTGTCTCATTTGACCACTTTAAACAACGTTGACTGGCTAGCTTAAGGCCAAATATCAAGCTTTATAATAAAGGTTGCAAACCTTGCGTTTGGTTTTTCCATCTCGTTTTACAGCTACTGTACACGGTCGTCATTACCTCCGTGCCCTCATTTCTTTCACCACAATTGCAGTAATGCCCTTAATAAATTTCCCCAACCACCAACGATTCATCGTTCAAATTATCGTACTATTGTCGATAAATATCGGCCGCCGCGTTTGAATTTGGCAAACGAAGGGTGTACGCACTAGGTGAAGGTTAGGCAACTTTGAAATCCTGCTACTCACTGTCAATTTTCATTATCGTTAGTTGATACTCTTGCTGAACAATTACTTGTTCGTTTTCTTATACAGGTTGCACTGTCTCTCAAAATAGGAAGCACCGAACACCAGAGAGAGATCAAATTCGCACATTCGAAGGTAGACGAACTGTGTACCTCGTTGTAATGGCGTTAAACAATTGTGCTGTTGCAAACCCTAATGTCACCGAAGAAGAGAATATAAGGAATGAGAAAGAACGGGATGAGCGTTGGTGGGGGTTAACATAGTGAAAACGAGATTAATAGTGTAAAATGACAAATAAGGCCAAAAAATAAGTCAATCTCCTAAACGAACGTATTGACTCAAAAACCACGACACCACCAATTATGTTAGAGCTGACTTTATACTTGCTTCTCCATTAAAGCTTGGGATGGAACGAACCCTTATTCTAATGAACTTATTATGTAATCTTAAAAAAGAAAATATTTTACGCGCGAGGAAAAGTATACCAATGTCGACGAATATATAAAGAAAAGAGGTTTAGCAACTCGAGATTTTGAATTGAAAAAAATTCAGCCAAAGTTCCCTTTGAAAAATGCAGTGTGCTAATTTTTTAGAGAGAGGAGAACGCGCACCCCACGCGCCCCCCTTTTCATCCGTGTTTCCAACGACAAATTCCCTTTAGGGAGTTCTCAGTTGAGTTATTCCCATCAGAGGGAAGTGAAGACAACAGACGATGGTACCGATTCGGTTGAAATAGTAATAGAAGATATTTGTGAGAAGCAAGGGATAGAATTAGGGCACCCGATCAATTATTGGGTCCAGAGAAGTGAATGTTGGATATGGCAGCAGAGGAGGAGAATATGTGGAGTGAAGTACATTGTGCAGGTGTTCAGGTTGTTGCAGTCGCAGGCGGAGATTTCATGCAGAGGGTATTCTTTCTCTCTCCATTTTTTCAATTTTTCAAGTCGTATCCCCGTGGTGTTGCCAGGGAGAGTTTCCCTTGAGAAAGGGATCTGAGTATGGAGAAGTGGTAGTATATATTACAGTTGAAACAGTTGTAGGTGTAGTTAAGGCGGATCCAGTAAGCGTGTCCAATTATTGGACTGAGTTTCTTTTTTGTCTACTTTTCCGAATCGGGACTAGAGACAGAGAGAATTTCTCACTGATCCAGAGTAGGCTTGTTCAGTCTGTCCCATGGAGTTATCTCTGCGGAAGCCTGCATATCCCCTCGTTTCCAGTGTTCTTTTGGAGTGGATGCCTGCAGCTTCCTGCATTGGCGGTTGACTTTCGAAGCCGATCAGGTTGTAGGCATAGGGAAAGTCAGAGCAATTATTTTCTTCGGTGCACGTCTTCTCGAGCTACAATGGGAGTAATTGGGAGTGGGAGACTTTTGAACTCCTCCTTCTTGCCTTCCCCTCTCGCACGCATGAGAAATGTCAGGTTCATTTACTCTGGTGGATTGGTTTTTCTCCAGAGTACCGAGTTCTGCATGCCGGTTGCGTCACCGGAGATTAGTAAAGTTCCCCCAGATTTTCCCCCAGATCAGCTACCAAAATCCTCTCTTCTTTTCCCTATTCACCCTCTTCCTTCATTTCACAGGCGACCAGAAATAATCATTAGTAGCCTAATTCAAAAATTTCGGCCTTTTTTTAGCACTGCTCCCTCCATGGACTCTATTATCTCTAACTGCTCTCGTTTCCACATTCACCCAGCTGAATCCTCCTCCATTGAAGAAGCCTGTCTGATCATGGATCCCAACTCTCCTTCCTTCCGAAAATCCTTATTTGGTAGACTTTGGAGCCCAAACCAAGTAGGAGCGCGACTCATTCAAAATGTTATGGTGCATGTCTGGAAACCCAAGGCTTATTTCCAAGTTTCAGAGGTTGGTGTTAATCGATTCACCTTCCAGTTCGCCTCCGAAGAAGATGCTGAAGTTATTCTAAATAATGGTCCGTGGCATTTTCAGCATCGGCTCCTTGCGATGATGGCCCTCGATTCTTCGTTACCCATTGAAGAGCATGATCCTAAACTTATTAAAATATGGGTAGGTATCCACAAAATTCCTTTAGCTTTTTTCAACAGACCTTCGGCTATTAACTTAGCCAACAAGATTGGTTCCTTCATCGAATGTTCAGCCCACATAAACCCTCTTAGAGCCAGATTCCTGAGAGTCAAAATAGAGATTAAGCTTTCTGAACCATTATGTAGAATGATTGTCGTTAAAACTGCTAATGGAAACAGGGTGTGTCGCCTCTCATACGAAAATCTTCCCAGCTTCTGTTATAGATGTGGATTCCTTACCCATACTTTCAATGATTGTAAGGTTCCGAAAATGAACTCTAATTCTCTGAAAGATACGGCCCTTGGATCAGATCAGAATTTGCGGGTTCGCTAGCTTCGGTTACTGATTCTTTTCTCCTTGACCAGTGGAAGGAGGAAGGTATATTGAACGGAATCACTGCTCTTGCTACCCAAGCAGAACTCAATCCCCCGGTCAATCTTCCTACAGTCAACGTAGATCTTTCCCTTGCCACAAATCCTGTTGATTTAGCCCCGATTCATCTTAAACCCCCTCAGAGTTTCCAAGGTCTCCCAGTTCAGTCTTTTACCCAACACAAGAATCCAACATCTCCACAAAGTTCTTCTAATACCTCTTCTTCTACCCCTCCGGGTTTTCCAAAACCTTTTGGCTATACCAGACCTTCGAGGCTAATCCTGCCAAACTCCCCATTATCCAATTTCTCTTCCGGTTCTTTGGACTCTGAGAAGAAAATCTACCAGAATTTTGATTGGAGGGCAGCCCTATACAACTTCGAGAAAGAATTTAAAGGCAAGAAGATAGTGGGTGGTGGGAATTCCACCTTTGGCGATCCAACACAGAAGGTCAATCCCATCTCTTCCATTCAAGAAGTCAACTCCTCCACTATCCCCGTTACCCTGTCTCAAAACTTCTCCTCCCAATTCCTAAGCCCTTCTGAGGATCCTGAGAAGAGTTCTCCTCAACATGCAATCCCCTTATCCCGTGTCAAAGGAAAAGCGAAAATGTACCCTGAGCAACCTCTTCGTGCTTCTTATCCCGACAAATTCAAACACAAAAAATAAAAGCTTGCGAACCTTAGTCCACTGATGATCAAACCCTCTATTAACATGGAGGAGTGGGAGGATACTGAGTACCACGAGTTCTTCTATTCACAGGCAGACCCTGAGGATGATCAGGGCTGCCAATTCAAATGAGTTACATCTCTTTTAACTGCAGAGGGTTGGGTCGCCCTCGTGCAGTGGTCTGGGTCACTGGTTTACTCAGGAAACACAAACCCGACCTTGTCTTTCTAATGGAGACCCACAGAACCATTCCTGAGATGGATAGGATTAAATCTCGGTGGAGAGATTATGATGGTATTTTTGTTTCTAGTAAGGGTAAAAGCGGTGGCCTTGCACTTCTTTGGAAGAAGGATCTGTTTGTGTCTATCATCAACTACTCTCATCATCACGTGTCTGCAGAAGTTACTTTCTCAGGTATGATTTCTTTCACCCTTACTGGTTTCTATGGGTGGCCAAATTGGGAAAAAAAATACCTCTCATGGGAACTACTCAAAAATATTAGTAGGACTGTTCAGCAACCCTGGGTAGTAGTAGGTGATTTTAATCAAATCTTGTTTGATAGGAGGGAGAATCAGAGAAGAAAAACATATGAGACCCTTTCGTGACACCATTCTTTCTCTAGAGTTAACCGATATTGGCTTTAGGGGGTATCCTTTCACTTACACAAACTGTCAAGACCCTCCTTACACCTCTGAGAGTAGATTAGATAGAGCTTTTTTCTCAAAGAATGCTTTGACCTTATTTCCATCCTCTTCTGCTCTCCATCTTCCTAGGGATAGGTCGGATCATTGCCCAATCCTCATTAGATTCTTAGGCAATCACACGAAAAAAGAGAGGATTTTTAGATTTGAGAATGGTTGGCTTTTAGATGAAAAATGTAGAGAGATAGTTACCAAAGTGTGGGGAGATAGAGATAACTGTCTCAGTTCAAACTTTCAGAAGTGTAAACTGAAATTCTTACAGTGGAAAGGATGGTCCATTTCCAGTATTATGCATAAGATTAAGCTCAAAAAAGTGAGTTGGATAAGATTTCGAGGAATAATATCTCAATTTGGGCGGGGTCCAACAGAAAACGGTTACTTACTGAGATAGAGCTTTTATCTTTTAAAGAAGAAATCTATTGGAAACAAAGATCCCGTGACAAGTGGTTAGCAGAAGGCGACAAAAATTCTGCCTACTTTCACCTTAAAGCTAGCTCTAACAGAAGGAGGAAGGATATTTTTTGCCTGCAATCTGAAGATGGTTCCATCAAGTATGAGTGGAGTGAAATCGAAAATATTGCCTTAGATTATTTCATACTCTCTTCACTGCTGGTAATGTTGCTAATCCCGATATTTTTACCAAGGAAGTTTCGGGTCTTCTTACTCAGAACCTTAGAGATGATCTGGAATCCCCATACACCATCAGTGAGGTTTTGATAGCCTTGAAAAAGCAAAGTCCCAATAAGGCCCCAGGTCCAGATGGTTTCAATGGAGTATTCTTTAAAACTTTCTGGACAACGGTAGGAGATCAAGTGTTATCCACAGTTCTTAACATTCTGAATGGGCTTCCAATTCCCCCTGATCTCAATAAGTATTACATTGCCCTAATTCCTAAGGAGAAAGGGGCGAATTCTATAGACAAGTTTAGACCAATAGCTCTTTGTAACTTTGTGTACAAAATAGCTACCAAGGTGTTAGCCAACAGAATTCAACCCATTCTGCCCCTGATTATATCTGAAAACCAGTCTGGTTTTGTGAAAGGCAGACTTATCACAGACAATGTCATCTTAGCGGGTGAGATTCACCACAAAATTGCCAAGTCTAAAGCTAAAATCAGAGGGTGTTTTTCGTGTAAGCTGGATCTCAGTAAGGCTTATGATAGGTTGGAGTGGCCCTTCATCAACTCTCTGCTGATCTCCATGGGATTCCCTGATAAGTGGAGAATTCCTACTATGAATTGCATCTCTTCTGCTATAGGGGTTGTGATTATTAATGGCTCTCCTGGCAGATTTTTCACCCAAACCAGAGGCATTAGGCAAGGGGACCCCCTCTCACCTTTCCTGTTTATCCTAGCCCAAGAGGCCTTTTCTCGGGCTCTGAATGCAGCCACTGATAAAAAACAATACCTGGGTTTAGCCCTCTCAAAAAATTCTCCTCCAATCTCACATCTAGCTTTTGCTGATGACACAATCCTCTACGGCCAAGCTACCATCCCCAACATTCTTTTCCTGAAAAACCTGTTACACCAATTCCTAGCCTGTTCAGGCCATGCAATCAATTACCACAAATCAGAAATCATTTTTAGTCCCAAAATTCCACAGCAAACCAAGATTTCTCTAGCAAACCTTCTTAATGTGCAGGTAGTTCCTCACTTTGCCAAATACTTAGGCTTGCCTACCAAGGTGGGTAGGAACAAGAAGGAGACTTTCAACTACCTCATTGAATCCCTCAGGAAAAAAGTCTCTAGTTGGAAAATTCCATTGGCCCAATCAGCTAGATCCATCCTCCTGTCGAGTGTGCTTCAGGCCCTTCCTACCTTCACCATGTCCTTATTCAAATTACCCTTGGGTGTCATTTCCAAGATGAACTCTATCTTAGCTCTTTTCTGGTGGGGGGGGGGGGAACTTTTGATAAAAAACCAATGTATTGGAAAAGTTGGGACAAAGTTTGTTCTGCTAAAGAAGCAGGAGGAATGGGTTTTAAACATATTGAAACTTTCAACTCAGCCCTTCTTGCTAAGCAGATTTGGAAGATCATCACAAATCCAGATTCTCTAGTAGCTAGATCACTTAAAGCTACCTATTTATCTAAGCATTGTAATTTGGATACCAAGCCTTCCCCTCGAGACAGCCCCATCTGGAAATCTCTTCTGGAAGGTATTAAGATTGTTAAACTAGGGTGCCTCAAGGAAATTGGGAATGGACAAGATACAGACATCTGGCATGCCCCTTGGATCAAAAGAAATCAACCAGGGGGCCCTTATAGCAGGAAACCAACATACAGTGTCCTGAACAAAGTGAGCCAACTCATTTGTCCTATCAGTAATGATTGGGATAATGCCATTATCTCCAACAACTTTCAGTTGTCTGACCAATTATCCATCCTGAAAATTAAAGTGAAGCCATCCAATCTGATTCTTGAAGTTGGATTCATGATAGGTCTGGTGAGTACACAGTTAAATCGGGCTACAATGCAGCTATCAGTCAACTCACAAAACCCTCTGGCTCTTGTCAAAGTATCTCTCAGTGGGAGATTTTGAAAATTCTAGATAGGAGATGGATCCTTCCCAGAGTCAAACTTTTTTGCTGGAAATTTCTCAATCTTATTGTTCCTTCTAACTCCAATATTGTGAGAAGAGTGGGGGGATGGGCTATGCAACCTGTGCGGTAAAGTTGATACCACCCAACATCTCATTTTTGAGTGTTGGTCAGTTCGAGATACCTGGATAAAAATCATTGACCGAGAGATTCTGCCTACCGATCAAGAAGGTTCTATTCAAGACTGGTTCAATAATCATTACAGAAATTGGAACAAGGAAAAACGTTACAAAATTGTCAACTGCATGTGGGCAGTGTATGATGCAAAAAACAAAGTCAAACACAACAGAGACCTGTCCATCCTTGATTGCATTGACAATAATGTAGCTTTCATCAACGCTTATCAAATTTCAATGAGCAAGACAGAAATCAGAGATGACTCTTTTACTGATCATCAGATGCATAATGAAGTCACAATCTACACCAACTGCTATAGGAAAAAAGATGCTCCATTAATATGTAGTGGAGTAATTATTTCTTACTCTGGTGATGTTTTGATGGCTTGTAACAGGAAAATCAGGAGTAAATTGGATGAGGTTTCTCTGGAAATCCTCAACATCATCCATGTCCTCCGGATGGCGATAGATCTATATGAAGATTGAGAAAGTTGAAATTAGAGCAAACAATCCAGCTTCTAAGAAGATTTTGGAAGAATGTAAAAGGCAAGATTGCCGCACTACAAGGCCTTATGGATCTCTATCTTATGTTTTGAATCGTTTTAGTTTAGTAAGTATCTTATTATGTAATATGGACAAGTCTAATTGCCTAGCTGTTTTAGCTTGTTTGTCTTTTGCTCCCTCAATGGATTGGGGGTTCTGGAAACCGTGTAAACCTTCTACTAATATGCCGTATGCTTCCGCCATGCAAGGCGAGAAGCTAGCTCTGTGTAATAGTGATCCTTAGTTATATATATAGACAATGCAGTTTATCAAAAAAAAAAAATGTCGATGAATATAACACTACAAAACGACTGATAGTATCCGCTGCTTGCCGCCTATCCCTTCCTTACTACTCCTAACAGTCACCGGCCTCACCTTATCCATTTCCCCAACCAACAGCAATCTTACCAACGACAATGAATTCCGAAGGCAGCTGGAAATTCAATTTCCTGGGCACGAAGCTGAACCCAACGCTCCCTTATGGAAATGGAGCCCAGGGAACATCATCGGGAACAAAACGCGGCAAGGCCCGCGGCTTTTCGGGAAGAAGTCAATATCTGAGATGGCTATGGGCCCTGGATTCGGAGCCGGGATAGGCTGCGGAGTGGGAGCTGGAATTGGGTTGGTTGGAGGGATGGGATTTTCGAGTTCGCCATGGAATCATCTACAGATGGTTCTAGGGTTGGGGATTGGGTGTGGGGTTGGTGTCGGGTTTGGGTATGGTCAAGGCATTGGGTACCATTTAGATATGGAAGGTGCAAAGTCCGCCTTGGAGAGGATGGAAACGGATCAGGATAGGGAAGTTGTGATTCAGATTTGAGATTTCCGTTTTTTAGAGATAATGCCTGAAGTGGTAGTTTCCACAAGTCTTCTTTCACTGTAGAACTCTACTGTCCTTGAACTACTGTTTTCTCGTTGGTAAACTTTCAAATCTTCTGAATAGTTTGATTCGTCTACGAGTAACTTTCAAATGGGGGAAAACCAAATGTTTTAGTGAAACAAAGGCCGAGCACTAATTTTCGGGTGTATTGGTAGTCAAGAGCGGCGTACCAACAACAGCCATTAATGTGAGGTATGTCACACTCAAAAGGGGAAACATGTAAAAGGATTCAACCAATTACTTTTAACTTGAGAATTGATAGGAACTATCTATGAACTGCTTCTGCTTTCAGCTTCACTGATCAATTCGTGAGCAAGATAACTCTTCGGGTTCAATATAGAAACTCCTTCATTTGATGACATGCTACAGTAACAACGCGGAGATAAAAAAAGAAAAAAAATATTCAAAAGTTGCCAAGAGAAAAGATACTATAATGCAGCCGGTTTCATCCGCAGACAGGGGCAGAGCCAGAAATACAAGTTGAGGGGGTCAAAGACAGAATTATAAAAAATTAGGGGGTGTTTTTACTAAATTTTTCTAAAAAAATTTTTTTTTACACTACAAATTTATGTAATTTAACAAAATTAGGGGGTGTTTTATTCCCTCCAGGCAAAGCCTGCCTCCGCCACTGTCCGCAGATGAGATAAGCATGGTGATCCACAAACCCCATTCTTTTGTCCACCGTTCAGCTGTTTATGTGTTATCAGCTGGATTAATCACCTCAGTTTAATCTTTTACAATCAGCTATTAGTCAATATCAACTAATATCAGCTATCAGCTAGTAGCTATTTAAACTCAAATTGTCTCTCATGTTCAACTGGTTTAATATGTTTGATTGGGTTGACCAGTTCAGCATATTCTTTTATAATCAGCCATCAGTCAATATCAGCTAGTATAAACTGTCAGCTAGATGCAAAAGAATGGGCAGTATAATACTGTTTTGACTATTAGTTATCGTGTGCAGGAAGCGTCCTCTGAGCATTACCTTGCTTCATATTGGTTGAATTGTAAAATATTAAACGTGAACTTTTCCCTGCTTACTTCATATCAATAGGACTCAATGTCTAAGAGACGTGCATTTAAAATGTTAAGAGGGAATTGATGGAAATAGAATGACAGTAAACAAATGTGAGAGAGAAGATAATCGATAATTACTGATGCATTGAGTGACTATGAGACTATCATATTTATAGTCTGACTTACAACGTTAAACTGAGGAAAAGTAGCTAAATAAATGTAACTACTTTAATAAAGCTAAATAAATAAATAGGCACAACGGCTCTATGACCTATTCTACAGCAATAAAATAGGAAAAAAATTGACTAAGCAAAAATAGGAAATACAAAAATCAGGATTAATAAATATTTTTTTTAACATCCTCCCTTAATCCTGAATTTTTATCAAAGTCTCCCCATCTTTCCTTTAACTTATGAAGGCCTCATATTCAAAGTTTGGTGAGAATGTCAGCAACTTGATCTTCCGATCTGCAGTATTTCACTTCTATCTCGGTCTTGGCAACTTGATCTCTCAGATAGTGATATCGGGTCTCGATATGCTTGCTTCTGCCATGTATGACCGGATTCTTCGCTAAGTTAAGTGCAGACGTGTTATCAACAAAAATCGCCGTGGGCTTCTGTTGTGGCATATTGATGTGATCCATTAGGTATCGCAACCACATAGCCTGGCAGGCACTTGTTGCTGCGGCCACATATTCTGCTTCGCAAGTTGATAGGGCAACAATGGACTGCTTCTTGGATGACCATGAGCATGCGGTTGTTCCAAAGTTGAAGCAATATCCCGAAGTGCTCTTCCGATCATCTACGTCTCCACCCCAATCACTATCAGAATATCCTACAACAGAAATATCATCAGTAGACCCATAAAATAATCCATGGTCGTATGTTCCCTTCACATATCGTAGGATTCTCTTTGCTACTTGCAAATGTGGTGATCGAGGAGTCTCCATGAATCTGCTGATCAAGCCAACACCGTATGTAATATCGGGTCTCGTACAAGTAAGATATCTGAGACTGCCGACAATCTGCTTGTAGTAGGTTGGATCAACATAGGCTCCTTCTTCATTTTTTGATAATTTGGTTCCAACCTCCACAGGTGTTCTTACTGGGTTGCAGTCCGACATCTGAAACTTTTGCAAGAGATCAGCAGCATACTTCTTCGGGGAGATGAAGATGCCGTCATTTCCTTGAATCACCTCAATGCCAAGAAAGTATGTCATCATCCCAAGGTCAGTCATCTCGAATTCCTTCATTATTGACTTCTTGAAGGATTCAATCATCGTGGGACGGTTGCCTGTAATGATCAAGTCATCAACATACAGACATATGATTAGTATACCTCCAGACTTATCCACCTTCACATACAATGCATGCTCGGAAGGGCATCTTGTAAAGCCACTCGTGCCAAAAAAGGCATCTATTCGCTTATTCCAAGCTCTGGGTGCTTGTTTTAAGCCATACAAAGCTTTCTTCAGGTATACTTTTCCTTCACTTCCAGATTTACCAAAGCCAGGAGGCTGCTTGACAAACACTTCTTCTTCAAGTGGGCCATTTAGGAAGGCTGACTTTACATCCATTTGGTGAATCTTCCACCGATTTTGAGCAGCCAAAGCAATGATCAGCCTAATAGTCTCCATTCGAGCAACTGGAGAGAAGACTTCTTGGTAATCAAGACCGGGTCTCTGCTTAAACCCTTTCGCCACCAATCTTGCTTTGTATCTTTCCACCTCACCATTGGGCTTCATCTTTGTCTTGAAGACCCACTTCACATCAATGGCTTGTTGTCCTGGTGGAAGATCTGTAAGGACCCACGTACCATTTCTCTCAATAGCTTCAATTTCCTCATGCATGGCCGCCATCCATTTTGGATCTTGAAGTGCTTCCTTCACTGTCACTGGCTCAAGATCTGCGAATAGAGCAAAATGCACAATCTCTTCATCATCAGTATCTTCATCATCAAGGTTTACCTCATAATCTTGAAGATGTGCTGGCAGTCGGTGATGACGCTGTGGTCTCCTAGCATCTGTCTGAACTTGATCAGGTGTTGAGTCTCCTCCCTCTGGATTTGACTCTTCTGACTCTTCAACAAGTGAGATATTACGGCTCTTGGGATCTGTGGCACCACTTCTATTCCAATCCCATGATTCATTTTCTGCAAAGGTAACATCACGAGTGAATATTACCTTTTTCGTCATTGGATTGAATAACTTGTATCCTCCCCGTTCATATCCAATGAATACGGTTTTCTCGGCTCGATCATCCAGTTTCTTTCTTGTCTCCGCTGGAACATGGGCATAGGCAATGGCGCCAAATACCTTCAGATGTCTGACTCCTGGTTTGACACCGGTCCAAGCTTCTTCAGGAGTAAGACCTGAGACACCTTTCGTCGGAGAGCGGTTCAGTATATATGCTGAACAGGAAACTGCCTCCGCCCAGAAAGAATTGGCATCCCTTTGGTCTTCAACATGCTTCTCACCATATCCATGATGGTTCTGTTCTTCCGCTCAGCAACACCATTATGCTGAGGGGTGTAGGGACATGTCACTTCATGCTTTATCCCTTGTTCTTCACAGTACTCCTTGAATTCGTTGGAGACATATTCACCACCGCCGTCAGTGCGCAACACCTTTAGGGAGTAACCACTTTGTCTCTCTGCATGAGCCTTGAACTTCTTGAAGTATTCAAACACCTCAGATTTCTTCTGCAACATATAGACCCACAGTTTCCGAGAAAAATCATCAATAAAGGTCAGAAAATACCGATTGTTACCATTTGACATGGTACTCATTGGACCGCATACATCAGAGTGCACCAACTGAAGAGGATGGCTAGCTTTTTTCCATCTCCTGAAAACGGTGATCGGTGATGCTTTCCGACGGTGCAAGCTTCACACAACTGCTCAGGGTGATTGATCTCTGGTAAACCCTTCACCATATTTCTCGGGATAATTTCTTCAAGCCATGAAAGCTCATATGACCAAATCGTAAGTGCCACAACCATGAATCGTCAGAGATTATAGTAGACAAACAATGATAGGCACCACTAGAGATATCAACTGGAAACATACGATTTCTAGTCATAGCCGCAGTGAGAATTAATGTACCCTTTTCATCAGAAATAGAAAGCTTGCCACCATTAAGCTTCATGTTATACCCCTTTTCATGTAGCTGGCCGATACTTAATAGATTTGTTCTCAACTTGGGCACATAGAAAACATCAGAAATATACCTGTGGTCCCCATTCTTCAAAGTGATGAGAATTTTACCTTTACCGGCAACTGGGATTTTACTTTCATCTCCAAATTTTACCGTGGTGTGAACCGACTCATCAAGATCAGAAAACAGCTCCTTCTTTCCACACATATGATTGGTGCAGGCGGTGTCAAGGAACCAAGTTGGTTATCCGAACTCTCTCCATCGTCTGTTACCATCAGGAGTGTATGGTCATTATCATCACTGGCATCACTATTTTGCACATAGTTTGCCCTTTGGTTTTTGCCTCTACTCCTGCATTCTGAGGCATAATGACCATACTTTTGACAAGCATAACATTGAATATCGGATCTTTCATACCTTCCCCGTTCTCCACCTTTGCCACGTCCACGACCTCCATTGTAATTTTGTTGGCGGTTGGATCTTGACTTATCTTCACCGTCATTTTGATTTCTTTCGCCTCCATAATTTTTATAGCCACCTCGACCTTTATATGATCCACGTCCTCTTCCTTTCCGGCCGGAACCACCTTGCTTCTTCTTTGGCTCATCATCTGGCTCATCGGTGAGGGAAACTTGAGCTTGCAATGCTTGCTCGATTGACTTCTTAGTCTTTCTCTCATTCATACGTTGCTCGTGTACTTGCAACGTTCCCGTCACCTCATCCACGGTCATGTTGGCAGTATCGTGAGCCTCCTCAATCGCTATCACGACATTGTCGAACTGGGGGGTTAGTGACCGCAGGATCTTCTCTACCTTTGATTGTTCTGTCAGTGTCTCTCCATTGATCTTCATCTGGTTCGTCAAAGCCAGGAGCCGACTGATATATTTTGACACCGACTCTGAAGACTCCATGCAGCAACTCATACTGGCGTCGTAAGGTTTGTAACCTCACCTTCTTGACTTTCTCTGCACCTTTGAAGGTGTTTGCCAAGGTATCCCAAGCTTCTTTTGACGTAGTTGCTGCATCTATCTTCTCGAACACTTCATCATTTACACCTTGATGAATCAAGTAGAGCGCCTTTTTATCCTTTTTTGTATTCTCCTTGTGGATACTTTTCTGAGCATCTGTTGCATTTGTCGCAAGCTCCGGAACACCATCATTTACCACCGTAAATAACTCGTGATAATCAAATATCACCCGCATCTGGATTGACCAACGATTATAATTTTTTCCGTCTAATACCGGAATAGATATATTTGAGCTCGAACTGGATCCGTTCATCTTTTAAAAGATAGCACGACTACACTCTCCTTTTTTTTTAATATGACTCTTCCGTGGGTAACACCAAAAAAATCGTTAAGCTCACACACAGAGAGCTAAACTCAGTTCACTCGGAAAGAAGGAGACGGAAGAGTATACTGCTCGAAAAAGAAATGGCTTCAACTTTGTGTGGGTAGTATAAAGAATCAATTCATGTACAACCAGTGTGAACGTTTCCGTTCTGGTGGACAAGACAGGGGGTTGGTACTCTCGGCAGATGATGATGGCATATGATGATGGCTTTGTTTCTTTGCGTGAGTAAGCAAAAGAAATTGAAGGTTGCTTTTCTTGTGAGGAGACGTGAGTGCCAGTAAATGGAAGCTGTAACGGTGGACAGAGGTTATTTTTGCTATAATGGCTCTGATGCCACTGATGGAAATAGAATGACAGTAAACAAATGTGAGAGAGAAGATAATCGATAATTACTGATGCATTGAGTGACTATGAGACTATCATATTTATAGTCTGACTTACAACGTTAAACTGAGGAAAAGTAGCTAAATAAATGTAACTACTTTAATAAAGCTAAATAAATAAATAGGCACAACGGCTCTATGACCTATTCTACAGCAATAAAATAGGAAAAAAATTGACTAAGCAAAAATAGGAAATACAAAAATCAGGATTAATAAATATTTTTTTTAACAGGAATTAATCCAAACATAACACAAAATTAGACAAGAGATTAATATGACCACAGAATCTGCTAGTTAGCATTTCCCTGAAAACATGAGGTAAAACAACATAAGAGAAGTTGCTAAATAACATCCTAGTTTTCCATCTACACTAGTGCAGAAAATGTTTTTTACCACGGTTATTTGTCTTATATACCACGGTTCCGCACCGTGGTTAATACGCGCGTCGTATTTTCGAAAATGACAATAAACCACGGTTCAAAACCGTCGTTTAAAAGCCAGAATATAAACCACGGTTGTACGTCGACCGTCGTTTATATCCGTTTCTGTCGGCGGGAAGACCGATTTTATACCACGGTTCCGTTTAATAACCGTGGTATATAATAACTTTATACGACGGTTAGACACTAGAACCGTGGTATATAACCGTTTCCGTTTCATTTTATACGACGGTTTCCTAATGAACCGTGGTTTAAAACGTCGTTCCATTGCGTTTTAAACCACGGTTTTTACATAACCGTGGTTTTTTTTTTCTTTTTTTTTTAGTTTTTTTGTTTTTTTAGCCTCTACCACAATGTGTTTTCCAACACAACCATACAATCATATATATAACCTGTACAGGGCATCCAACTGGTATTGCCCTTTTGATAACCAACCACACAACCATAAACCAAGTTGCCAGTTTGAATTGCAACATTGAAAACGAATTGCAAAAGAAAACTTTCAAAAATAAGAGAGAGTTGAACTTTACAAACTCTTTGAGAGTCTACTTTGCTTCAGCAAAAACAAAAGTCTAAGTCTAAGTCTAACTACGTACACTAGGATATAAGATCTAAGAAACACTCAAGTAATTTTTACACCAAAACTGTGATAAATGATCTCTTACAAAGTCGAGATCCCCTTTGGAATACGTGCTCCCTGCTTGTGTGAAATAAGAAACGATCTGTCCATAAAAAGAAACTGATCATCATTAGTACACAATTTTATTTCAAATGCAATAACTTTAACTGAAACTTTGATTGGTATTACCTTGTCATCATCAGCAAGCGTGTCAATATTTTGTACAATCTCGAACATGTACCGCATCACATAATAGCCACAGCTTTGTGAATCAGGCTGCTGAGGACACTGTCATCACACCATCCATGGATTACCAACTTTAGATAGATCAAAAAATTAAACGTTTAACTTTAATACAAAAACGCATAAATTAAATGATTACTTACACGTATGTAATGGAAGTCCAAGATGGAGAATGGTTTCTTCACATCACTCAAACCAAGCTTATGACCCCTGCATAAATACAACATTTTAAAATGAAGCCATTTATTGTCAATAATCTAGGACAAGCTTAAAATAAATACAGAATGCATTAAAATTTTTGAATACTCACTCCTTCAAACATTTCTCTACAGCGATCTCTCGAAGGTCATCAGGGCCGCCCAATGGGTCTAGTATCAATAAGCATGAGGTGTCGATACACAACACCAACAACATCCAATGATTGCTGCCACAGATAAAACAAAGAATGTTTTGTACAAATTATTAAATATCACAATTATGAAGCAAAAAATTACAGTTATTGTGTACTTACATCTGATGATATGGGATCAGCAAATATTTGCTTTTTCTTCGCACCGCAGAACAAAATCCCTGCCTCACATGCTGTACACATCCTTGCTCATCCAATGCGGCCTGATTTGCTGACATCAATTGCGGACACAAGAAAGAGAGGGCACATAATCTCTTGCTCGCTAGCAGTCTACTAGTCAAACACCTAAACAACATTTTTTCATAAGATATGTTAAATAGCTTAAAAAATGAAAGATAATTTAATAATTTAAAAGATACTTACAGACAATAGGCCTGAATCATAGAGATGTTAAGCAGGTCTCCCATCAAAAATTCTCTTAGATCGCTCACGGTAATCATCAGATCTCTGGGCTCGGGGGAGTGGAAAACATGCTTAGACACTTTCATGTTGAAATTGGTGACAGACTGTGGCTTCGTCATGAAAAAGTCATATAGCATTTTTTGTTTGTCTGTCAACTTCTTCACATACTTGGGTGTCAGAATGGAGGCTCTCCTAGGAGTCATATCGAAAGGTTTCACCACTTCCTTTCTCACCCTCTGACTCTCCTCACTTGATTTCACAACTTCCTTCCCCTTATCCACTTTCCTCTTCTTAACCGGTCTTAATTCCTTATCAATCTAATAGTATACAAATTTTAAATAATAAACATATTAGTCAACAGTCAAGTTAAAAACTAAACAGTAAGCATGTAATTAAATAGTTTACCTTGTCACTACTGACATCAATGAGAGAATATGGCCATGGAACAATTGAAGATTTTGCTTGACCTATTTTACTCCACTCATTCCACTCCAACGGAAGGGGAGAGTCCACATGACCTTGCACAATATCATCTACCATCACACGAGCGTGGAGAGGTGGGATGACCTTGAAATGTACTACACAGTTCGGTCCGGTCTGTAAAACCCGACCGAATGCAACATGCACAGTCCCACCATCCAACACTTGAAACAGATGACATGATTTAGCCATCTACATCAACTCACAACAGTAAGCAAGCAAATAAAATTATATTGTTTTAAAAATAATATTAAAATAACTAAGGAGGAAAAAAGAACAAACCAAAAGGTTTTGATAAGGAAATGTGTCTCTGGTAGGAGAAGAAGGTGCAGGATGATCGACCATCGGAGTATCCGCCGTCGTGGTAGGAGCAGACGTCGGTGTAGGATCATCGACAGTATCCGCCGTCCTGGTAGGAGCAGACACCGGGGTATGAGTAGGTGTCGGTGTAGGAGAGGCGACCACTATCGATGTATCCGCCGTCGCAGTAGGAGCAGACACCGGTGTAGGAGTAGGTGTCGGTGTAGGAGCATGCACCTGGCCCAATACTAAAGCCTCAAGTCTTCGCAGGCGCTCCTCGTAGGCTTGACGCTCCTCAGCGTGACGTCTGAGCTCCTCAGCGTGACGTCTTTCCGACTCCGCCAACCGGTCGTGCACCCGTTCATCCACCATCCTCTCTATCATTTCAGCCTGCGGTACTCTCGATCGAGACGTAGAAAACACGTCTTTTTGGCGAACTTCCCCTCCAAGCCCCCGCACTCGCCCTGGATGATCCTTTTGCCCAAGGGCCTTATTCAGTGGATCATCCTGCGACGGAGGGGCCGGAACCATCTCCCATCGCTCAGTCGAGCCAGACTATATTAAATTAACAAAAATATTAGAAATGAACTTATTAATTAGTAAACAACAACTTTTAAATATATATACTTACAATCTTGGACGCCAACTCAGCAGTCTCGCTCTGCGGGAACACATATACCCCCTCGTCATTTTTCACCATTCGACCCAGCATAAATGTCTGCACTCTACTTGCATCGTCAACATCATCAATAACTGACTGAGTGCCGTCTTCATTAGTTTTAGTCAGTAAGCCCTCGCTCTTCCACTTCTCCAACCGCCCCGTGTATCCAGCTCGCCCCATGAAGTGCTTGTAGATATTCTTCGCCCGGTTACGTCTCGCTTGTTCTTGCTTTAACTGTTACAAAAATTGTATATTTGTAAGTTATACATAATAAGAAAAATGTTTGTTAAATTTTATTCCTTAAATAATTAAGAAAGAATAATTGTAAAAGTACCTTAAACTCTTCAGTCTGGCGATGGTCGTAGAATATCTTCCATTCCTCCTCCGTGATCATACCATCGTACACTACCCACGGCGGTGACCTCTTGGAGCCCGGTTTGTTGATCCAGCCATCTACCAACCGATGCTTGAACTGTCGCAGTGATGTCGCTAGAAGTGATTCAATCTTCGTCCGAAGTTCATCCGCGACCTTGTACTTCTTCTGCACCATCTGCCATATGATGTCTTTGTCTGCCTTTTCTTGATCTTTCCAGTCCTTATTAATCGAGCAATGGGATTTTACCATCAATCCCAAGTAGGAAGCAAACTTCTGCTTCGACCCACCACGATGTCGGAGGTACTTGTCCCAGATCAAATCGATGGGAGAA
Organism: Limonium bicolor; assembly: GCA_023374045.1. Lineage (NCBI taxonomy): Eukaryota > Viridiplantae > Streptophyta > Magnoliopsida > Caryophyllales > Plumbaginaceae > Limonium > Limonium bicolor. The sequence continues at coordinate 238,927,815 of CM041776.1, forward strand.
TCTTTCTTCTCCTTCAACCCACGGGTCGGTCCACGTCCCTTCCGAGGGGGCTGCGAAGTAGATGCAGCTGGTGGTTCTTCAGTAGGGACGTCATCGTCAATATCATCCAGCCCCAACATTAAGTCCTCTTCGACTCTATCGTCAGGATCCATAATCTGAAAAATAATCAACAATTAACAAGGTTAATACGAACATCTACTGAATCAAATATTGAAACATGACAAAAATTAAATAATATAATATTGTCAATCAAACTTACAAAATAACATTTCATCGTTCAATCCACAATCCTTCATTGTGGTCGGACCTTCGATATTCAAAATTAGTTACATTATCTACCTCCATCGGCAACCGAATAGGTACATCTGTTTCATCTTCACAGTCGTATTCATCCTCATCAACAATATTATCAATCCCAACTATCGATCTTTTACTCTGCATTACAATAGACCATCTGGGATTAGATTGATCACGACAGTAGAATACTTGTTTTGCCTTTGATGCAACAATAAAGGGTTCATCAGTAGGAGCTGCTGTCGTTAAATCAACTAGCTTCATACCATGATCCTCCTCACGATATCCCTGTTTGTTGTCCACCCATTTGCAACGAAATACGCAAGTTTCATAACTAGTGTAATTCAAGACCCAAATATCCTCAATAACACCATAATATTCGTTCTTCTGTGTATTACGACTTGTTCCTGTGAAAATTTCTTGTGAAGCGATAAGATGCACACCACTGTTCTGGTTTGTCGATTTACAATCTTGACGTGCAGTGTAAAAAGAAAATCCATTTACATCATATCCTTCATACGACATCACATCGAGATTTGGACCAAGTGCCAACAATTGGATCATTTCATCAACGCTCCTTGAATCTTCATACAACACCTTCTGTCTGAACCACTTAACAAATGTTGCATTCTGCTCTTTTTTTAATTTGGCATTACTCATCGTTGGGTTTTTTGTTTTGAGGTACGCTAGGTGTGCATCGAAATACGGTTCAACAACTTCTGAATGATTCAACACAACCAGATGTGCCTTGTTCAATGTATCAATATCAACTCTGCGTAATTTTTTCCCACAGGTACCAACCCCTTTAAGCCTGCCATCATGTCTTGCTTTCGGTAATCCAATAACATCAACACCGTCTAAGTAATGAGTGCAGAAGTCAACTACTTCCTCTGTTACTGTCCCTTCAATTATGCTTCCCTCTGGACGCCGACGGTTTTTCATTTTCTTTTTCAGTATACCCATATATCTCTCAAACGGATACATGTATCGAAGGTATAACGGACCACAATGTTTGATCTCTCTAACAAGATGAATAAGTAGATGCACCATAATATCAAAAAACGAAGGAGGAAAATACATTTCCAACTGACACATGGTGATCACAAGGTCATTCTGTAGTTTATCCAGCGTCTCCACATCAAGCACTTTACACGAAATTCCTTTGAAGAAAACACATAAATTTGTAATAGTTTTCCTGACATCAGCTGGAAGGATTCCACGGAGAGCAACCGGAAGTAAGTGCTGCATCAGCACATGATAGTCGTGAGACTTCATCCCTACCAATTTAAGATCAGACATTGATACCAAACTTGATATGTTCGATGAGTAACCGGATGGCACTTTAATATGACGAAGAGAACTACAAAAACTTATTTTCTCTTCTTTGGATAATGTATGACAAGCGGGAGGCAAGAATGTTCTCTTCCCTCTTTGTTGTGGCGCGAGTTCTTCTCGTATACCCAATTCAACCAGATCTTTTCTACCCTTTAAATGGTCTTTTGTCTTTCCTTTCACGTTTAGTAGTGTCGCAGATACACTTTCACCAATGTTTTTCTCCACGTGCATAGCATCAATGCAATGTCTCACCTCTAAATGTTGCCAATATTCAAGTTCCCAAAATATTGATTTTTTCTTCCAGATGCTTTTTTCAGTGGCTTTAATTGGTGGACCGAAGTTGTTCACAACATTCTTCAACTGATTGTAAGTCTCAGCAGCAGATAGTGGTGGTCGAGCGACTGCATGATCCGTTTTTCCATCAAACTCTTTTGTCATCTTACGGTATTTGTGCCCTTTAGGAAGGAATTTCCGATGGCCCATGTACACATTTTTTCCACTGTGTTTTAACCGTATACTGCAAGTTCTATCTCCACATATAGGGCACGCTAGAGCTCCTTTAATTGTGTATCCCGAGAGGTTACCGTATGCAGGGAAATCATTGATCGTACAAAACAACATAGCCCGGAGCGTGAAGTTTTCCATACCATATGAATCATACACCGTCGCACCTTCATTCCACAACAATTTTAAATCGTCAATAAGTGGTTGCAAAAACACATCAATTTTGTTTCCCGGTTGTTTTGGACCCGATATCAACAGAGAGAGGAGAATATGTCTGGGTTTCATACACAACCATGGTGGCAGATTGTATATTGTCAATAAAACAGGCCAAGTACTGTGTATACTGCTCAAAGTGCCATAAGGGTTCATCCCATCAGTGCATAAACCAAGTCTTAAGTTCCTTGGGTCTGTACCGAATTGAGGGTATATTCTGTCAATGTTTCTCCATTGTGGAGAATCGGCTGGATGTCTCAATTTACCATCATCCTTTCTATGGGTAGCATGCCATCGGAGGTTCTCAGCATCTTTCTGAACTGCAAACAAACGTTTGAATCGGGGAATTATCGGTAGATACCACAACACCTTCGCAGGAGAGCCCACCTTAGTGCTTATGTGGTTTCTGTCACCCTTTTTTATATAGCGTGATTCCCCACATTCGGAGCAATGGTCATCCAACTCATTCTCCTTCCAATACAACATACACCCATTTGGACAAGCATGTATTTTTTTATATTCCATACCCATCGGACACATTAACTTCTTTGCCTCATAAGTTGTGTGGGTATCACATTGTCCTTTGGTAGTACATTCTTCAGCAGTTGTAAAAGATCTGTAAAACTGACATCACTCCATCCATGTCTCGCCTTCAGATTGAATAGTTTTAGGACAACGCTCAATTTGTTTTGTGTTTGCGTTTCACATCCACTGTACAACGGTTCCTTTGATGCTTGCATCAGATTTTCGAATGATTTGGGTTTGTTGGAAAAATGTTGTTCAACATCTTCCATCATTGCATTAAGGTCCTCCTGATCATCTGAATCACTACCTAGTGAATCATCTTGAGTATCCCCAAAATCCTGTGAAGCATCCATTTCTGATTGTTCTGCAACGACGTTATCAGCACATTCAAACACTTGTACTGAATGTTGACCATGCAGTATTGTTATGGCTTCATAATCATCTGTAAACCCTCTGCGAATCAGATGATCCTTAATCTTGTCCACACCTCGGTATTTGAAGTCGTTCTTGCAATCGACACAAGGACATCGAATATATCCCTTATCCCTTGGTTTAAGATTGTCAACAAGGACTTTGCAAAATTTATTGACCCCTTCTAGGTACTTGATGTCCAATCTGTCACTGTACATCACTGAGCGCTCCATCTCCTTTTTCAACACACACCAGATGTCGTGAACTCGTTCCATTGATCTCCTCTTTTTTTTATTTACAGATTTAACAACCTAAACCTATCCAATCACCTTCGATCTCACCTAGGAACAAGTTAATAATATACAGTAGTTCAGTGATAATTTCGGCAGCATTACCCTACAGTTCTCCTAGTGTAGATATATATATATGAATTGTTTCAATTCATATATATATGTACACTAAAAGAACACTACGGTAATGCTGCTGAAATTATCACTGAACTACTGTATATTATTAACTCATTCACAACCTAAATGGTGAGATCAAAGGTCATTGGACAGTCCCAACAGGGACTATCTAAGACATACCTCTATCAGGTACATCTCAGACAGGTAATTCTATGTTTGAATTGATTTTCCATTGTTTAATAGAAAAACAAAAATAAATTGAAACATTTTAAATACCAACCTGATGAGTACTGGATGGTCAGCTAGCGCGAACAGCACAGAAGAAGGAGAAGTAGGCAAATGCTCTTGCGCGCAGTATATAACACCTATTCAACCGTACGTAGTAACACCTAGCCGATGAAATTAGAATAAAGTTAAATTCTGGAAAAATTAATTTTGGCATACAAATCAAACACTTTCAAGATGTTAATTAGTTGGCAACAAAAAAAGAAATTTTTAGCAACTAGCTAGGTTACTACCGTGGGTTCTGATCTGGAAAGCCGGTGGCAGAGGTTGACGGGGCAATAGTTAAGGCAGCAACCGGGGTCGTCGGAAATATTCAAGACTGCGACAACAATCAATAAAAGATAAGTTAATCTTAAAAGTTATTAAAACAATCAACACTGACATTGTGCAGAAGATGAAAAAAATTGAAACTGTGAGTAATTATGAAGAAGGTAAAATTCAGTGAAATTAGAATCAGGTTAAATTCTGCAAAAAATTTGGCATGACCTTTACGTTTTTTTAGATACTCCACACTTTTTTTACGCAAAAGCAAACACAATAGCAGCATCAGATCAAGGTTCAAGTGATTCAACGAAACGCACTAACATTTTAAGCATCATCAGACAGAGAACTGTTTGATTTTTTAAATATTTCAAATGAAAAACATGACTAAACAAATAAGCAAACAAGCATATGTCAAAAAACTTCTGGACTGGTTATGAGTTTAGACAAAATTTAAGCAGTTTGCAAATCAAATACTTTCAAGATGTTAGTTAGTTGGCAAACAAAAAAAGAAATTTTTATCAGCTAGCTAGGTTACTACCGTGGATTCTGATCTGGAAAGCCGGTGGCAGAGGTTGACGGGGCAATAGTTAAGGCAGCAACCGGGGTCGTCGGAAATATTCAAGACTGCGACAACAATCAATAAAAGATAAGTTAATCTTAAAAGTTATTAAAACAATCAACACTGACATTGTGCAGAAGATGAAAAAAATAGAAACTGTGAGTAATTATGAAGAAGGTTAAATTCAGTGAAATTAGAATCAGGTTAAATTCTGGATAAAATTTGGCATGACCCTTACGTTTTTTTAGATACTCCACACTTTTTTTACGCAATCAGAACTTCAGAAGTGAATTTATTTAGCCAAACATCAGCAGAACTTCAGAATAACATCTGCTTTGTCATCCTATCATGACAAAAGTATAATCCTATGATAAAGCAGAAATCAATAAAATCAAGCGCAGGTGACAAGTTGCACGACCCAGATAAGATACAATTCAGCCACATATAAAAATCCACCCTGCGTCGTATAAATTACATAACGCTGAAAAGTCGCAGATTTCTTAAACAAAAGAGGCGAGAAGTAGACAAACAGTTCTTATAAACATCAAGCACCCCTGATCACACAAAGATCACCATATAACAATGTATTATGAATAAAATTTCCCGTAAGAAAAAATATAAGCCCGAACACGATGGAATCTTAAGAGATTCATGAGACACAATAAAACTCAATTCTCACGACTAAAGCTTACAAGGACTATATACATACCCATTTACCCTGAGCAGTTTAAATCAAGATTCTTTGCCAGAACTGATTACAGTTAGACATCACTTTGCATGATGAATCAAACGACTGGAATTATCAAATACTTCAAGAGATTCTGTTTTGACGTTAGGAATGCAATTCGTCCGACTACTATTGATCATCTCAACGCCCAGTCAAAAAAGAATAAATGATAACCCTAATCTAATAACCCAATCAATCAAATGTCGCTGTTATGTTCTCCAGCAAAGCATTCAGCCGCACACGGTCTCGAAATCTTGACAAGGCATTAGTAATAGAACTTCTCAAACGCTCTCCAATGTCACGAAACCCCAACTTAACAGAGATATAAAAACGGTTCACATCCATATTCAGATACTCAGAAACCCCAACTTCACAAGCAACAAAATTCCACATCACAAAGCAACATATTCAGATATAAAAACCGATTCCACATCACAAGCAACAAAAATCAACCGAAGAGAAAAGAGGGGTGCGAACAAGGTGGAGGTATTACCGTAGACATCTGGGGCGAATTCAGGCGAGGGGTTTTGGCTTCACCGGAGAAGCAGCAGGCGAGAGGAGGTTGGGGCGGTGGAGTTGGCTTCCCGTGCTGTGGTGGACCGACGTGGTGGAGCCGCGACGGTGGAGGAGGCGAGACTGCAGCTAGGCGAGAGGAGGTTGGGGCGGTGGAGGTGGCGACGCGCAACTGGGCTCGATGGCGGAGGAAGAAGGCGCGCAAGCTCGATCGATGGTACAGGGGAAAATCGCCAGAGAAGAGAACGGGAGAAGAGAAAGGAGGAAGAAGAAGAAGGAACGGGGTTTTAATTTAACAACTTTAAACGACGGTTTGGGCAGAAACCGTCATTTTAAAACCAATGTGACGAAACAAAAACCACGGTTATATGTAAACCGTGGTATAAAATGTTTGGCGCAAAACTTTAAATGACGGTTCGAAACAAACCGTGGTTTATCGTCTCTATATACGACGGTTGACATTAGAACCGTCATTTATATTCAAATGCGACGAACTATAAACGACGGTTCTGGCCGGAACCGTCATTTATCGAATGAACCCTGCAACATATATGACGGTTCTGTTAAAAACCGTGGTTTATTTACTTTAAACGACGGGTACATACTTAACCGTGGTTTAAAGTCCGTCATATTAAACATTTTTTCTACTAGTGCTAGGAGAGACTTAGATCAAAGTACATAACAACACCCTCATACAGATACTGCACAATTAACTTATACATTGACTTTGATAACTCTAGTGGGGAGGAGCCATGAGCTATGAACTTGTGGTACTAAGATAGACCCTTCCACTACGGCATTGTAGGCAAGGTAAAAGGCAAAGAAGCCTCCTTACTAGGCTTGGCCAAAATATAGCCTAAAAGTTTGGGAATCTAGTAACTAGATATGGTCATCTTGTTCCGAGCCGGATAAAACATAGCCTTCAGTTTCCTTTTGATCGATATAAGCATACTAGGCCACAGAGAGTTATTTCAACCCTTAGTGCAATCAGACCAAAGACCTAGAACTGTTAAATAGATCCGTTCGGGTCAACATCTATTTAGGTCGTTAAATTTTTCAGATCATTTCGGGTTTAAGTCATTCGGGTTTGTTTCATTTGGGTTCAGGTTGTAACAGTTTCAGGTAGAATCGAGTTTCACTTATTTCGGGTTATGATTAATATAAAAAAATTATCAAATAAATATGTACCTGATTTCTATCAGAATATACTACATGTAGGTTATAAAAAGGTCAACACAGTGTCTATTCTGATTCTCATTCGGATATAATCATGATAATCAAGTTTGTTTTTCTTACTTATTTATGTTATCCGGGTTTGGAACAACTTGGGCCACTATAAGTTCATGTTTTTCACGTTTAGCCAATTTTAGTTACTACTATTTCGGGTCATTCAGGTTTGGGTCAGTTTCGGATCACTAGTATTTTGGGTTTTGGTCAGTTTTCAGTTTGAGTCAACCAGTTTTCCTTTAAATATATATTTAAAAAAAATTGGTTTCGATCGGGTTTCAAGTTCGGGTAAAACGATCGAGTATAGGATTTGGGTCAAATTTTGACAGCACTAGGTAGACCATCCCTCTATTGCTTGTGACATACATAAGACATTCAAGACCATAGGGACATAATTGCTTCCCTTTGTGCAACTAGACCTTAGATACTATTTTCTACAAGTAGCTTCAATTTGTTGAAGCATCATCTGTAGAAGTTAAAACAATACTCTAAAATTGTTGGATGCTCAAGTGGATAGACTAGAGCAAAAATCTCTTAGAGCCGCGGACTTAGACATAATGTGGCAAAAAGAAGGAAGTTTAAGGGGGTGTTTGTTTCAAGCGGGGAAATGGAATGATATCAAGAAAGGGAATAGAAAGGAATATAGAAAAGAATTCCCTTTGATTTTCCCGGTTGTTTGTTTGAGCTGAGAGAAATGAAATAAATAACCGGTCAATGGTCAACGGTTGCTGGCTGCTGGTCAACATTCACAGGTCACCGGTCAATGGTCGTTAGCCATCGGTTAATGGTCATATGTCGTATGTACAGCGCGCGGAAAGGGAATCACATTCCCTAGTATGGGGTGGGGAATTAAGATAAAGGGTTTTGGGGTAATGCCACCCGTTTCCTTTCCTGAAAATAGGAAAAACTGGTAAAACAAACAGTAGGAAAGAGAATCATTCCGGTTCCCTTTCCTGATTACCCCAAAACAAACGTCCCCTAAATCATTTGTATTGCCTACCATTTCATTTTAGGGATCAAAGTTAACACTAAACATGAAGCCTTAGATTCTTTTTATAATTCTGTCATTTATTTCCCGCCTCTAATTTGAAAAGCATTTGAATCATAAATTAGTCATGTATATTACAGGTTGATTTCTAGCCTACGAAAATCAACCGTTCGATACCTAAGTCGACCATGGCTTGTGGAAATAGGTTGCAAGGCAGAAACAAGTGGGCAAGTTGTTCATTGCTTTTGAATGGCTACCGGCGTAGCATTTCAGTGTGTTAGAATAAAACTATCCTCCTAGTTGAGGACCCACCAAGGTTGAAAATAAAATCAACCACATTTATTCAAGGTGGGTGAAATAGTTTTTTTTACTGCACATTACTCATTTTTTTGGTGAGCTGCATATTATACGCAACAAACATTGAATTTGCTCCAGCAGCAAATGTTGAAAAGAAGCATGCAGCATGTCCCTTCCAGCACTATAAATAGATGCAGAAGAGAAGGTAATTTGGAGCATCGGATGATAAGAGAGCATCCAAGAGAAACAATATAAGAGAGCCACAATTATAGATTGTGAAGAATATAGCTAATGAGATATTAGAGAGTTAGAGTTCCTCTTTTCTTATCTCCGTATTTCCACAATTATTTGTGAGAGCAAGAGCCTTCGATATTAATTCGAAGAGATCACTGTTGTAATCCCATTATTATTATAGTGGAAGGTTTGGATCGGTGTTTTCGATCCCGAGGTTTTTACCTTTTACATTAAGGGGTTTTCCTCGTTAAAATATCGTGTGTCATCTCCATCGATTTTTCGGGTCTCTGTTGTTTATCTTTCTTGTCTCCATCTCGCACCGTATTTTTCCCAACAGACTGGTATCAGAGCCTGACTCTCTTAGTATGCTCTGTGGTTGCAGCTAAGCTGATCTTCCACATCAGAAAAGAAAGTTTTGGTCGAGATTCCGCAAAACGAGATGGAGAAAGAAAACGTTGTTGCCCATGATGGAGATATGTTCAAACTAACGGCAGACAACTTCTCCTATTGGAAGCCCATGATGGAGGACCACTTGTATTGCAAAGATCTACATGAGCCGGTCTTGAAGAAAGAGAAGACCGAAGCCAAAACTGATGAGGAGTGGAAACTACTAAACCGGAAGGCGGTGGCTCTCATCAGAAAATTCATCGACAAAAGTTTATCCAAGCATGTTTCTTCCTACACTAATGCTTATGAGTTATGGGAGAAACTTGAGACGATGATACAAAAGAAAACGCCACGCAATAAGGCTTTTCTGGTCAGACAACTAGTAAAGCTTGAATACAAAGATGGCCAAAGCATGATCGAGCATTTGAACAACTTCAAAGGGCTCGTAAAAAAGTTAGTGAAGGTGTCAATGATGATCGATGAAGAGCTGCAAGCATTGTTACTTCTCAGTTCTCTTCCAGAGAGCTGGGATACCTTGGTGGTCACTCTCAGCAATTCAGCCCCTGAAGGTAAAATTACCTTGGACACGGTCACGGATAGGCTTCTTAATGAAGAGGCTAGGAGAAAAGAACGTGGTTTCTCCACAATACAGACTGAGGCGAACATTGCTGAAAATCGTGGAAGAAACGAGCAACGGAATAAAGGTCGCGGACATAAGGGCGATTGATTCAGGGGGAGATCGAAGTCAAGAAGCCGATTCACTTGTTATTATTGTGGCAAACCGGGCCACAAGAAATCCAAATGCCGTAAGTTCATTTGAGATCAGAAAGCAGGCGATGTCAGTCAAGATAAGGCCGAGAAAAGACCAACAACCGCAGTGGTCGCCAGGGAGGATGGAGAGGTTTTCATCACCAAAATTGATGAGACATTAAACATAGCCCTTGGAGATTGTACATGGCTAATTGACTCTGGAGCACCCTTCCATGTTTCCCCAAATCGAGCACTATTCTCAAACTACCGAAGCGGTGACTTTGGCATAGTGAGGATGGGAAACGAAGGAAGAAGCAAGATCATCGGCAAAGGAGACGTCGAGATGTTGACCAGTACAGGTTGCAAGTTGACACTGAAGGAGGTGAGACATGTCCCTGACATGCGTCTAAATCTCATCTCAGTCGGAAAACTCGACGACGGAAATATGACCAGTAGTTTTGGAGGTGGAAATGGAAGCTTGCTATGGGCAATTTAATATTGGCCCGTGCGCAAAAGCAAGGCTCTCTTTATGTCATGGACGTAAGGTTGAGCAAGGGGGAGACTAAGTAGCTCCCAGTGGTGAAGCATATGGAGTTGGGGAATAGGCGACTCGGACACAGGGTGAGAAGGGATTACAATCCTCGCCTGCAAGAAGCTACTCCCTGATGTTAAAGGTGAAACTTTGAAGCCATGCACCGATTGTTTGGCTGGTAAACAACACAGAGTTGCCTTCCACTTCCAGCAAGCCGAATAGGAGAAAAGATATACTTGACTTGGTGCACACTGTATGCTCTATGATAGAGAAATCACTGGGTGGTGCATTATATTTTGTCACTTTCATTGACGACCACTCAAGGAAGGTATAGTTATACCTATTGAAATCAAAGGATCAGGTACTTGATGCCTTTAAGCAATTCCACGCCAAGGTGGAGCGTGAGACGAGTAAAAAGCTGAAATGTGTTCGTGCTGACAACGGGGGAGAATATCACGGCCCCTTTGATGCTCATTGTAGAATCCTTGGTATTAGGCTCGAGAAGACACCACCAAAGACTCCACAATTGAATGGTTTAGCAGAGCGTATGAACCAAACTATTGTTGAAATGGTTCGATGTATGTTGTCACATGCCAAACTGCCCAAGTACTTCTGGGGTGAAGCAGTAAATACGGCAGTAGACATCATCAACTGCTCACCATCAGTTCCATTGTCCGGAGAGATTCCAGAGGAGATATGGTCTGGGAAGAAGGTCAACTACAACACTTTCAAGGTGTTTGGGTGTCGAGCATTCGTCCACATTCCAAGAGATGAACGCTCATAGTTGGATGCTAAGACCAAGGAATCTATATATCTTGGTTCACCAAAGGAGAGATGGGATACCGGTTATGGGATCCAAGGAAAAGAAGATTGTCAGAAGTAGGATGTGTCTTCTTTGAAGACCAACAATCAAGGATCAAGAGCAGGCAGATAAAACCACAAGTAGCATCGAACACCCCAGTGTGGATCCTCTCCAAATCATTCATAGGCATGATCAAAGTCCGGAAGGAGAAGCTGATCATGAGACTCCACCGGTAGAACATGGTGGCGAGGGGACTGATCCAACCCAAACCCATGATGAACTTGCCAAGCATGTATCTCCCGAGGAGCCTCAGTTGAGACGATCCACCAGAGAGAGACGATCTACCTCAAGATATCCATCTTATGAGTATGTGACACTTACAGATGAAGGCGAGCCAGAATCTTTTGAGGAAGCAATTGCTGACGAGCACAATGCTGATTGGATGAAAGCTATGCAAGAGGAAATGCAATCCTTGCATGAGAATCAGACGTATGACCTAGTAGAGTTACCCAAAGGCAGGCGTGCGTTGAAAAATAGATGGGTGTATCGCTTGAAGACGGAAAATAATGGTTCAAAACCAAGATATAAATCCAGGTTAGTTGTGAAAGGATTCAGTCAGAAGAAAGGGATAGACTTCGAGGAGATATTCTCGCCAGTGGTAAAACATTCATCTATCCGAGTTGTACTTGGCCTAGCTGCTTGCTTAGACCTGGAGATTGAGCAGATGGATGTGAAGACAGCGTTCCTTCACGGTGATCTAGAGGAAGAGATATACATGGATCAACTAGAAGGTTTTGAAGTCCCTGGGAAAGAACATTTGGTATGCAAGCTTAACAAGTGCCTTTATGGCTTGAAACAAGCACCGAGACAGTGGTAGAAAAAGTTTGAGTCTTTCATGATCAAACACAATTTCAAGAAGACGGTCACCGATCACTATGTGTTCATGAAGAAGTACTCAACTGGTGACTTCATCATTCTACTTCTTTATGTAGATGATATGCTCGTGATTGGCCAGGATGCAACCAAAATAGTAGCTCTGAAGAAGGCGCTTAGTGGATCCTTTGCTATGAAAGATTTAGGACCAGCAAAGAAGATATTAGGCATGGCAATCGCTCGAGATCGATCAAAGAAGTTATTGTGGTTATCTCAAGAACAATATGTAGAGAAGGTTCTTGATAGATTCAACATGGAGAAATCAAAACTAGTAAGCATACCATTAGCTCCTCACTTCAAGTTAAGTTCAAGTCAGAGATCATCAACCGGAGATGATGATATGGAGAAGGTGCCCTATTCATCAGCTGTGGGAAGTTTCATGTATGCCATGGTGTGCACACGCCCTGACCTAGCTCATGCAGTCGGAGTTGTTAGTCGATTTCTATCTAATCCCGCCAAAGAGCATTGGAATGCGGTCAAGTGGATTTTTAGATATCTTCGAGGCACTACCAAGAGGTGTTTGTGCTTCGGAAGGAAAGAACCTATGCTAGAAGGATACACAGATGCAGATCTTGTCGGAGATGTTGACTCACGGAAGTCTACCTCAGGTTACCTGATTACCCTTGCGGGGGGAGCTGTTTCATGGCAGACGAGACTTCAAAAATGTGTTGCTTTGTCAACCACCGAGGCAGAGTATATTGCCGCTACAGAAGCGTGCAAAGAGATGTTATGGATGCAGGGTTTCATGCAAGAACTTGGCCATGAGCAAGAACACTATGAGCTTCGATGTTATAACCAAAGCGCTATTCACCTAGCTAAGAATCCAAGTTATCATTCTCGGACAAAGCATATTGATGTTCGATGTCATTGGATCCGGGATGTGATTGAGAAGAAGCTAGTATATCTAGAGAAGGTTCACACCGATGATAATTGGTCAGACATGATGACCAAGGTTGTTCCAGTCAGTAAGTTTGACAGATGTTGCCATGGAGCTGGAGTATTGGCTCCCCAACTCGTTAGAGGGGGAGATTTGTTAGAATAAAACTATCCTCCTAGTTGAGGACCCACCAAGGTTGAAAATAAAATCAACCACATTTATTCAAGGTGGGTGAAATAGTTTTTTTACTGCACATTACTCATTTTTTTTGTGAGCTGCATATGATACACAACAAACGTTGAATTTGCTCCAGCAGCAAATGTTGAAAAGAAGCATGCAGCATGTCCCTTCCAGCACTATAAATAGATGCAGAAGAGAAGGTATTTTGGAGCATCGGATGATAAGAGAGCATCCAAGAGAAACCATAGAAGAGAGCCACAATTATAGATTGTGAAGAATATAGCAGAGCCACAATTATAGATTGTGAAGAATATAGCTAATGAGAGATTAGAGAGTTAGAGTTCCTTTTTTCTTATCTCCGTACTTCCACAATTATTTGTGAGAGCAAGAGCCTTCGATATTAATTCGAAGAGATCACTGTTGTAATCCCATTATTATTATAGTGGAAGGTTTGGATCAGTGTTTTCGATCCCAAGGTTTTTACCCTTTACATTAAGGGGTTTTCCTCGTTAAAATATCGTGTGTCATCTCCATCGATTTTTCGGGTCTCTTTTGTTTATCTTTCTTGTCTCCATCTCGCACCGTATTTTTTCCAACACAGTGAACTACTGATTGTAGATGTGGCTCTAGTTTTAGAAGTATTGTTTAGAGGGGCCATTCAGGAAAGAAAGGAAGGTGATAGTCGTATTTGTTTGCTTTGGGTTGTGTTTTTTTCTCTTTTCTTATACCAGTTCACGACCATTAATTGATCCTAATTGTCAAAACAAAAAAAGATGGATTTTCAAGAAGTACATAATAGATAACCCAATGTCTGGTTGTTGAATTGAGATGATGGTCAAGCAATTGGATCTTTTGGTTTGTTGATTAAAATTTCATATTTGTCATATGACAGCAGAGACAATTATAATATTTAACATTTTCCTGTTCAATATGTTTTGCTTATATATGTATATAAATAAATTGACTATATGAAAGTAAATTACATTTATTAATAAAGAAACTATTTTTTTATCATACCTTTTTTCTAACAAAGTAAGAAATCTTGTTAAAATATACATTAACTAATAAAATAGAAATAAGTACCATTTAATAAAAAAGTAGTATACAGTCTTAAATAAGAAAAAATATGTATAGATAGCAAGATAATGGAAGTTTGAAATTTTTGAATTTTCTATTTTGAACCAACAAGAAAACACCTTTTTAATAGCAGTAAGATAATGCATAGGAGAGTGTATTTATAGGCTAATGTATGTGTCTGAACAATTCTATAACACTGTTAAAATGGACTCTAATAGAACAAATGTAATATGAACTTTATTACAATGGACTTTCTAAACTAGAAATGGACGAGACTATGTCTGGTTAATATCCTCCTGCGGTCCCAACTTGTCGCTGGTCAACGACATTTGGGAACGATGATTGAGAAACAAAGGACGAGTCAAGGGTTTTGTGTAAGCATCGGTGAGCTGTGAATGTGTGAGAATGAGGACGATTTTGAGACTTTCGTTGTGCACTCGCTCTCGAATGAAGAAGAAATCAATTGCGACATGTTTAGCCCTGTTGTGCAAGACCGGTTTTTCCGTGAGGTAAGCAGCTCCCGTATTATCGCAGTGCACGACTGTTGCTTTAGTTAGTCTAATGCCAAGTTTGACTAATAATTTTTGAATCCATAGAGACTTAGAGGTAGCGGTGGCGAGGGCTTTTAAACTCAACCTTTGTACTGGACCTGGCCACCGTCTTCTGCTTGTGGGAGCTCCAAGATACAAGCTTGTCACCGAGGTAGATAGCGAAGCCTGTGGTGGAGCATCGGTCGAGGAGAATACCACCCCAGTCGGCGTCGTTAAAGACCTGAAGAGAGCCAAGGGGAGTCGCGGGGAAAAAGATCCCCAGATCAGAGGTATGTCTAAGATAGCGCAATAGTCTTTTAATGGCTTTCCAGTGAGTTTCTCTGGGTGAATGCATGAACTGGCTGATGCGATTTATTGCAAAACTGATATATGGCCGTGTGAAGGCCATAAATTGTAGACTCCCAACTAAGCTTCAAAATTGGGATGGGTTAGAGTAGAGAGGACTAGTTTGGTCATCTAGGGTTTCTGTATCAGTCATTGGTGTAGGGCACGGCTTAGAAATAGACATGTTGTGACGAGATAGGATTTCATTTATGTAGTGGTTCTGGGAAAGTTTTAGATCAGAGGCATTTCTTGTGAGTGTAAGACCAAGGAAATGATGTAGAGGGCCTAGATCTTTAATGGAAAATTCAGAGGCTAGACTCTGGATTAGGAAGGAAATGAGGGTTGTATAACTTCCAGTGATGAGAATATCGTCCACATATACAAGAATGTAGACCTCAGCATTGTGGTGATTGTATGTAAAGAGAGAGGAGTTTGCTTGAGAGGATTGAAAACCAATATGTATAAGATAAGGGCTCAATCTGGAAAACCATATCTAGGTGACTGTTTTAGGTAGTAGAGAGATCTTGTTAGCCTGCAAAAATGATTAGGAAGTGATTTGCTAATAAACCACTAGGTTGTTTCATGTAAAGTTCTTCCTCCAAATCCTCATGGAGGAAGGCATTATCAACATCCACTTGATGTATAGGCCATTTTAGTGAAACAACAATAGCAATTACTAGCCTGATGGTAGTAACTTTGAAAACTAGGCTGTAAGTTTCAAAAAAATCAAGCCCTAGTGTCTGATTGAAACCTTGGGCAACAAGTCTTGCCTTCCTTCTTTTCAAAGTACCATCTGCATGTTTTTTGGTTTTTAAGATCCATTTGCAACCCAAGACATTCATGTTTGAATTGTAAGGAACAAGCTCCCATGTCTTGTCGTTGTAGAGCAATGAACTCTTTCTAAACGGCCTGCCTCCATTCAGGTTATTTCATGGCAATAGTAAAACAAGGTTGTTCTGGAATAGATGAGGTGGTGTTATTGTTAAGCCAAGGGATGGTACCATCTGTGTAGATTTTTGGTTTTAGGTTGTTGGTTTGGGCACGGGTGACCATATGATGAGTGGGTGGAGGAGGTCAGGAGGGGAGGTAATAAGTGAGGTAATTGGGGAAGAGGAGATCTCGGGTGAGGATTGAGTACATGGAGGTGTTGTAATAGGAGAGAAAGGTCTTATGACAGGAGGATTAGTGGAGGGATTGTGTAATTGAGTTTGGAGTAGAGGGTTAGGGGTCAGTGATGGGAGTAGAGGGTGTGAGGGTTAGGATTAAGACATGTGTTATGATACTGTTTGTATCAGGAGAAGTGAATGAAGGTGAGGATGCGAGGTTTTGAAAAGGAAAGTGAGTTTCCAAAAAGGAAACATCTCTGGAGATGCAAAGTCTGTGTGTATGAAGGCCATAGCACAGGTAACCAGCACTATTTGAAGAGTAGCCAAGGAAAATGCATTCCTTAGATCTGGGGGAAAATTTATGGTTGTTGTAGGGTCTTAGATTTGGCCAACAACTGCAGCCAAAGACCCTAAGATGGGTGAGGCAAGGAGGATGGAGGTAGAGCTTTTCAAAAGGTGTGAGATGATTTAGGGTTCTGGTGGGAAGTCTATTTAGTAGGAAAACAGCAGTATAAACTGCATAGGGCCACAAGTATAGAGGCATATGAGCATGAGACAATAAACATAGAGATCTATCAACAATGTGTCTAATTTGAGTCTCTCCAGAGCCATTATGAGGGTGAGAATGTGGACATGTAAAACGAAGATTGATGCCTTGTTTGGTAACAAATTCCTTAAAAGCCTTAAACTCCCCTACCCCAGCTGTCTGTATTGCCTTAATGTCTTTTTTAAATTGGGTCTGTATAAACGTGTAAAAGTGAGTGAAGACAGTAACAGCATCAGATTTGTTTCTGAGAGGAAAAATCCAAATGAAGTAAGAGAAACAATCAACAATAAGTATAAAATACTTATAACCATTAGGAGAAACAGAGTGAGCAGGTCCCCATAGATCTAGGAATAACAAGTCAAAATTTTCCTTATATCTAGAAGGAGTGGGAAAATGGGGTAGGACATGCATTTTCCCTTGACAGCAGGCAGTACTGAGTTCTTGTTTGACATGTTTAGTAACTGGTAAACGTAATTTATTCAAAGTACAATATAGAGAAGAGATCATTGTTTAATTGATGTATTGAGAGAATGATTACAAGTGTATTTATAGGCTAATGTATGTGTATCTGAACAATTCTAGAACATTGTTAAAATGGACTATAATAGAACAAAAGTAATATGAACTTTATTACAATGGACTTTCTAAAACTAGAAATGGGCCAGAGACTATGTATGATTAAAAGGATATGAATTCAGTAAGCCTTTCAATAAGATATTGTCTCATCCTTGCGGTGATGTAACCACAAACTTGGACATTTGAGACTTAATGCCTCGACAATACAATGAACATTTCATATTAATTGTTAAGCTAACCACTTAGTCAACACACAAAATCTAAAGTGAATATCTTTACCTCATACGACAGGCTCATAATGACCCACATTCTCTTGGCCAAGACACTAAGGAGTTGTGTACCTACACCCAAGTCATTTACAACATCCCTTGATAAGCAAGCACCAACTTCACGCTATTCTAACCTAACAAATAGCAACCTCATCTCAAGTGTTGCCTTCACCCAAGCTACTCACAACACAAATTGAGCATCAAATCATATGCTTAACAATTCAGATAACTTAGTTCACATTTGGTTTGGATCATTTCAGTTGAAGTTGATTCAAGATTGTTTCATATTCACTTTGGGCTGGTTCGATTACGGTGAATTCATTTATTTAACGGATAATTCACAATGTGCCTTGATTTGAGTTTGTAATTCACAATATACCCCTTTTTAGAAAGTTGTCCATAAAATGCCACGATTTGAGTTTTAAATTCATAAAATGCCATTGTCCGGTAACGATCGTTAATCTCGTCGTTAACTCTCTCTGGACAATGACCAAAATGCCCCTGACAGAAAGTTTGAATTTTTTTAATTTTTTGTTTAATTGCGCTGGTTCGTTTTTTTGATTTTTTTAAGTACACAAAATACCCTTGTTTGGTTTTATAGTTTATAATATGTGACTATTTAAGTTTAGTAGTTTACAATATGCCACTGTTTGAGTTTTATGTTCACAAAATGCCATGTTTTGTCTGGATAGATGTGATAGTTTACAATGAATTGTTTGAAACTTTTCATTGATTGTAGTTGTAAACATGGTCATGGATTTAGTATTGTGTTTGTGCTCTGTTTACATGATAAGGTCTTTATAAAGGCAAAAAAGAGTTGTTGAACTCAAACTAGCCGTTGCAAAAAAAACAGGGGCATTTTGTGTACATAAAACTCAAACAGTGGTATATTGTAAACTACTAAACTTAAATAGTGGCATATAGTGAACTATAAAACCAAAGAAGGGTATTTTGTGTACTTTTAAAAAAATTCAAAAAAGAAGTCATTGCACAGTCGAACCAGCGTAATTAAACAATTTTTTTTAAAAAAGTTGAAACTTTCCGTTGGGGACATTTTGGTCATTGTTCAGAGAGGGTTAACGGCGAAATTAACGTCCGTTACCGGACATTTGCATTTTGTGAATTTTAAACTTAAATCATGACATTTTAAGGACAACTTTCTAAAAATGAAGATATTGTGAATTACAAACTCAAATCATGGCATATTGTGAACTACAAACTCAAATCATGGCATATTGTGAACTTTCACTTTATTTAATTATATTCAGGTAGGTAAAACTTGGGTTATGTGTGGATAGCTTAAGGTAATTTGCTCTAGATCGCTTTGAATTTAAGTCACATAATGTTTATCATATTGGTGTTAGATCCAACTGAAATTTCAAACCTTTATCTGGTTGATTGTGGTGACATAATTTCAATCTAAGATGTCGTTCGAGTGCTTCTCAGAATTACCTATGTTTTGTTTAATCTAACACAATAACAAGTGTGTTCAATCATAAACAACATCCACTCAGAAATGGATGGGTGTCCTCAAACTTTTATCTTTTTTGGGAAAATTCATGAGATACCCCTGTTTTCTTTTGTAATTCACAATATACCCCTGTGATTCTAGTAATATAACTTTAAACATGCTTAAATGTTGTCCAAAATTGATAAAACTTTACATGGACGATGCTAAAGCGTTATATTTTGGTCCAATATCAAATTTGATGTTTTTTAAGCTCACGTGTGACCTGTGGGACCCAATGAACAGTCACATATTCATTGGGTCCCACAGGTCACATGTGAGCTTAAAAAGCTTCAAATTTGTTATTGGACCAAAATATAACACTTTAGCATTGTCCATGTAAAGTTTCATCAATTTTGGACAACATTTAAGCATGTTTAAAGTTGAATTACTAAAATCACAGGGCTATATTGTGAATTACGAAAGAAAACAGGGGTATCTCGTGAATTTTCCCTTCTTTTTTTGAAAAAAAAGATTAATCCTAATGAGGCCAAGTAGTTTTTTGTTTAATTTATATTTCGCTTCGATTTTGTTCACTTTAGATAGTTTAAGTTTCATATCATTTTTTGAATTGTAAACCTTTTCAATTAAGATTTGTTTGGTCAATTCAACTTTCAGGTTTTAATCACTTTTGTCGGACGTAATCAAAAC
The DNA here is from genome assembly GCA_023374045.1 of Limonium bicolor. Taxonomy (NCBI): domain Eukaryota; kingdom Viridiplantae; phylum Streptophyta; class Magnoliopsida; order Caryophyllales; family Plumbaginaceae; genus Limonium; species Limonium bicolor. Next base: position 238,947,667 of record CM041776.1, read on the forward strand.
TACCAGCTACTCACCCAATGTGTACTTGGCACTCACCCAAGCGGATGGTGGCACAATCGCACCACACTCGTCATCATCCTAAATCCAAACTTAACCCTGTCTGGGATGATCTCACAGAACTTATTTGATAGCCCATTCAGAGAAGTGTTTAGATGAGTAGTCAATTTTATGACACAGCCAAGATAAGTTGAGGGTCTGTTCGGCAGGGCTGTTTTGGCAGCATAAATGCAGCATATTTGACAGCAGGATGCGCTGACATAAATACAGCATATTTGCTGGCAGGAATGTGTTGATATAAATACAACTGTTTTGAAAAATGCTGTTTGGCAGTGCGGCATATATGCAGCATGTTTGGTTAAGTTAATTATATTTAGTGTGTTTATCGTTTTCGTATTACAATTACAATTTATTATTACACTACGTAACTTTATTTTGATAGTAAAATAAATAGAAAAATTCACAAACAATATACTCCCTCCGTCCCACTACCAGAGTCCGTTCAGACATTGACACACAATTTAAGAAAAGTAAATTCAATAACTTTCTTTCCCAAATTGCCCCTCTATGACTGTACCATGTGATGAGAAAACGGCGAAGAAAAAATAATGTACTGACACGGAGTTTCTAGCCATATGTAAAGAAGAGGGTACCAGTGTAATGTTACACTGAAAGTAGACAGTACGGTGGGACAAAATAAAAATAGAAATCGGACTCTGGTAATGGGACGGAGGGAGTATTACTATGAGTATTTAATTTACAGTAAAAAAAATTGAGAAACCAAAAAAAATAAAAATATTTATATAACCAATAAAAAGTGTAAAAAAAGAGAACAAGCGTTTCATATTTTCTAATAATGTTTGTGAATTTATTTAGTGAAATTATAACTTTTAATAATATATAATATTTTTATAACTTTGTATGTTAATAAATTTATATATATTCATATTTCTATATATTATTTTAATATTTTAATTTATATATCAACAAGTATGTATATTTATTTATTTATTTATTTTAATTTTATTAATCTTTGTGATATTACAAATAACATATTGTAGTTTGTATTATAAACGTGGTTTCTATATACTGCGACGAGGAAGAAGAAAGAAGGAGAGTTGGGCGCAGCGCGAAGGAGAGCAGCTCAGAAATACCCTAGGGCTCTGCCGAACAGCAAGATAAATAAAACAACCCAAAACAGCATAAACATGCCACCCATTTATGGGCATATCAAGTGACCCGAACGCTCCCTGAATGAATAAGATTTTGATAAATATGACTGATGATCGTGGAATCAATCGCAGGAAATTCATTCTGCACTTCATTGAAAACGACTCTCTATAGGCATTCCTTGTATCCAACAAAAAGCCATATAGCAGAATTAAAATACCCCCCAACTGCTACCTGTCTACAGATTACATCCAAATAGAAGAGTTTGCCATACTGTTTGTAATGAAGTAAGATACCCATTGAGGCTCTCCGTATGAGAGGTTAATGAATCAAGGAAATGGCACTCACCATCTCGATAAACATTATCGCATACAGCAAGACATAGATGCATGATTATCAGAAGCATCTTACTACTTTGATCATGCTCGCTAGTTATGTAATTTCTGGGTGCCTGTAGGTTTGTTTTTGCCACTTTCATTTCCCTTGGTTTGGAAGCAAATTGTCACCCAGTCCCCTCCCACAACGAACCAATTCACCTCTCACACCCAACCCTCATTCTCTTATCACAACAAACTCTCAATTCTCCTCGCAAAAACCATTCCGTTAGCACTCACAACCACAATCAGGAATCATTCTTCTCACCGATTGCAAACAATAGCTTGTCGAATATTTTCCATGGCAACAGTATATAACCCAATCTTCAGCTTACGCAATCAAATACAAAAAAAAGTTAAAATTTAAAGGTCAATGGTTGGAAGGCAATGTAACTCCCTACTTCGAACCAAATATTTCCAGGACTTTAGCTCAAAATAGATACAGTAACTGAAGACAGAGCTTATACCACCATACAAACTTAACTAAGAAATGTTGGTAATAGACCTATGGAGTCGCACACTCACCGTTGCAGCTCGATCGAATTAATAAGAGAATAAACAAGGCAACAATAATACTTCGAACTCCAACAAAGAAAAAAACAGTTTAGAAGGATAATTCATAGGATACGATTGTAAGATTACTAGATCAACAGAAACAAAACTAAATTTCCAACTAATGTATCTTTCAAACTCCAAAAGAACTTCGCAGTTCAACAGAAAAAAAAAAACACCCCAAAAATAACTCAAAAGAGGTCAGTTACAACTTAATCAACCTCCTGTAACGAAGCACCACCAGCAGCAACTTCATCAACAGTAAACTTACCCTTATCCTTGTCAACACCACGGCCCTTAGCCTTCCTATCGAGCAACGCCTTACGATCCTTATCCAGCTTTAGCTTAGTCACAACAACCTTGGACGGATTAACACCGACATTCACAGTCGATCCATTAACTTTCTCCCTAGTAATCCGCTCGACATGGATAACCCACTTCTTACGGTACACCTGGACAATCTTCCCACGACCCTTGAATGTTCCGCGGACAACCTGCACTTCGTCGTCTTTGCGGACTGGGATTGAGCGCACGTTGTACTTGGTCCTTAGCTCGGTGGATAAAGGCGCACTCATGAGTACACGACGGACACTTGAAGGTGCTGTGAAGTGTGCCTTCCTGCACTTGCGGCGGGATGAGGTGACTCGCGGGTTGTACTTCATCGTGGGAGTCTCTGTGTCGCGCTCTTCCGGGAACGGGAGGAAGGATGAAGGGTTGTGCGGCGACAAGATGCAAGGGAATAATACCAGAGCAATGCGAAGGAGCTTGGAGGGAGCTAGGGTTTTGATTCAGTTGCATTCACCCGGTTAAAGTGGGGTTTGAGGATTTGGGCTGAATGAAGTCCTGGCCCATTGCTTAAGTTTATGTCCATGTTTTTGTTTCTGTTGATGGGCCGCATCGGCACTTTTTTTTTCTATCTACGAATTAATCGAAATTTAAATTGTTAAAAATAATATAGATTTTGGTTATTTTGGTTAAAAATCGAACTATCTAAATGAAGACCAAAATCGAATTAAGCATTATCCAAAATTTGAATTTTTTTGAGTGAAAAACTGAACTGAAATCCAAATTTTAACTAGTTTGGATTTCAACTAACCCAAATATAGGATTTGTGTTTGACTATTTGTCACTAAAGACTAGAATTAGAAAAGAGAATATTCTTTTTTAAAAAATTGGAACCGAATTAGATAAAGTCAAAACTGAAATCCAAACCAAATCAAAATTTGGATAATTCAATTAACCAAAATTTTAAATTCGGTTAAAATCCAAAAAAAATCGGTTAATTCAGTTTTTGGATAAATCCAAAATATTCAAACTGAATGCTCACTCCTAGGGCTGAATCGTGAATAAGATCTTGGCCTTGGTGTCACCTACTTTGATGGTACTATATTTGTCTTTTTCTATCTTTGTTCTTTTGTGAAATCTTAAAATGTTGTAGTTTGTTAAATATAAGCTCAAATAACATAAATTTTATACCGTTGTTCATAATATTTCAAGTTCTTCAAAATAAGATCCAACATGAATATGTTTTGATAAATTTAAAATTTTATATTTTTTGTATGTACATATGTGTTAAGATTCATTGTGAAAATAAATAAAATACATAATTTTTATATGTTTTGTTAGTGCTAGTTTTTCCGTAGTGTTAGTCATCAAAGAGTTGAACGGAGCATCGTCATCTTTTTTTATTGTGTGGGGTTTAATAGTCGAACCACATATAGCCTTCATTGACGGTGTTAGCTTCTTTGACGGTGTTAGCCGTCCTAGGATCATATGTGGGGGTAGATTATATTTCGCTTAAGTGATTGTTAATAACCGAACCGCATTAGCATTCTTTAACAGTTCGGTGAACCTGTACGTTGACTTGAGGGACCAATGAAAACACATTTGACTTTTGAAAAGTGAATATTTTTTTAAAATAAGTGAATCGTGTGCTTAAAAAGAGTGAATCTTATGTTTGAGAAAATGAACATACCACACTAAACAATGTGAATCCTTTGTTTTTAAAAAGTTAGTTAAGAAAAGTGAATCATATGCGAGAACAATATGAACCTTTCATTTATTGATAAGTGAATTTTAAGTTTTAAAAAAGTGAATCAAAGGTTGTTAAAAAGTAAATCAGTGGTTTTTTAAATGTAAATCAAAGGCGTAAGATAAACGAATTTCGTAAACAAAGATTGTTTAACTGAAGTGAATCAGAGGTTTAAGAAAGTGAATCAAAGGTTGTTAAAAATTGAACCTAAACCCTGCACTGCAAACCCTAAAAATTCCTATGTTTTTTAGCTTTCCTAGGGTGATTTTTAGGGTGTGTGGTGTAGGGTAATCGTTTTTTAGTTTTTTCTATATTTTATAATGTTGTCACTGACTCGACAGTTTTCTAGGGTTAGTGATGACCCTAAACCCTACACTACAAACCCTAAAAATGTTTTCGACGTTCTTTAGCTTTTATATGGTGGTTTTTAGGTTAGGTGGTGTAGGATAATATTTTTTGAAATCGTTCTATACTTTATATTGTCATCACTGACTCGACAGTTTTTTAGGGTTGTTAGAACCTAAAACCTGCACTTTTTTAGCTATCCTAGGGTGGTTTTTAGGGTGTGTGGTGTAGGGTAATCATTTTTGAAGTCTTTTTATACTTTATATTGTCGTCACTAATTCAAAAAAAATCCTTAATCCCTATATCATAGACCCTAAAAATCCCTTCAACGTTTTATGAAATTTATGACTGCAAATAATAATTATTTTCATATTATTATTAAAGAAGATTCATTTTTTTAATGTAAGATTCACTTTTAAAATACATAATACACTCATTACAAAGACATAAAAATTTAAGTTTACCAAAACATATCCATGATGCATCTTGTTTTGAAGAGCACGAATTATGAGGAGCAATGGTATAATTTTTATTTTATTTTTGCACTTATATTTTGTAAGTTATAACACTTTGAATTTTATTTGTTTTTCCTACTCACCCAACTAGGGTGTGACACATGGCACAAATGGTTTCCTTCTCATGTGCGTACTGTATTGTTCTTTTTTTCCAATTTTTTCTTATATCACTATTGTACCTAGTAAGATTGTTACATGTGGTAGTGGTGCCACCTTTTAATATGGAGCAAGCTCCAGCTTCTTCATACTGTTTCAATCGTGCTGCAACAACCATTGTCGATGGGTAGATCTGCACAAGATTTTAGTTCAGTACAAGAACGTCACGTTTGAATAATACAAGATAGCCAAGCAACTGGAGATCTACAAGATTAGATTTGGGGTAATAGAGCCCTAATAAGGACTCAACTGTTATTCACTCATTATGTACAGAAGAATAACTAGTCCACCGTCCTTAACTAAGAGAGTAACGGGTGTTTGTTTTGGGGTAATGAGGAATGGAAATTGGAATGATTACCTTTCATGCTATTTGCTTTTTCTGTTTTTTCTATTTTTCAGGAAAGCGAAAGGGAATAAAATTACCTCAAAACCCTTTATCTAGATTCCTTACCCCTACCAGGGAATGGAATTCCCTTTCACCAATACACTTTGACCGGCAACATATGACCATTGACCGATGACTAATGACCATTGACCGGTGACTAGTGAATGTTGACCGACAATTAATGGTTGTTGACCGGCAGCCACTAGTTCTTGACCATTGACTGGTGGTCATTGACCATTTATTGATTTCATTTCCCTCAGCTAAAACAAACAACCACGAAAATCAAAGGGAATTCTTTTCCATTCCCTTTCCTAATTCCATTCTGTTTTTCCCGCTTGAAACAAACGCCCCCAAAGATAGGAAGAGAAAGAGCGGACTGTTACAAATAGAAAAAGAGAGAACGAGCAAACTGAAGCTCTATGTTATTGAAAGAGAACATTAGACTCATGCGGGACCTATATAGGGACCACTTCTTTATAAAGGGTAGATGTGACAGTTTGGGTCAATCGGTTTGGATCCGATTCGGTTCGAGTTGATTTTAAATCGCCCAGTATTTGGTTTGGGTTAGATTGGGTTGGGTGAATTCGATTCGTTCGGGTTGAGTTTGGTTTGTTTAAATTACGGGACAGTTTGGATAAGTATGGGTGACTTTTGGCTTGGGTGACTTCGGGTTGGGTAACTTTCGGTTAAGTTAACCTCTGCTTTGTTTGATTTTTTCAGGTCATGGGTCTAATTCGGATCAATTATTCAGTTAAATTCAGTTGACATTACAGAATCAAGCAACTTACTAATCATGATATGTAAATTTGACTTCAATCGATCTCAACAAGTATGAATGCATATAAAAGGTTAATTCAAACAATTAATTATAATTTGCATCATGTTAAACATTAGTAATCAACTCTTAATTTAACATAATTATTGATGTAGTTTTATTTTATTTAATAGTTTCATTATTTTGAGAGGAGTATAAATTGTTCTTGGAACTTCAAAATTTTCTAAAAACAAGCTCAAAACAATCTTTACAAAAATTTTGAACGTTTTTCCTAAATCAACACAACTTAGATTTCTTTGAAACACCTAAATCCTTTTTAATCGATTTCATGTTTTTAGTTTTCAATGTTTTAAAACCTGGGAGTTAGAGACGTCATTAGAGTTTTGTAGAGGACATCTCATCTAATGGTGCTTCCTCATATATCCAAATTTTCAACATTAATACATTGCTCCATCGTTCAAGCCTTGACACTTACCATTAATTAGGTGTCATGTTCGAGTGGTACATGGGTGATCCTTAAGGATCATCCACCTTTTTTCATAATAATTAAAAAACAAATTTTGGTTTTAAAAATCTATGAGAGATAGTTTTGGAAAACCTTTCTTCCAAACAATTCATTCTATTCCATCCAAAATCCCTAATCCTCCCGACCCACATAACTCTTCCCTATAAAAACCTTCCATCGAATCATTCAAGCAATGCTAAACCTTGAAGCAATACAAGGGCATCAGCGGATCAAATCTCTTTAAGGAACTCACAAGAAGATTCAAGCGTCTCAGTGAGACTTAGAAGGTTCTTTTAAACCCTGAAAACCTTCAAACTTTAAAACCTTTGAACTCCTAAAAAGAACCCTGATTTCTAAGAATCCTTAAACCCTTCAAAATTTTAAATTTTAAAGCACTTCAAAACTTCAGTCTACTTTGAACCTTGAACTCTTCAAAATCCTTTCAAATCCTAAACTCTTTCTAGGTCCTAACACCAAAACAATCCTGATACGATTAGGAGTTCCGTCAACCCTCAAAATGACCGAATTACCTTTTAACCCCTCAATGTCTTTATTCCCTTCAAGAATCCTTCAAACAACTTCAAACAACCTCAGAAACTTTAACGTCTCAAAATCCTGAACATTGCAAGAATGCCCATGATGCCCGTAACTTCCTCAAACTATCTCAAACATTTCTGACCTCCCTAGACACTCGAATGTCTCAAAGGACCAAAATTCCTAGAACCGGAATATCACAACTAATGTCAAGATTCAAGACTTGAACATGAGGAAGAGAGAAACTTGAGAAAGAAGGAAACACTCTATTGCTTCAGAATGCGGAATACAACCACGAAATAGATTTTTTACAGAGATGGAATATTTACATAGATGGGACCAGCCTTATATACACCTAACACTAAACTAATTGCTAACAGTCACAATAGATAATGAGTCAAAGTACTAAATATCGTAACACCCCCCTCGAAGTTTACATATATATATATGTAAACTTTGAAAAAGACTAAAGCTATACATTAAGCATTCCTAACTGTTGTTTCACTAGAGGATAATCTCTTCCAGCCAAAGTCTTAGTGAGTACATCGGCCAGCTGCTTCTGTGAAGGAATAAATTGCACGACTATGACCCATTCTTGTATCTTTTGCCTTACGAAGTGGCAACCAACTTTGATGTGTTTCGTCCTTTCATGAAACACGGGGTTCCTTGAAATATAGATTGCCGACTGGCTGTCTGATTTCAATGGTATAAGGAGGATGTCTTCCACATCGAAATCATGGAGAACTCTAGAGAGCCAGCTCAATTCTGCAGTGGCTTGGCGCATAGATCTATACTCCGCCTCTGAGGATAAAGCGACATTTCCCTGCTTCTTTGCCTTCCAAGACAGGGGTGACCCTCCAAGTTCTACATAGTAACCGCTGATGGATCTTCTTGTGTTGGGGCATCCAGCCCAATCTACATCACAGTATGCAGTAGACGAAAATCAGCATTCTTATTAAAAAAGAAACCATGACCTGAGGTGCCCTTTATATATCTAAGTACATGTATCGCAGCCTTCCAATGTAAATCAATAGGTTGTTGTAGGAATTGACTAAGGTATTGAATGGTAAAGCATAAATCAGGCCGAGTGTGAGCAAGGAAAATGATCTTCCCTATAAGCTTTATGTACATCAATGGTTCAGATAAGAGATTACCAGCCTCCTTCAATAGTTTTACATTTAGCTCAAGAGGTGCAGTAGCTGTTTTTCCCTTATGGCAATTAAATTCATGCAACAGGTTTTCTGCATATTGCTTTTGCATTACAATCATGCCATCAGATGTAGGAATAAACTGTAAACCAAGAAAATTAGCAAGGTGACCCAAATCTTTTATCTTAAATTCCTCATGCAGTTTCTGTTTTATTTCAACAATCATGTCAATGTCACTTACTGTCAGAAGGATGTCATCAACGTATACACCTAAGAAAACAGATTTGTTTTGCCTCTTTCGAATAAAGAGTGAATAGTCATTAAGAGACTGTTTAAAACCATGATGAGAAAGGAAGAAACTTAATTTTTCATGCCACTGTCTTGAGGCTTGTTTTAGGCCATAAAGGGACCTATTAAGCTTGTAGACTTGATTCCCATTCTGCATTCTATATCTAGGGGGTAAAACTATATAAACTTCCACTCTTAAATCCCCATGTAAGGATGCGTTATTTATGTCCAACTGATTAATGGTCCAGTTTCTTTTCCAGGCTACAGCTATGAGGGTTCTAATTTTGGCAAATTTCACTATGGGTGAGAAAGTTTCTAGGTAGTCAATACCACATCTTTGGGTGTATCCTTTCACTACTAATCTAGCTTTGTATCGCTCAAGTGTCCCATATGCCCTATATTTTAACTTATACACCCATTTACATCCAATAGCTTTCTTTCCTTTTGGGAGTTCCACTACATCCCAAGTTTTGTTTTTCTCTAAAGCATCAAATTCCTCCCTCATAGCCTGGACCCAATTATTGTATTTTACTACCTCATTATAGTTAGAAGGTTCTGTATTTTTCCTAACAATATTAGCGGCAGTAAACAGAGGACTATCATATACACAGTTGGAAAAATTATAGACCAAGTTTACTATTTTCTATGGGTTAATCTAGGAGCAGAGAGAGTCGCCATTCAGTTCTTTATTATCATGCACAGTATGTCACATTTTGAAGAGCAACAATTGCTATTGTTGAGTCTATCATATATAATCTCAGAGAAAGGGTCTAAGTACTTAGCTGTTTGAATTTGTGAAGTTTCTGCTCCCTTCTTTGCAGCTCTTACTACATAGTTTTGAAGATGTTTTGGCATTTCTCTACTGCGGGTAGATCTTCTCATGGCCTCTTGATGAGAATGCGATGCTTCTGCTTCTGTTTCAGTTTGTGTTTGACGAGATTGTACTGCTTCTGTTTGTGTTTCAGTCTGCTGTTCTTCTCTTTCCATCCTCTGAACTGGTTCCTCCCCTTGTGGTACAGTGTCGTCATAATCAAAATAACCATAAAGGCTGCAAATAAGGGTTAGTAGGGAAAATAGGTTGTTCTTTGCCTAGACCAAGGTTGACAGATGATTCATTTCCAAGAGGTATGAAAGATTTGTTTTTCCCTTCTGGTTTTACTCGAAATGGGAAAATGTTTTCATAGTATTTAACATCTCTATTGATTATGTTTTTGTCATTGTCCATGTCATATAGTTTGTATCCCCTTTTGTTGGGTGCATAAGCTAAGAAGATTCCTTTAATGCAGTGAGGAGAAAATTTGTCATGGATTTGCTGATTGATATTAGCATAAATCAAACATCCAAAACATTTTAAATCCTCATAGTTAGGCAGAGTACTGTACACGACTTCAAAAGGAGATTTGCCCTTAATACTATCCAGGGGCATTCTATTGATGAGGTACACAGCTGTAAGAATACTCTCCCCCAAGAATTTCAAAGATAATTCCGAATGAAACATAAGACTTGTTGCGGTTTCCAAAATGTGATGAGGTTTCCTCTCCACAACCCCATTTTGTTGTAGCGTGTGGGAGCAGGTTAGTTGGTGCCTTATACATTTGTTTTTAAGAAAATCAGATGTGGCCTTAGAACTACCTAGTTCATAGGCATTTTTGGTCCTTATACTTTTAACATCTTTCCCAAATTGGTTTCTGATCATACTTAGGAAATCAATTATGTGTTTAAATGCTTCTGATTTTGTTTTCAGAAATTGGACCCAAGTTGCCTTAGATCTATCGTCAACAAAGGTTAAAAAATACCTAAAACCATCGTGGGTTTCCTCCTTGTATGGCCTCCTGTTGTGCAAAATAGTGATTAAGCTATCTTGTGAACTAATGGGCAGTGAACCCAGTCGGTGTAGTGCACCAAGGTCGTATCCACAGGGACTTCGTAACTATCTAGTTAATTATAAGATTAGTAAATGTGCAAGAAGATAAATAAAAGTGCATAAACTAAAATTGGGGGTTTGGGGGTTTTTTGTTTGATTAAGGGGAGATAAAGGCAAGCAATAAAACTAATCTAACTAAACTAGGATAGGTGTAGCTCGGGATGGATCTTTGCACCCATGACCCCTTTACTACCGATTGTCGACTTTTGAACTCTCAGCTGAACAACGGGAACTCTTGTTTAACTAGCGACCAAACGTTGATCTACTAGTCCTAACCAAATATGGAAAAAACGGATAATGGCCCTCTAAACCCAAGATGAGCCAAATCTTACTTAGTTAATTTTAACCTACCCAACCAGTTAGGATTAACCTCACTAAGTAGCATTAAGCACAAGTTCCCCCTAAGTTGCAATGTAGTTTAATCTCAAAATCATCGAAATCAGAGTACACCGTTTTAGTCTCCAACAGTTTAGGTTTCTATCTCAGAATATCATTTTGATAAAATCCCACAATGATGCTAAACTAATCAGTAGGTCAAACCAACCAATTTAACACATAATTGATAATTTGGGTAAAACCCTAAACTAATCCTCAAATCATGAGCAACAAGTTTAAGAATCCTAAATACCCAATAATCATCTTCATTAAGCTCAAAGACTAAAATAAAGCATAAAAACAAGTTCAAGATTCAACAATGGAGGTTTTAGGTATTTTGGGACAAAATCCCCATCCCAAGCTACAAGGAGACAACACAACCATTAAAACACAAAAATGAGAGAAGGGAGAAGAAATAGCCATGGGAGATTGAAGAAGAGCTTCAATGGAGGTGAGCCTTCTCCTCCTTCTCTTATCTTCTTCTTCCTTTCCTTTCTTCTTCTTCCCTCTTTTCTCTCTCTTTCCCGTCGTTTTTTGGTCTGTGTTTGACTCCCCCACTCTCCCCTTCTTTTCTGCTTTTAAAATCTGAAATCTGGGCAAATTTCCTTCAGACCGCCCCATAGGGGCGGTCGGCCTTGCGGTCTGGACTAGAGGCAAAAATACGCGAACGAAATTGACCCAACTGCCCCACAGGGGCGGTTTGCCTGGGGAGGTCCGGACCAGAAGCAAAACAAATGCTCTATCTTCGTCGTTATAGCTTCGATTTTGGATCCGTTTGCGCCCACGCGTTTGTCTCTTTGTCTACTTTATTTCTAGCTATGTTATTCCTCTTGTTTCAGCAATAATTGTGTAAAACACTAATAAACACAAAACTAGAGGAAAACTAGCTAGAGTAGAGAATGAGCATGAAAAGTGTTGATAAAACATACTAAACACCCCTAAAACATGCTCATTTAGACACTCAACATATCCCCACACTTACCTTTTTGCTTGTCCTGAAGCAAAACCAAGCCCCTAAGCAAGTAAGGAATGTTCAAGACTAACAAATACTTACATGAATTGTAGGATAGAGAGAAGCAAAAGTGATTAAAACATTTGAGGAGTGTGAGCCATCTCTTAGTGGTAGTATGGGTGTGCTTAGGGCAAAACAAAATCTATAGTTTTCGGGGTATGATCCAAAGTGCTTCAAAGTTCTAAAGATTAGGTGACTTGGAGAGCTTTTACCATGGCCAACTTCTCTCAAGAATGGGCATTGAGAATAAAACAAAAGGAAAAATAGATTTATGCATTTGTTTCATTTTTGCATAAGAGATTAGAAGATAAAATTTTAGCATCAAGCCTTTGCATTTAAGAACACTCAACTCTCATTGTTGGTTACCAATGGCGTCTCACAAGTCCCTTAAAGGATTTTTACAAAGAAGAACCCCTTAGCAATCCCTAAGAGAGAAGACAGAAAGAACCCTTAAGCAATAAAAATCCAACCATTTAAGATCACTTGGTCAGACTGCATGAAAAATGCTCCTCAAAAGCAATCAAAAGAAAAATTTGAGCATTTATCCCACGATTCATAACAGTATTTATTCTTAATGATAACAACTCACAACATAAGGGTCCAAGTTTTTGAATTTGGACAACCGCAAGATAAGCAGAGAGATTAAGCATTTAGGCACATAATTCACTGAAAAGGTCACTCCCCACACTTAATTTGAACAATGTCCTCATTGTTCACCAAACAAACTGGGGAAGGTTTCAGAAGACCTTTTTAGGAAGCAGACAAAGAGAAAACACATGGGGCACAAGCAAGCATTATAGCACATAACCTATCCCCAGTAGAAGAATGCCTTAGAATCAAAATGAAGGAGACGTGAGAGACACAAAATTAAAAGAAACTAGTACTCCCCTTAGATTATTTTTGCTGCATTGAAGGAACTCCCCCACACTTGAGCTTTAGAATCAGTTAGCACAGCTTGGCTGTGGTGTGGACTTTAAGTTGCACCTGCATAAAACACTAGAATCAACCAACTACGAACGGGGTTAAAAGTTAGCAAAAACAAAATCAAAGGAGAACTTGACAAATTAAAATAAATGAAAATGAAAGAAAATCATCCAGGTTGTCTCCCGGGAAGCTGCCCTTCTTTAAGGTCTTTAGCTAGACCATATCACCTTGAAGTCATCCTGGATCGAATATGAACGTTGAAGTCGGCTTCAACGGGTGGGTGGGGCGGGCATCATGAATCATTGAAAAATGACCCGGATCAAAAGAAAATGTTATCTCAACACTTAGAATGTAGAAGTGCAAGCTCCACCGATCTTTCTTTAGGTGGAAGTGTTGAGATTGTTGATCTTTGGTGTGAGGATCAAATTTTTGGGTGGAGCCTAGATGAGTGTCCAAATGAGCATGTTTTATAGGTGTACTTCATATGTTTTATCAACGCTTTTCATGCTCATTTCTCCCACTCTAGCTAGTTTTCCTCTACTTTTTTTTATTTTGGTGTTTTACACTATTATTATTGAAACGGAGGAATAACATAGCTAGTATTAAAGTAGACGAAAACACAAACGCGTGGGTGCAAGCGGATCCAAAATTGGAGCTAAAACAAAGAAGATACAAACATTTTGAAGATTAGCCTGCCCATAGGATTTCGGAGGCCGGAAACGCTCTTTCCGGGGGCCGAAAAGGCTTATGATCCCAACCGACCCTAGGTGGGTCGGTCAGACTTAAAAACGCACCCCGAAATCGCTACTGACTTCAACCGACCCTAGGTGGGTCGGTCGGTCAAAATTTTGCCCAAATCTACGTTTTTAAAAGCATAAAAAGGAGGAGAGAGAGTGGTATTATACCACAACACAAAAATGACGAGAAAGAAGATAAAAGAGGGAAGACGAAGAAGAAGAAGAAAAGAAAGGAAGAAGAAGAAGAAGAGGAGGAGAAGGCCCACCTTCATTGAAGCTTCCAAGCTCCTCCCATGGCTATTTCTTCCTCTTTCTCCCTCTTCTAATCTCTAATGGTTGTGTAGTTTTCATATGTGCTCTAGGATGGGGGTTGACCCCATATCCCTAAATGTTGCTTGTAATACTTACCTCTTTATAATAGTTGATTTTGTCTCTTAAATGCTTCATGAATGCCTTGTATTGCATTTGTTGTGGTTCCTTGCAAAATTATGTCTTGAGCTTGGAATTAGACAAATTGGGGACAAACCCTAAATTTCATTTCTCTAAATTAGGGAGTGGAACCTTAGGGATATTGTTAGGAGCTTGAAATTAATGTTATCTAGTGACTCTAACCTTCTTTGAATTAAGGGGTGTGATTAATTAGGTAAGATTTGATTAGTCCAAGATTTGGAGAATCATTACATTAGCTCTAATAGACAACTAAAGTGAGGTAAGTTTATGAGTACATTTAGGTATATTTGGGTGATTCCCTCCATTCCGGAGTACACCTATCCTAGTTTAGTTAGATAAATTTATTGCTTCTTTCATTTTATTTCTCCAATTACGACCAAAAACCCCAAAACCCCATTTAAGTTTATGAACTTTTATTTATCTTCTTGCACATTTACTAAGCTTATAATTAACTAGATAGTTACGAAGTCCCTGTGGATACGACCTTGTTGTACTACAATGATTGGGTTTCACTGTCAAAGTAAGCAAGATAGTTTCACCATTATTTTGCACAACAAGTTTTTGGCGCCATTGCTGAGGACTTCGGTCCAACTATCTGGTTTATTATCTATTTTTTTTTTCATTTTTTTTTAGTTTCGGAGCATATTTTTTCATTTCCTTTCTCTACCACCCCTTTTGTGTATATGTTTTTTTCTTTTCTTTGCAGGAACTTAACGCTGATGGTGGTTATGTAATCAAGTGGGAGGTTTTGTTGTTACTCCTATGGCGACTACATCGAACAAAACACAAATCCATGAAGTGTATGCCAAAGGTGCGGAGAGTACCATGAGAGCCCCCAATGTCCAACAACAATGTCAGAATTGAGAGCTCTCGTGGAGGACCTTAACTCATATGTCTACCGGAGGCTTGTGTGCCAAGAGTGTGGAGGAGACCATGAGAGCGCTCACTGTCATGTGATCACAGTAAAGGTTGATTCACCTAGTTTGGAGGAGCTCATGTCAGACCTTATCTCTTCTTGCAAGCATAACCCAACTATGCAAGATACTTTTATCATGAAGCAAGATACCTTCAACATGAATGTTCAAGCTCAGATTGATCAGATTGTGCAACAACTTGAGAGCGAAACAGTTCATGAGGTGGAACAACCTGTTGAGGACTTTAGTTACTCCCCTACTCCTCCCCTGTTTGAATCAGAGACTCCAACGCCATTCAACCACCAGCACGATCTTGAAGATAACCCATCAGATGAGAGTCTCCACTTTGACTTTATGGAGTCCTTTGCTCCCTCTGAAGTTGATTATTCCAGAGGCTGCCCCCGTGTGCTTTACCAAGACACTAAGGATGCTTACATCCCCAAATTTGAGAAGGAGGAGCCATCGCCTCCCTCCGAGTCATTAGAGGAGAGTGTCATCGTCGACTTCAAGGAGCCATCTCCCTCTGAAGTTGATGTCCATCAAGGCTTTTCCTATGAGCCTCACCCCAAAGATGAGGATTA
The DNA here is from genome assembly GCA_023374045.1 of Limonium bicolor. NCBI lineage: Eukaryota > Viridiplantae > Streptophyta > Magnoliopsida > Caryophyllales > Plumbaginaceae > Limonium > Limonium bicolor. Next base: position 238,963,360 of record CM041776.1, read on the forward strand.
CTACATCCTGAGGAGGAGGAGCCATCCAACTTTGATCTTCAACTAAAGGATCAAGTTCATCCCCACCTGTGCAACAATGATGTAAGGTGGAAGCATAAAGTCCACCCGCTAAGTGTGGAGGCCACATTCCCATTTGATCCGGGACCAGAGTTTGAAGACAAAGTCCGCCCTGGAGTTCTCCACCACAAGATGATTCTCGGACCAAGGATCATCAATCGAAAAATCTGGGCCGTTCTTCAAAGAAAAATGATGCCCGCCCAACCCACCCGTTTAAGCCCACTTCAACATTCATTTTCGATCCTGGAGGTCTTCAATGTGGTATGGTCTAGCCAAAGACCTTAAAGATGGGCAGCTTCCCGGGAAGCAACCCGGATGATTTTCTTTCATTTTCATTTATTTTAATTTGTCAAGTTCTCCTTTGATTTTGTTTTTGCTAACTTTTAACCCCGTTTGTAGTTGGTTGCTTCTAGTGTTTTATGTAGGTGCAACTTAACATCCACACCACAACCAAGCTACGCTAATTGAGGCTAAAGCTCAAGTGTGGGGGAGTTCCTTCAATGAAAGCAAGAACAATCTGAGGGGAGCTAGTTTCTTTTATTTTGCTAATCTCACTTCTCTTCCTTCATTTTTGACCCTGCTTGTTTTTGTCAGTGGGCCTGGCTTATGTGCTATAATGTTCCTTGTGTCCCTTGCAATTTCTCTCTGTCTGCTTCCCGAAAAGGTCTTCTAGAACCTTCCCCGGTTTGTTTGGTGAACAATGGGGACATTGTTCAAATTAAGTGTGAGGGAGTGACCTTTTTGGTGAATTGTGTGCTTAAACGCTTAATCTCTCTGCTTACCTTGCGGTTGTCCAAAATCAAAAACTTGGACCCTTGTGTTGTAAGTTTTTCTCATTAAGAACAAATAATGTTATGAATTGTGGGATAAATGCTCAAATTTTTCTTTTTGATTGCTTTTGAGAAGCATTTTTCATGCGGTGTGACCAAATGATCTTGAATGGTTGGATTTTTATTGCTTAGGGGTTCTTTCTGTTTTCTCTCTTAGGGATTACTAAGGGGTGCTTCTTTGTAAAAATCCTTTGAGGGACTTGTGAGACGCCATTGGTAACCAACAATGAGAGTTGAGTGTTCTTAAATGCAAAGGCTTGATGCCAAAATTTTATCTTCTCATCTCTTATGCAAAAGTGAAACAAATGCATAAATATTTTTTTTCTTTTGTTTTCTTCTCAATGCCCATTCTTGAGAGAAGTTGGCCATAGTAAAGTTCTTCAAGTCACCTAATCTTTAGAACTTCGAAGCACTTCGGATCATACCTCGAAACTCTAAATTTTATTTTGCCCTAAGCACACCCATGCCACCACTAAGAGATGGTTCACACTCCTCAAAAGTTTTGAACACTTTTTGATTCTTTTCTTATCCTACAATTCATGTTAGTATCTGTTAGTCTTGAGCATTCCTTACTTGCATGGGTTCTTGGTTTTACTTGAGGACAAGCAAAAAGGTAAGTGTGAGGGTGTGATGAGTGTCCAAATGAGCATGTTTTATAGGTGTATTTCATATGTTTTATCAACACTTTTCATGCTCATTTCTCCACTCTAGCTAGTTTTCCTCTACTTTTTGTTTTATTGGTGTTTTACACTATTATTATTGAAACATGAGGAATAACATAGCTAGGAATAAATAATATGAAAATACAAACGTGTAGGCGCAAGCGGATCCAAAATCGGAGCTAAAACGAAGAAGATACAATGTTTTGAAGATTAGCCTGCCAATAGGACCGACCCTATGTGGGTTGGTCGGCAGTTCCGGAGGCCGGAAACGCTCGTTCCAGGGGCCGAAAAGGCTTCTGATCCCGACCGGCCCTAGGTGGGTCGGCCAGACTTAAAAATGCGCCCGAAATGCTACTGACTTTGACCGACCCTAGATGGGTCGGTCGGGTCAAAATTTTGCCCAAATCTACGTTTTTAAAAGCAGAAAAAGGAGGAGAGAGAGTGGTATTCTACCACAACACAAAAACGACAAGAAAGAAGAGAAAAGAGGGAAGAAGAAGAAGAAAAGGAAATAAGAAGAAGAAGAGAAGGAGGAGAAGGCCCACCTCCATTGAAGCTTCCAAGCTCCTCCCATGGCTATTTCTTTCTCTTTCTCCCTCCTCTACTCTCTAATGGTTGTGTAGTTTCATATGTGCTCTAGGATGGGGGTTTGACCCCAAATCCCTAAATGTTGCTTGTAATACTTACCTCTTTATAATAGTTGATTTTGTCTCTTAAATGCTTCATGAATGCCTTGTATTGCATTTGTTGTGGTTCCTTGCAAAATTATGTCTTGAGCTTGGAATTAGACAAATTGGGGACAAACCCTAAATTTCATTTCTCTAAATTAGGGAGTGGAACCTTAGGGCTATTGTTAGGAGCTTGAAATTAATGCTATCTAGTGACTCTAACCTTCTTTGAATTAAGGGGTGTGATTAATTAGGTAAGATTTGATTAGTCCAAGATTTGGAGAATCATTACATTAGCTCTAATAGACAACTAAAGTGAGGTAAGTTTATGAGTACATTTAGGTATATTTGGATTCCCTCCATTCCGAGTACACCTATCCTAGTTTAGTTAGATAAATTTTATTGCTTTCATTTTATTTCTCCAATTACGACCAAAAACCCCAAAACCCCAATTTAAGTTTATGAACTTTTATTTATCTTCTTGCACATTTACTAAGCTTATAATTAACTAGATAGTTACGAAGTCCCTGTGGATACGACCTTGTTGTACTACAATGATTGGTTCACTGTCAAAGTAAGCAAGATAGTTTCACCATTATTTTGCACAACAAGTTTTTGGCGCCATTGCTGAGGACTTCGGTCCAACTATCTGGTTTATTATCTATTTAGTTTCGGAGCATATTTTTCATTTCCTTTATCTACCCCTTTTGTGTATAATTTTTTTTTCTTTTCTTTGCAGGAACTTAACGCTGATGGATGGTTATTGTAATCAAGTGGGAGGTTTGTATGGTTACTCCTATGGCGACTACATCGAACAAAACACAAATCAATGAAGTGTATGCCAAAGGTGCGGAGAGTACCATGAGAGCCCCCAATGTCCAACAACAATGTCAGAATTGAGAGCTCTCGTGGAGGACCTTAACTCATATGTCTACCGGAGGCTTGTGTGCCAAGAGTGTGGAGGAGACCATGAGAGCGCTCACTGTCATGTGATCACAGTAAAGGTTGATTCACCTAGTTTGGAGGAGCTCATGTCAGACCTTATCTCTTCTTGCAAGCATAACCCAACTATGCAAGATACTTTTATCATGAAGCAAGATACCTTCAACATGAATGTTCAAGCTCATATTGATCAGATTGTGCAACAACTTGAGAGCGAAACAGTTCATGAGGTGGAACAACCTGTTGAGGACTTTAGTTACTCCCCTACTCCTCCCCTGTTTGAATCAGAGACTCCAACGCCATTCAACCACCAGCACGATCTTGAAGATAACCCATCAGATGAGAGTCTCCACTTTGACTTTATGGAGTCCTTTGCTCCCTCTGAAGTTGATTATTCCAGAGGCTGCCCCGTGTGCTTTACCAAGACACTAAGGATGCTTACATCCCCAAATTTGAGAAGGAGGAGCCATCGCCTCCCTCCGAGTCATTAGAGGAGAGTGTCATCGTCGACTTCAAGGAGCCATCTCCCTCTGAAGTTGATGTCCATCAAGGCTTTTCCTATGAGCCTCACCCCAAAGATGAGGATTACTACATCCTGAGGAGAGGAGCCATCCAACTTTGATCTTCAACTAAAGGATCAAGTTCATCCCCACCTGTGCAACAATGATGTAAGGTGGAAGCATAAAGTCCACCCGCTAAGTGTGGAGGCCACATTCCCATTTGATCCGGGACCAGAGTTTGAAGACAAAGTCCGCCCTGGAGTTCTCCACCACAAGATGATTCTCGGACCAAGGATCATCAATCGAAAAATCTGGGCCGTTCTTCAAAGAAAAATGATGCCCGCCCAACCCACCCGTTTAAGCCCACTTCAACATTCATTTTCGATCCTGGAGGTCTTCAATGTGGTATGGTCTAGCCAAAGACCTTAAAGATGGGCAGCTTCCCGGGAAGCAACCCGGATGATTTTCTTTCATTTTCATTTATTTTAATTTGTCAAGTTCTCCTTTGATTTTGTTTTTGCTAACTTTTAACCCCGTTTGTAGTTGGTTGCTTCTAGTGTTTTATGTAGGTGCAACTTAACATCCACACCACAACCAAGCTACGCTAATTGAGGCTAAAGCTCAAGTGTGGGGGAGTTCCTTCAATGAAAGCAAGAACAATCTGAGGGGAGTACTAGTTTCTTTTATTTTGCTAATCTCACTTCTCTTCCTTCATTTTTGACCCTGCTTGTTTTTGTCAGTGGGCCTGGCTTATGTGCTATAATGTTCCTTGTGTCCCTTGCAATTTCTCTCTGTCTGCTTCCCGAAAAGGTCTTCTAGAACCTTCCCCGGTTTGTTTGGTGAACAATGGGGACATTGTTCAAATTAAGTGTGAGGGTGACCTTTTTGGTGAATTGTGTGCTTAAACGCTTAATCTCTCTGCTTACCTTGCGGTTGTCCAAAATCAAAAACTTGGACCCTTGTGTTGTAAGTTTTTCTCATTAAGAACAAATAATGTTATGAATTGTGGGATAAATGCTCAAATTTTTCTTTTTGATTGCTTTTGAGAAGCATTTTTCATGCGGTGTGACCAAATGATCTTGAATGGTTGGATTTTTATTGCTTAGGGGTTCTTTCTGTTTTCTCTCTTAGGGATTACTAAGGGGTGCTTCTTTGTAAAAATCCTTTGAGGGACTTGTGAGACGCCATTGGTAACCAACAATGAGAGTTGAGTGTTCTTAAATGCAAAGCTTGATGCCAAAATTTTATCTTCTCATCTCTTATGCAAAAGTGAAACAAATGCATAAATATATTTTTTTTCTTTTGTTTTCTTCTCAATGCCCATTCTTGAGAGAAGTTGGCCATAGTAAAGTTCTTCAAGTCACCTAATCTTTAGAACTTCGAAGCACTTCGGATCATACCTCGAAACTCTAAATTTTATTTTGCCCTAAGCACACCCATGCCACCACTAAGAGATGGTTCACACTCCTCAAAAGTTTTGAACACTTTTTGATTCTTTTCTTATCCTACAATTCATGTTAGTATCTGTTAGTCTTGAGCATTCCTTACTTGCATGGGTTCTTGGTTTTACTTGAGGACAAGCAAAAAGGTAAGTGTGAGGGTGTGATGAGTGTCCAAATGAGCATGTTTTATAGGTGTATTTCATATGTTTTATCAACACTTTTCATGCTCATTTCTCCACTCTAGCTAGTTTTCCTCTACTTTTGTGTTTTATTGGTGTTTTACACTATTATTATTGAAACATGAGGAATAACATAGCTAGGAATAAATAATATGAAAATACAAACGTGTAGGCGCAAGCGGATCCAAAATCGGAGCTAAAACGAAGAAGATACAATGTTTTGAAGATTAGCCTGCCAATAGGACCGACCCTATGTGGGTTGGTCGGCAGTTCCGGAGGCCGGAAACGCTCGTTCCAGGGGCCGAAAAGGCTTCTGATCCCGACCGGCCCTAGGTGGGTCGGCCAGACTTAAAAATGCGCCCGAAATGGCTACTGACTTTGACCGACCCTAGATGGGTCGGTCGGGTCAAAATTTTGCCCAAATCTACGTTTTTAAAAGCAGAAAAAGGAGGAGAGAGAGTGGTATTCTACCACAACACAAAAACGACAAGAAAGAAGAGAAAAGAGGGAAGAAGAAGAAGAAGAAAGGAAATGAAGAAGAAGAAGAGAAGGAGGAGAAGGCCCACCTCCATTGAAGCTTCCAAGCTCCTCCCATGGCTATTTCTTCCTCTTTCTCCCTCCTCTACTCTCTAATGGTTGTGTAGTTTCATATGTGCTCTAGGATGGGGGGTTTGACCCCATATCCCTAAATGTTGCTTGTAATACTTACCTCTTTATAATAGTTGATTTTGTCTCTTAAATGCTTCATGAATGCCTTGTATTGCATTTGTTGTGGTTCCTTGCAAAATTATGTCTTGAGCTTGGAATTAGACAAATTGGGGACAAACCCTAAATTTCATTTCTCTAAATTAGGGAGTGGAACCTTAGGGCTATTGTTAGGAGCTTGAAATTAATGCTATCAAGTGACTCTAACCTTCTTTGAATTAAGGGGTGTGATTAATTAGGTAAGATTTGATTAATCCAAGATTTGGAGAATCATTACATTAGCTCTAATATACAACTAAAGTGAGGTAAGTTTATGAGTACATTTCGGTATATTTGGGTGATTCCCTCCATCCCAGAGTACACCTATCCTATTTTAGTTAGATAAATTTTATTGCTTTCATTTTATTTCTTCAATTACGACCAAAAACCCCAAAACCCCCAATTTAAGTTTATGAACTTTTATTAATCTTCTTGCGCATATACTAAGCTTATAATTAACTAGATAGTTACAAAGTCCCTGTGGATGCGACCTTGTTGTACTACAATGATTGAGTTCACTGCCCATAGTTATCAAGATAGTTTCACCATTATTTTGCACAACAAGCCTCCTCTTCAAAATTAAGGATGAAGACATCCTTATCTTCAATGAGCGGTGCAGGGATAGCTTTGAGGCGGACTTTGTCTTCTATCTATGGTCCGGGATCAAAGGGGAAAGTGGCCTCCACACTTAGCGGGTGAACTTTGAGTTTCCACCCTACTTCATTGGTGCATAGGTGGGAAGGCCTTGATCCTCCAGGTGAAGATCAAAGTTTTATGGCTCCTCCTCCTCAAATTTGAGGATGTAAATGTCCTCAACTTTTTTGTGAGGCTCAATGGAAGAGTCTTGATGGAAATCAACTTCAGAGGGAGGTGGCTCCTTGAAGTTAATTGTAGCACTCTCCTCTGATGACTCGGAGGGAGGCGGTGCCTCCTCCTTCTCAAAGTTGAGGATGTGATCATCCTCATTGTATTGATGAACAAGGGAGGGGGAGACAACTTGGTGGTTGACTTCAAAGGGAGGAAACTCCATGAAGTTAAAGTAGAAACTCTCTTCTAACGAGTTGTCTTCATAATCAAGTTGGTGGTTATTTGGCAGTGTACTCTCTGGCTCAAACAAGGGAAGAGAAGGAGAGAAACTCAAATCTTTAGAAGGCTGCTCCATCTCATGAACTATTTCACTCTCAAGTTGTTGCGATATATGATCTAGCTTAGCTTGAATTCTTGCATTGAATTCCAGCTGGTTCATATTGATGGCTTTTTGCTCATCAAACTTTGACTGTACTACTTGGTGTGCAAACTTTATGGGTGGAGAAATTCTCCATGAGATCCTCCAATCTTGACATTGTAACCGGACATTGAGAACTCTCATGGTCTCTTCCACATTCTTGGCATACAATCCATGGGTTGGTGACTTGTGTATTCTCATGATAGTCCTCCAATCCGGTTGGTGTACTCACATATGATCGGTATCTTGAGATAAAATTTTCCATCATGTCCTTCAACCTAGAGCTTCCAGCATGACATTGAGGACTATCATGGTTTCCTTCGCATCTCTCACACACTAACCATTGATTGTATTTTTCTTGGCCATAAGAGTAGCCATTCCAACCTCCAACTGGATCATATTAACCATCCATCAGCTTAAAGTTCCTTCAAAGAAAAGAAAAAATTTATACACAAAAGGGAAAATAAGGAAATGAAAAATATGCAAGAAAACTAAAAAGATAATTAACCAGATAGAAGTCCCCGACAACGACACCAAAAACTTGTTGTTCAAAATAGTGATTAAGCTATCTTGCGAACTAATGGGCAGTGAACCCAGTTGGTGTAGTGCAACAAGGTCGTATCCATAGGGACATCGTAACTATCTAGTTAATTATAAGCTTAGTAAATGTGCAAGAAGATAAATAAAAGTGCATAAACTTAAATTGGGGGTTTTGGGGTTTTTGGTTTGATTAAGGGAAGATAAAGGCAAGAAATAAAACTAATCAAACTAAACTAGGATAGGTGTAGCTTGGGATGGATCTTTGTACCCATGACCCCTTTACTACCGATTGTCGACTTTTGAACTCTCAGCTGAACAACGGGAACTCTTGTTTAACTAGCGACCAAACCTTGATCTACTAGTCCTAACCAAATATGGAAAAACTAATAATGACCCTCTAAACCCAAGATGAGCCAAATATTACTTAGTTAATTTTAACCTTCACAACCAGTTAGGATTAACCTCACTAAGTAGCATTAAGCACAAGTTCCCCCTAAGTTGCAATGTAGTCTAATCTCAAAATCATCGAAATCAGAGTACACCGTTTTAGTTTCCAACAGTTTAGGTTTCTATCTCAGAACATCATTTTGATAGAATCCCACAATGATGCTAAACTAATCCTTAAATCATGAGCAACAAGTTTAAGAATCATAAATACCCAATAATCATCTTCATTAAGCTCAAAGACTAAAATAAAGCATAAAAACAAGTTCAAGATTCAACAATGGAGGTTTTAGGGGTTTTGGGGCAAAATCCCCATCCTAAGCTACAAGGAGACTACACAACCATTAAAGCACAAAAATGAGAGAAGGGAGAAGAAATAGCCATGGGAGGTTGAAGAAGAGCTTCAATAGAGGTGAGCCTTCTCCTCCTTCTTCTCTTCTTCTTCTTTCTTCTTTCTTCTTCTTCTTCTTCTTCTTCTTCCCTCTTTTCTCTCTCTTTTCTGTCATTTTTTGGTCTGTGTTCGACTCCCTCTCTCTCACCTTCTTTTTCTGCTTTTAAAATCTGAAATCTGGGCAAATTTCCGTTCAGACCGCCCCATAGGGGCGGTGGGCTTGGGCCGGTCCGGACCAGAGGCGAAAATACGCGAACGAAATTGACCCGACCGCCCCACAGGGGCGGTCCACCTAGGGAGGTCCGGACCAGAAGCAAAACAAATGCTCTATCTTCGTCGTTATAGCTCCGATTTTGGATCTGTTTGCGCCCGCGCGTTCGTCTCTTCGTCTACTTTATTTCTAGCTATGTTATTCCTCCTGTTTCAGCAATAATTGTGTAAAACACTAATAAAACATAAAATTAGAGGAAAACTAGCTAGAGTGGGGAAATGAGCATGAAAAGTGTTGATAAAACATACTAAATACACCCCTAAAACATGCTCATTTAGACACTCAACACCTTCATACATCTATATGGATAAGATCAAATGTTTTATTAATGGTTTCACTTTTCTTTGGAAAGGGAACTCTATGGCTCTTTCCTCTACAGCAGGACTCACACACAAACTAACGCTTACACAAATGTTTGTCTACTAATCTAAGTTGTTCAAGTTTGTTTACAGGAAAGTGACCAAGTCGGTGATGCCATAAACTTAGAATATCTTTACAATTGAAAGCAGAAATTACATCATTTCCAGTACAAGAAGCAACAACAACACTCTTACAATCTTTTCAAATCTCATTATCTAAGAGGTAAATTCCAGAGACATGCTTCCCTATCTGGTGCTCAAGTGAACTTCTAAAGTCCTGAAACGAGCAACATGTATCATCAAAACATATTTTTCCTGGCATTTCTTGTGTTAACTTAGCCACTAAAATCAGATTAAACTTAAAGCTAGGTAGATATAACACATCATGTAGAGTTATAAACTCATTAATCTTAATAGACCTTGTTATTTCCACAATCTGTGGGTGGCCATCGGGCATATTAACAGTGTGAGCATGATTCAGATTTCTATAGTCAGCAAACAATTTCAAATCACATCACATGTGCTGTGAAGCACCAGAATCGATCACCCAGTCTAGTGAAGTTCTAGCACAAGAAATATTGATATTTAAACATGGAACATCACAATTAACAGATTTTGAATTGGGTGAAGAGATAACATTACTGACAAAACTATAGTTAATGTTGTTGTGGCTTGGAGCACATCATTCTTCATTTCTTTCCCCTTTGTCGTGTGTGCCAAGATCTTGTTGAACTCCACAATGCTGTACCATCTGCCGTGGTCACCCATGGACTTTGTCTAATTCTCAGACGGACATGGGTTTGAAATTTCTTGAATGTTTGCAAGAACGGTACCCTTCCTTTCCTTGGGGAATCTCCAATTAGGGGGATACCCATACTTTTCAAGGCATTTTTCCTCTGTGTGTCCATTCCTTTGACAGTGGGTGCAGAAGGTTGTGCTCCGTCTGGTGTTTCTAGACTGATTCTTGTTGTTGGTGTTTGGCTTCCCTCTAAATTCAGTGGCGAAAGAGAGCGACGTCGATTCCTCCAGTTTTACACCCATGCTCACTTCTTTTTGTCGTTAAGCTTGGATCAAGAGGGAGTAAATTTGTTGAATAGTGGGGATAGGGGACATCATAAGTACGTTCTCTCGGACTTGATCGTATCTGGGATTTACAGCCATCAAGAATTTTATGGTTCACCTTCTCTAGACGTAATCCCTAAATTCCTTGTTTCCAGTACAAGAGCACGTTGGTGGCGTATAAGCTGAGTCAATCTGGTCCCAGATTCCTTTTACCTTGGTGAAGTAGGCACGAACACTGTCGTCCCCTTGCTTGATGGAGGCAAGTTCTTGCTCAAGTGCGTAGATTCTGGCGACGTTTCTTTCTTCGAACCGGGAGCAAAGCTCTGCCCAGATCGACTCAGCCGTCGGGAAAAAAACAACGATGTCAGCTATGTCTCTTTCCAATGCTATGAGTAGCCAAGAAATCACCATATGATCTACCGCCTGCCATTCTTTCTCTTTCCCAGGCGACAGGGAGTCCTTCCTCAAGCTACCGTCAACAAAACCCATTTTATTCTTTGCCGACAACGCTATTGTTATGTTCCTTTTCCAGGCCGCGAAACCCTTACCATCAAACTTAGTTGCGGTCAACAGCATTCCCGGACAGTTAGAGTTGAGGAGAAATAGTGGATCCTTTTTGTTACTGGCTATCTCTAAATCTTGCTTTTTCCCGTCGCTGACTTCATCGTCGTCGCCCCTTCCCTTTCCAAGTTCCTTCTCCGATTTGTATGAATCATTGTTCGCCATAGCTGAAGCAACAGGGGCGGAGACCGAGAAAAATGATTCAAGAAGAAGAAAAGGGAAAAACAAAATTAGGGTAAGGAGAAGAGGTATCGCTCTGATACCATGTCAAGATTCAGGACTTGGACATGAGGAAGAGAGAAATTATAGAAAGAAGGAAACACTCTATTGCTTCAGAATGCAGAATACAACCATGAAACAATTTTTTTACAGAGATGGAATATTTACAGCGATGGGACCAGCCTTATATACACCTAACACTAAACTAATTGCTAACGGTCACAATAGATAATGAGTCAAAGTACTAAATATCGTAACAACTAAAGACTGAAGTACCATAAGCTCCACAAAGGACTGAAGAACCCTTGGTGTAACACCCCTACTCTAATTGGCTCCTAATCATCTTACTTAACAATATAATCGCAGCGGTAATCTCAACAATTCAACTACTGGTGTCACCGTTCTTACTCGCCCATGCGAGTAATAACGTGCTTCCTGATATATTCTTACATACGAAACATTTTCTCACAGTGACAACAAGAGATAGATCTAAACTTCCCAAACCAAAATATAATACATTCACAGTGAGCTTTCTAAGTATCCAAAATCTATACACGTTTCTAGGTTCGTATCAAAATGCAACAGTGCATGTTCGAATAACTGTAATCATACTACCCAGCGCGTCACTCTCTTTGCCGACACCGGAAGTTGCATACCTGCAAAAATGGTAGTTGGTGGTATGGAATCAGCCCCTACTGAGTATGTTATTACCTGACTGTCATGCACCCTCGGACCATTCAGTTATTTTCGAGAGCATGCAACCATTTTCATACAAATAGTTTAATATTAAAACTGTAAAGCAACATTATATTTTGCAGTAAACTCAAATAACAAATAAGCCCCCGGCTCCACACATCGCATCGTAATAGACCACTAAAGAGTTATAACGCTTATATGAGTTCGTAGACTCCACTCCAACAACACCTGAAAGTTCATAGTTGAGTACGTCGACTAGTTCGACGAACAATCCACAAAATCCACACACGAGCACAGTGACTCGACTCATCCAGTTCACACACAGATATAAGTACAGTTTATTTAATTAATCCAGTTCACAACACACACTTATGAGTACAACGACTTATTCAATCAACACCACCAACATACCACACATAACCACACAGCATAACCAATGAACAACAAGGCGAAACAATGAGAATTATAAATGAGTATGAACCCTCATCTTTGGCATGCACGCCCAAATAATGTTCGCCTAATGTACGAGTTATTGTAATCGTTCGTAATTGTTCGGTCATGTCTAATGACAACGTCTCATTAGAACGACGTGTCTCTAAGTTACCCATCTCTTTGGCGGGTCACCCACGGCAGTAGCCACTCCAGCGGTAGAGTCTCTGTCCTACGAACAATCTGTAGTTTGTTGGAAATTTATCCTGATACTTACGGTTACCACACGGTATCCTAGTATCGTTAATGGATCACATTTCACAGTAAGAGCCACATCCTCTTGATAACTCATCTTACCATCGCATCGTTTTATTTACTTTCCTTAACACGATAGACTAAGGTCGTTAGTCTAATCCCGAGTATGTCGACTCGGAATCCAGTGTTAGATACGAGAGCGGCGTTAAAGAGGCCAATGCTCCGTATATAAGTCTCAGATAATATATATATCTCATTATCCTGATGCTACAATCGTTTACTTACGTTCCTTATATTACACATATAAGATAGCATCACTGCTGCTAGTTCGTTTTATAATATGTTCATATATACGAACAGTACTGTTATCGCACAACAGTAATAATACAGCAGCATTAATACACAACTCAAGCATATTAATTCACACAAGCAGCCATTCAATCTTATCACAGATTTTCACACAATGTCTGAACTGAGGAAATCCTCAGAGACAATCAAGCCACATAAATAACATACCGTTCACCCTGGTGTATTACGGTGGAGTATGAATCAGCAAGATCCTATGCTCCGTGTGTCGTCTCTAACAGTCTATACAATACATAATGCTACTGATTAGCATACTGTATAACAACACAAAATTCTACGGTACCCCGTACTGTCACTAATAACTCCCGGTTAACCCCCCGTTATTAACTGTCAATGTTGGTCGGGCTTTCGGTTTAACTCGAGATTGAAAAAGTGTTACATTACATGCGTAGTCTTATCTCGTATATTAACATACTTATTGTTGGGCTTTGTTATCGCATGTAACTTGAACGTATATTTGTAGATCGTATAGTTTGTTTCTTTATTGCATGTATGATTCTTCGTCATGCACTACACATCCTACCTTAGTATTTATTTTTCTAAGGTTAGTTTTTCCAAGTGTAACGTTGTATAATTCATATGTACAAATACTTTGAATTATATAAATCCTCATTATTTCATGTACATTCTTAACATTAGAATTCCATATCCAATGTTTATAATTCTTTTCCCTTATCTCTTATCATTTTAATTGTGGTAACACATAGTTATTGAACTATATTATATTTTCCACACTATGACATATATTTATTTATATATATGCATTATAGGGCTATTTATTATATGGTAAGTCATTATAATATATATTCATTCTTTTTGATGAATACCTCTTATATTATAAATGTTTAGCTCTTATAACATAAAAACCATATTATAAATTTCATTCCAAAATAGTAATATTTCCGAACCGCGCCTATAATTCCCAAATATTTACAAAATCCACCACATAATTTATATAATGTTATATTATAGTTATATAAATATATTATGACATTTAAGTCATTAAAACAATTATAACCTATAGTTATATTTTGTTATAAAATCCAAACAACACTTAACTCTCGGTTTTTAATTAATTCCCACCAACTTCCATAACTTACAAATCAATCCCAAAAATATATTCCATTGTTACACTTATATGTATACCTTATATTATAATCCTTAAACCTTAATATATTTATAACCCATAGTTATAATTTTCTCCAAAATACCGAGCAGACCCCATGGTCTATTTAAATTTAATTTCCACCACCTAACTTTCTATATTCACCAATTTACCCCCATTTTTTAAACATATAGTTTCTAATATCACCAAAACTATATATTATACATGTATCTTCATAAAACCTTATATAAAATCCCAAAAATTACCAAACCATACCAAAAGGTTATAAATATCATTATTAACCTTATACTTTCTCTAAATCTCGGTTTTACCACATATGTTACCCATGTGTAACAATGTTATGAAATATCTTATAATATACCTAGATAATTCATATAAACTCCAAATTTACCCAAATCAACTTCTAAAAATCCCTAATAATCTAAGGTTTGTACTAAGCTCCATTTAGTACCCCTAGTTTTCGGAAATCACAATACCACCCAAGACTTATAAATCTTTTACAATTTAATTACTATCTTAATATAAGGTAGTATTTTAATTCCTTAAATTCTCCAAACTTGGTCAAGGTCTCCTACATAGTCAACTTGACTACTAATACCAATTGGGACCCAAACTTTCGGTAATTACCAACAACACCCCATACTTTTCTATTTTTACAATTTTTACCCAAAACTTTATAAAATGTTATACTTTTATTAAATTCATTTAAAAACCCTAAATTGCTCTTAATTTACCCACGGCTTTCTAATTCCTTAATAATTACGAATTGGCCCCAACTTTAATTATAAGCATAAATAAAACTAAATAAGCTTATAAACTTAAATTAAAATGGCCTAATGACATGGCCTTATTACAACCTTGAACTTGCAAAATAAATTACACAATAAATGTCTCAAAATATCACATATATATTCGGCCTCACTTAGGTTTAATTATTTTTCCACATAATGTCATAATTTGACCATTATGTTAATTAAATCCCTTAAATGACTAGCTTAATTTATCTTAGCCATTTTTTTTTTCCATTTTTAGGTCAATATGACCTATATATATACATTCACTCTCGGCCATATGTATATATATGCTTAAAAATTACAAAAATCATAAGTTTTAAGGTGTTTATACCTTGATTTATCCTTGTATAGGCTCGGTCACTTGTAGGAAAATTCACCACTTGATTTAGACATGTTTAATACACAAAAACAAGATATGGTTACACTCCAAGCTTGAGCTTAACCATAAGGAATAATTAATGTAAGATTTAAGGCAAAATCACCTTAAAATGCAAGGGAATTCTAGGTATTTTCGACCTGAACCAAACACACCACAAGGTGTTAGATCTACCATATTAACATAGGAAATAGTTAGATCTCGAAATCCTACCTTGTTATTAGGTTTTACCTTGGAAAATGCCTTAAAAGAGAGTATTTCTCTTGGATCTCGGTCACCCTTGCTCCAAATGGCTAACCAACAGATCCTATATGAAAAGGAAAAGATGAGGCTATGACCAAAGTTTCACAGCCAAACTCGAAGGGAATCAAAAGTTTATGAGCTTAAAGCACATTTTTACCTTAAAATGTAGATTTGAACAACCTTGGTCCCTCTACTGGTCTCAGCCGAGTTTAGCTCTTGTTCTAACCTTAGAACACTGATAATAAGCCATAGGAATTGATGAGCCACGAAATTTAGGTGTTGGTAGTGAAGAGATGAAGAAAAAGAGCTAAAAATGGCATTAAAACACTTACATTAGGAGCTTAGGAGCTAGACTTGCCTTCCATGCTCAAGTACAAGCTTTGAGAGCTTGAGAGGAAGGAGAGGGCTCGGCTGGGATGGTGCAGATCAGACAAGGAAGGAAGGAGGAAGTGGGAAAGGTAAGTAAAATTTGAAATAATGTAAAAAGTAACATTATTTTGGAAAAGTCATGTATTAGGTAGCATTATTTGTCAATCAATGACTTATGCTCCCTCCTCTCTTATTGCAGCGGCCTCCATGGTCCAAGTGGGTCAATTTATTGACCATTGACCATGCTTGGTCAATATTGACTCATGCGGGCCCCACTTAGGGTTTTATTAATATTTTAATATTAAATTTGTAAAAATTCGTAAATTTCTGGAATTAAATTCCTAATATGATATGATATGATTATATATCATATTTAAGGATAATTATAATTTTTAAGCCCATTAAAAATCAATTTAAAAGGCAATCTCACAAAAACGTGCTTTAAGGAGTTTTTAGCGCACATTTTTGTGTCACAGGGGTGTTCCTGAGCTTAGTTCTCCTTGAGAATGGTTTTTATGTGTTCCTTGATTCATTATAATACTTAGGAATCCACTTTGGATCTCATTTGAGGTCATACAATCTTTATGGTGTCTTAAAGCACATTTTTGGCTTTACCGATCTTAAGGCGTGTTTTTGCCTTGTTGAGATCTTTTAGATTGTTCCCCAATAATATTTAGATATTTAATAATCATCTTAGATCATTAATAGATCATTTAATTATATCTTAAAGATTAGGGGTATTTCACTTGGCCTCTCAAACAAGATCGACAAACCCCTCAATCCTTCACCAGGACCAAAACCTTCATAACTACCTGAAAATTTTGATTATCCCAAAGCCCGGACTCCGCAAATGACCAAAATACCCTCGGCTCCAAAAAATGACTACAATACCCATGTTGTTCTCAATTTCCTCAAACAATCTCGAATGCTTCTGAATGCTCAATTGTTTCAATGACTCGAATGTCTCACAAGATCGAATCTCTTTCAAACCCACGCATCACAAAAGAACAAAATACTACCTATCTCTTCTTAAAGACTAAAAAATTGTTAGCGCCTCAAAATGACCAAATGTCCCTCAAACCCCTCAACAAGTTAAGCAATCTTAAAGACAGCCGAAACTCCCTTCAAGCCTTTAAAGCGGTATCTATACCTTTCAAAACACCAAATTCATTTGGATCTCTCAAACCCTCAAACCACCGATAGATTTCTCCCAATCTTTCAACTTTCTCAATCTGTTAGTTCTCTCAAAAGGCGTTATCTTGGCAGAAAAGCTTGCCTCATCAACCTTATATTCTATCCCTCTTCTAATCCTATCCTTGTGGCCTTTAATATGAATCTCTTTAAAGGAAAGAAAGAGTAAATACGCTATAAATATGACGTTGAGTTAAAGCAAAAATGAGTACTTGCTAACAAAAAATGGGAATGTGGTAAGGTTGGGAACAAATCAGACTTCTTTCTCTTTTCTTAATTTGGATATCCGAATTAATTAGTGTGAAATCTAATATTCTAAATCCGAACCAACTAATAATTTGAATATCGTGATAACAGAAATTTCAAAAACGTTACAAAATTTGGATGAAAATAGAAAAATAAATTTTAGTTAATTCTGATTTTGGATAAGTCAAAATATCACATCCTCCAAATGCTCACCCCACGATTAAAAATACAAATTTGTAGCTTCCAATGGTTGATTTGTTACCAAACTACCAACAAATCCAAATGCAAAATTTACAACAAATTAGAGTGGAATATTAGCAACACTATTATTACAACCTCTTCACCAAACCATTCCAAACTTACCAGTTAATAACATGAGCATTGATTGATGCAAATTATGTAGCCAACTATTTGTTACTAAAATTAAATCTCATCTTACCAGCCAAATATTGTTGCAAAGTTTTGCATCAATGTAATAGATAGTTAGCAAAGGGACATTATTCATTGCTAATTTAATAATAACTAAATTTGTTTCTAACTTATTATATTGCTAATTTAACTAAATTTCTTTATTGATGAATTCAAACTAAGTTTGAAATAGCGTAATTATTTTATTGATAATTCAAACTAAGTTTGTAATAGCGTAATTTTTCTTATTGATAATTCAAACAATGTTGTTGCTAAATATATACCTCAAGGACTGCTTTCTTTGTGGGCTCATATCTCATAGCTTAGGGGTCGAAGAAACAACACATTGTTGTCATCTCAACTGTAGAGTTAGAGTACATAGTCACAACAAGTTGTTATGCTCAGCGTCTATTTTTTTAAAAGTAAATTGGCGACTATGGTGTCATAACACGTGCACTCCCAATCATGTGTGATAATACTAATGCAATTTCCATATCCAAAAATCTTGAGCATCATTCACGTACTAAACACATTGATATAAGACATCATTTTTTAAGGGATTATTGTGAAAAGGACTTGGAGTTTTTAAAGTATATTTCAACTGAGAGCAACTTATTGATATTTTCACAAAGCCACTTAGTAGGGAGAGATTCACCAAGATCATATATAATCTAGGCATGTTTTATGTCAATTAAGTTTGAAGTTTCATCCTCAAGAACCACTAAACGACATGTAAATGACTATCGGTGACAAGTCTTTCAGTGGTATTTGATTGTTTTATGCATCCTTGATAGGTGACCGACAATCATGAAAAGAGAAATCACTTCAGAGTTTATATTAAGGGCAACTTAGGACTTTGTATGTAGATTCAACGCTAAAATACCATTCCCAATGTTAGAAACTGGAACTGACCGATAGGGTCAAGTGTAGTCCAATACAATCATTGAACTAGTCGTTTGTAACACCCCAACTCAATCCAGATGTGGTCTCGCAACTTAACAGTATATATATAAACATGTCACAGCGGAATTCTTTACAATCCAGGACCTTGCCACGGTCTGACTACAGAATATACCGAACATTAGTACAACAACCTTAACCAATTACATATCCTTCATACAATCCCCCTCACATCCTATACATCTTACTAAATCAAATTGCCATACGAGTGTACATGCACAACTCGTAGGCCACACTTAACCCGTAACACTTGTACCCCTTTTTACTCTCGCGACGGCCGCTTCCTGATGTACTGTGTAGTAAAAACAGCCCCCAAAGGGGGTCAGCACGAATGCTGGTACGATCCCCTCATGACCCCAAGCTAACGTGGCTACGACGACTAATTGTCGATAGCATGGAGGTTGATTAAATGCACAACATAATAGTAAATGCTGTAAACAACAATCCATATATGAACAATCAAAGTTCACACACAATGAACGACTTAAATGCGTTCCCTTAATTAGAGAGTTAGTTATTTAACTCCTTAAGTAATGTTCCCTCTTAATCTTAGTCCATCCTTATCTCACCTCAATCTTAGTCTTATCTTAATCTGAGAAACAACCATCCTTTAATAAGGAGTGGATGTCGCTTAACTTAATCTTAATTATACAAACCATCCTTAAAGAGGAATGGTTGCAACTCATCTTAACCTTACCTTAATCTTAAACTTAACAATACAAACCATCCTTTAAAAAGGAATGGTTGCAACTTATCTTAACCTTATCTTAATCTTAATCTTAACTTAATCTCAATATACAAACCGTTCCTGGAAGGGAAAGGTGTAGCTTAATTCGAACCTGGGATTTAGGTGATCCCACCGCACCATCTTAATGCCACCTACTCTGGACGGAGTCCAGCGCAGCTGAGCCGGCAACCGGCCCTAGGCTACAAGTCGAAGACAAGTCCTTAACCGGAGGGCGGATCTGATTCAGAACCGTCCCCCTTTTTCCTAGCATGCATGACCGGAGATCGGTCCCGGGTTTCTCACTCAGTTCCAGTTAGTAATAGTCTCAAGACCATGTTTGTTGGTTAACCTCTTCGGTTCATATCGTCCTCATTAGGGGGCGTTCCTTCGTCTCACTCAATTCCTTACTAACATTGGTTAGTAAGTGATCACGGTATGTTTGTTAGTTTCAAACATCACAACAATACATAAATAAATATATTCCGGTTGCCATGCTTTATCTTGTTTAGTGAGCACACAAAAACAAATAGCACACAAGCCGAGGGACACCTCGTTAGCAAGCAGGTCACAAGAGTAACTGTACGTTCACCGTTGGTCGTTCGGTTGCTTACTCTCTTCCGGAGTCCAAATTCCAAGTCCTAAACATTCATTCAGTTTAGTGTTGTAATCACTTAACTCAATTCAACTTACTTTCTTACTTAACTTACTTAACTTACTTAACTTAAACTCTTAATGATTCCAACCTAACCCCTTTTAAGTCTTACAACTAATCTTACAAACTTAATCTTAAACTTTAAGTTTATTCTTAACTTAATCCCTTAGGTCTTATACCTTAATCATCATGGCCCCCCTTAATGGAGTACCATTAATACCACCAAACTCTCTTAGGGTTTCTTTTTTTTTAAGTCTTAAAGGGTCGACCGACCCACCGACCGACCCAAACCCTCTGGGTCGGTCCATACAGAACCCATTTCCTACGTTAAATTTTTGCCCGACCGACCCAAAGCTAAGCCGGACCGACCCAAACCCTCTGGGTCGGTCCAGTCCAGAGACATTCCGGCTGGCTCACATGGCCGACCGACCCAAAACGGGGTCGGACCCTGGGTCGGCCCATACGATTTTTCTCTTAATGCTCTTTCAATTCCAAACTCTTCCACAAGTGTCCTAATAGGTCCAACACCATCTTGGGACTTTAAAACCCACCTTATACCCTCTACCAAACTCTTTAAAACAACTTCCAAAGATCATTCTCAAACATTTACCATCTTACAAACACTCCGTAACTCTTATCATATAATTCCTACATACCAACTTGTATCCTTACCAAAACTTCTACTACCCAAGTGTTTCTTTCAACCATAATCCTCCTTAACATCATTGCACGCCATCTTGCTTCTAGACCTTCCAAGGTTATCTTGCATGTCCAGGCATTCAATTTCTATTCTTTTTCATGTCTACTCATCACTCTTAAGCTTGCATACATTTCTTTCCATTATCTTAATACCTTAATTTGAATACATTCTCCCACCTTTCTCTGATCACCTAAGTCCACTTATTACAATCTAAAACTAAACCTCATTAGTCCTCTACTAACATCCTACTTAGGCAAGCTTCCAAGACTTCATTGATATTCCACGTCATACCTAAATCATCTTAAGCCATTATACATTCTCCTTAAAACTTGACAAGTCTTACATTTCATATCATGATCTTGGGTGTTTTACACTCACCAACCCTCTAATTCCTCCTAGACATATCTAGGTCTCTCTAAACCTCAGTAATCCTAGTAACTCATTGTCCACTCAAATTCCTCATAGAGACTCTAGTAAATCCTAGGCCTATTAATTCACCACCATCACCTAAACACTTATTTCTACTGCAAATTTCGTCATAGCTCCTCTAGTACTTATCAGCCCAACACAATTATTTTTCCATTCAACATCTCACAAACATCAAGTTCTTCCTCATATCTCATCACCCAAACCAACTCATTCAAACAAACTCAATATATTGCAATAATCTTAAATGCATAGCACTAAGGCTCTTAAATGACTTGGTCTTAGGCCCTTAAATGATCTTAAACTTAAACACTGATTTCCCACATAGAATAAGCTTTCAACCTGCAAATACACCCATCAATCTCATAGTAATATAATGCTCTTAAAATCCACCTTAATTATTACAAGCATTCCCAATTGACCTTAGTCACAATTCACAAGATCGTTTAATCTTTTTCCTAGGTTATACAACCATTACCTAATGTAAGCCCTAGCGCTACATTGGTACCCATTAAAACTCATTCCTTAACTTAAACCACCATTGTAAGCAATTTACCTTATTCTCAAGCTTATCTAACTTCCTCCTTAGACCTTCTTCTTGCATGAATCTCGGCCACCACTTAGATTCCCCTTGCCAATGTTCTAATCAATATTCAATGATCATATAGTACTAAACAATACACTACCTCAGGATAAAAACCTAGGTTAGAAATGTGTTCTAAGGCATAAAAGTGGATGAGTACTATTGAAGTCTCAAGGTAGACTTTGGCATTGAATGAAATAGGACCTCCACTAGTCTTGGTGAATAACATCAAGATAGAACAAGGCATAAAACATAGCCCCATGCGAAGGAATTTTCGGCCATATAAGGAAGATGATGGAAACTGGTTTTTCTATAGTTTCTTTACTTAAGAGGATGGAGAAGAAGCTAATGAGCTCTTAAAACTTGGTTTTCCTCCATCAATGGAGTTCTCTTGGCACCGAAATGGATGCTTGAGTATTTGAAGATAGAACGAGAGCTTGAGCTAACAAGAATAATATGTGTTTAGTTTTGATTTGGAGCTAAAATGAGCAAGTTATGGACAAGGCAAGGATGAGGCAACCATGGAGGCTGCTTGGGACGGTTTGGAACAGAGGAAAAGAAGAAGAGAACCGTGGAAGAAGAAGAGAAATGAGGAAGAGGAGAGAGGTGGCTAATATAAGGATATTGCTTTATAAAGTAATAGTATATTCTCTCTTTTACTCTTCTTTTCCTTATTTGCTAGTCATGTGGTGACTCCTCACATCAAAATGGCCCCCTCTGTAATTGGAGATATCTATGGTCTTAGTTGACCATCCATTGACTTATGTGATTAAGCTTAATTTGGGCACTATTTGGCACTATTCACTAATTAGTGCACATATTCTGTGAATTTTGGTTTCCCATTGATTTAGGCTTTAATGTGATACTAATTAGTAAAAATGTTGATTAAGGTTGTAATCATGGGCATTTAGCCACTCAAAACTCAATTCTAAGACAATTTCTAAAAATGTGCTTTAAGACTTTTAAGGCACATTTTGTGTTTTAACTTGTTTTCAAGCTTGGTTTTCTTTGCTAATTGATTTAAAATGACCATTAGAATATTACTAAGGTCTTATCATGATATTTGGGTACTCACCCAAGTCTCTCCAAGCTTAGAGCACATTTTTGCCCTAATTGCCCTTAAGGCATTTTCTTGTGTTTTCCTTGGTTTAAATTGTCCGCCAATCTTTATAAGGCATATTCTAGCCTTACTACATCATAATTGGATGTTTACTTAGCATACTTAGGTTTGGGGTATTTCAATCTACCCCCTTAAAAGAACTTTGTCCCCAAAG
The DNA here is from genome assembly GCA_023374045.1 of Limonium bicolor. Taxonomy (NCBI): domain Eukaryota; kingdom Viridiplantae; phylum Streptophyta; class Magnoliopsida; order Caryophyllales; family Plumbaginaceae; genus Limonium; species Limonium bicolor. The sequence continues at coordinate 238,986,277 of CM041776.1, forward strand.
TTCCCATGCATCTTTTCTTATTAGAATACATGTCTTACCTCATTCCTTAGATCATATAGATCATACTTATGTATACTTAATCTCATTGGATCATTGGATCCGCCATATTCTTATACTTAAATATCACACAACATGCTTAAGCATGTGTAGCACAAAACATTCACATAACTTCCATCGTATTCTCCCATGTCACCGGTCCGTAGACAATGGCTCATTCGTCCTCGTCACCATGGGCCAGAATACAAAACACGCTGCTCTCCCCATGTCACCGGTCCGAAGACAAAGGCTCGTGCGTCCTCAACTTCATGGGCGAGACTCAGTAAAAAGGTAATCCTTTTTACGAGGTCATGTGAGGAATAATTCCTCTAATTAAAAATACAAGCAACTCCAATTTCATTTTATCCTAAGGCCTCTATCCTTAGTGTGATTTAATTGTGACCACTGATAGGGAGTTTTAGGAATCATCCAACCCTGATGTGATCAGCATCAGTGTAGAACTATCCTTCCACCCCAATTTGTGTTCGGTTTCCCTTGATCCCTAGAAAATCAAGTTCCACCTCCCACATCATTTTCAAACATACAAATAATTCACTCATGTCCAATTTTCTATCTTTTTAGTTCTTCTAATCATAATCAATACATCTCCAAAGTGTGGACTCATTCCATCAAACATTCCCAATTCATCTCTTAGTAATTACCTCAAGACTTAAATTCCTACTAAATTCTATATTAGTCTCATACCAACTTCCACTGTCTCATACCACATAGCATTACTATTTCCTAACCCATAATCATATCAAATTGTATCCCATAATGTTATCTTATTCTTATCTCCCACATAGTCTCATATTGACTCATACCTCATATATTCTTATTTCTTAAGTCTCCTTAATCCTCTTCCTTAATTCTCTTAACTTGTACTCACACCGGAGTTAACAAGATAGGTACTTAATATGTATGGTATTCACATCTTCTGTGTGCAATAACCATGATTTATCTCAAAATGTTTATGTAAAACATATTCTCAAATTATTTTGTGCTATGCACACCGTAGTTTATGTACTCAGTACACAAACATACGCTAAGCGGTTTTCGCTCTACCCCCCTTAAAATGGATTACGCCCACGTAATCAGCGTTACCTCATCTTTGAACATAAGTTCAAGATGTCTAATTCTCACCAAGCATTCTAGCTTCCCCGTCATCTATCTTACTTATAATTCGATCAGAAATGACTTAGTCTCTGTATCGAGGATTCTTAACGGTACTTATACCGTTTCCTTAACTTAGTTTGGTCTAATCTCAAAGGTAGTGGTCCGCTAGCTTCCGCTGCGCGACTCTGATAGTTTTAGGTTTAATTGCCTCTCTTATCCTTTTACAGTATATGATATCTTTCTCTTGCGTGCTTCTGGTTTAGCACTAAAGGTCCCTCAATGGTCACGTGTTATCTTTATATATACACGGCCTTGATGAGTTGTAGCTCGTCTATCCAGTCTCCTTGGAGATCTAATGTTCATACTCTTAGTGTTTTCTCGAATGTCTAAATCGTTCTCTCCAACTGACCTTTGGTCTGAGGATGATTCCTAATCTGAAACTAATGTTTAGTGCTTATTGCACTTTACAGTTTAATCTTATTCATCTTAAGACATGTCCTATGTCTATACTTAACAATCCGTGCTTCTCGCACTTCATAGTCCTTAATTATTTGTTCTCTGATTCCCTTGAGTTGCTGGTTCAACTGAATTCTTCTCTTCGACTGTCTGATCTTGTGTCGTTGTCCGTGGTACGGAGTCGACTACCTCCCGTGTTCCTTACACCATTCGTTTACATGCATGGGGTACCTTACTGGTACATTACTACTTACCCAACTAACTCATAAATGAGCGTGTCAGGCCTGCAAGCCCCTGTGGGGTGCAGTCGTCCCACGTCTCGTTTTAGTAAACTCATAGTGTCCGTCACACGTTTAGCTATTGCTAATTATGAAGTATTATGTTGTCGATCTCCTCTTTCATCGTTCCATAATAACATTTATTGTTCTTCTTGAAGTTAATCAAGGGAAGTCCATTTACTGTGTTCTTGGGTATTGTATGCTCTAGCTCTTTCTGTATCCCGTACTGATTCAGTCTCTTAATAATTGAGGTCTCTTTCCGTAGAGCCTCTTATCTTGTTTCTCATATTTATGCTACTAGGAATGCACTTCTAGTTCCATGAGGAATGGGTAGTGTGCTTCCTGTGAAATCTTACCTAGCCAGGTCCAGACTACTGGCATCAATGCTCAGTTCGTCTACCATCTTAATTCCTTACTTATACTGGTCTTAACTCATAAATCTAATTGTCTCAGTGTCAACATTTGACGGCTCATACCTAACGGTCGCTTTTACCGCGCACCATGACTTAATTCACTTATCTAACTATTGTGCTCACGACCACTACTATCGTGGTAGTTGGCCCTCACCATATTGCCCATTGATGGTGCAACCTCTTATTCACTTATTCTAATGTCTTACCTTATACTCAATCCCTTCTTGGTGTAAACACTCTGGGAGTTCTTTCATTCCGGTATTGGCGGTTGTCGTACCGTGTTGTAAAATAGTTGACTCTTGATATGAAGATGTTCTGCTCCAATCTCAGATTCGTAAGTAGGCTAATTTCTTTCGCTTTCTTTCATCCTTAGTGATGTTATCTACCATGTAGTTTAACTGGTTACTGAAGAAGTCATCCACTGAATCACAAGCTCTTCTGAGCATTGATTAATTGACGTGCCATAATGTGCAGTCACAATGTTTATCTCTGACCATTACTAATTCTTACATCCTGGGTGTTGGATATGGGGTCTATCTGTGCAACCTTCCTTATTACTCAAGTGTATCTGGTATGTCCTAAGGTAATCTCAAGGTTCATAGTTTCCATTTTCTAAATAAAGTGTATTTTATCTCTAATATGTGAGAGCCCTTTTGAGGGGTTCATTCCCACTCATGGCCTCACAACAAGGAGAGGTATCCCCACCCCAAAAGGCATGGTTCGTTCTCCGCTCCTGTTCTTAGCATTATCTCAATATTCTCATTGGTACCCTTTCTTGGTAATATCTTCCCCAATCTAAGTTATTGGTTTGTAACCGTTCATATCTACAAATTGTAGTCCCTTCGTGGCTTAAACAAGCTCTCTCTTATAACTTACTGCGCCTCGGGCTCTGATGTGGTTAACATCCTTGGCTCGTAGGCTCTTAATGCTTATTGTCTCAGTTCATTATTTGTACTCTTACTCATCTGCAGGTCATCCCTATAAGATCCTGGTTCTTTGAGCACTATCCACCGTTAGGTTACATACTAAATGTAGTATCGGGTTTCATGATAAGTTGCTGCATCCTGCTTCCTGCTAGGGAAGTTGTTCAGGTGATCTGAGGTTACTTAATGTCTTTGACAATACTGTCATTTTACTAGACTTACATCTTTTAATAGTCAAGGTTAGGTTCGTATTAGGCGTTTGCCTTACGGTGTCCAAGCTAGATATCATCCTGTCATCTTATCCTTCCATCTCAATGCTTCGTTCAACTTCTGTTGATTACGCCACCCTTTGATGATCAATCGTACTTGGGTGTTAATGAGTTAGACGAACAGTACTAGCTGTCATTCATCAGTTTGTTCAGCTCGACTATGCCCGCTCTGTGGGGGTAGTCCTCTGAGCTTTCCTCCGTGGGATTGGTATATCCTTAACCCTTAGCAGGTTATAGCTTACGTTTATTCTCTTTTACCCTTGTTTTCTGGGTTTTCAAACATCTTCATAAAAGAATGTTGTTGCTTACATATTGTTTTGCTCGGATCACCGAGCGATCTCTTAGGTTTTCCTCGTGGAGTTTGAGATTAGTGTTCTTACCGTACTGTCGGTTGTTGTTGTAGTGGGTTATACCGTTGCTAATATTTATACGGTTTAATACTTTGTCCAAGTTCTGCTCCCAGCAGACTGGTGTGTCATCTCATCTCATCATGGTCAGGCCGTCGGGCCTTTCCAAGGTCTTATTTTTCTGTTCTTATGGGTTTACCATCCGGTATTAGTATATGTTACAACTGTAGCATTCTCCTATTTCACCTTGATGGCTTTTCGTGTGGCTTAACCGTGGTAGCACTTGCTATGGCAAGTGCGCCATGCAAGATGGGTTATTGGTACAAGGTACATCGGTAGTGACACTTCCTTCTAATTTCCATGTAATTGGTAGTCCTCGGGACTCCTTCGATAATCTCTTATTTGGATAACCGTCCATCCGGCAGTTTCCTTGTCGTTTGACAGTACTATCATTTATCAGGGCGTTCCTCTTTCTGAGGGAACCCCTTAATATTTTTTTATGTCTTAACCCTCGCTCCTCTCTCCACACATTTTGTTGTGGTTACTCAGTAATGATTCTCCTTTAGGCACTACATCGTAGCCCTATTTCGGTATACAATTTATATGAGTTCCTTTCGTCGTCCGCATTATGTTGGCCAGGTTTTATAACCTTCCTCATTGTATGGGGTTTGGAGTCCCGTTTTAACTAAACTTTCCAGTATCTTAATCCTCATGCTTGTATTATCCCATGTTATGCTCACTCGGACCGCTGTCCGGTACTATGTCTCTTATCATTTCCTTATCCATTGCACGCGTAGTGCTTTCCTTACCATCGGTATCGTGGGTTATTTCGACTGCGTAGCATGTCGAACCATTTGCCGGTAATTTTCGTTCCCTTACTGATAGTATTCCATAGGTAGCGCCTGTTCTCTGTTGCGCTCCATTTAAAACCTCCAAGTTCTCTGTAACTGTTGTGCAACAGATGTTTCTCGTACTGCTTATTGTTAGCTAACTGCCAGATCGGGTTCCCCCGAGTAGAGAAGGCTTTTTCTTCCTCTGGCGTTTGTTCCACATATTTAGGGTTAGGGATGTGGAGGGTGGGCCTAGGTACTATGGATGTCCGGTAAACACCGGGAAGTCCTGACTAACGCACTCACTCTATCTCTCAACCTTAACCCATAACTCAATCTCAACCTCAATATCTCCTAAGTTCGGATTTCTTGTCTTCAGAGCGTAACTACGCTCTGATACACTTTTTGTAACACCCCAACTCAATCCAGATGTGGTCTCACAAATTAACAGTATATATATAAACATGTCACAGCGGAATTCTTTACAATCCAGGACCTTGCACGGTCTGACTACAGGAATATACCGAACATTAGTAAACAACCTTAACCAATTACATATCCTTCTTACAATCCCCTCAATCATAACATCTTACTAACTCAAATTGTCATACGAGTGTACATGCACAACTCGTAGGCCACACTTAACCGTAACACTTGTACCCCTTCTTACTCTCACGACGGCCGCTTCCTGATGTACCGTGTAGTAAAAACAGCCCCCAAAGGGGGTCAGCACGAATGCTGGTACGATCCCTCATGGCCCCCAAGCTAACGTGGCTACGACGACTAATTGTCGATAGCATGGAGGTTGATTAAATGCACAAAATAATAGTAAATGCTGTAAACAACAATCCATATATGAACAATCAAAGTTCACACACAATGAACGACTTAAATGCGTTCCCTTAATTAGAGAGTTAGTTATTTAACTCCTTAAGTAATGTTCCCTTTAATCTTAGTCCATCCTTATCTCACCTCAATCTTAGTCTTATCTTAATCTGAGAAACAACCATCCTTAATAAGGAGTGGATGTCGCTTAACTTAATCTTAATTATACAAACCATCCTTTAAGAGGAATGGTTGCAACTCATCTTAACCTTACCTTAATCTTAACTTAAACAATACAAACCATCCTTTAAAAAGGAATGGTTGCAACTTATCTTAACCTACCTTAATCTTAATCTTAACTTAATCTCAATATACAAACCGTTCAGGAAGGGAAAGGTTGTAGCTTAATTCGAACCTGGGATTTAGGTGATCCCACCGCACCATCTTATGCCACCCTCTGGACGGGGAGTCCAGCGCAGCTGAGCCGGCAACCGGCCCTAGGCTACAAGTCCGAAGACAAGTCCTTAAGCGGCGGGCGGATCTGATTCAGATACCGTCCCCTTTTCCTTAGCATGCATGACCGGAGATCGGTCCCGGGTTTCCTCACTCAAGTTCTAGTTAGTAATAGTCTCAGACCATGTTTGTGGTTAAACCTCTTTCGGTTCATATCGTCCTCATTAGGGGGCGTTCCTTAGTCGCACTAATTCCTTACTAAACATTGGTTAGTAAGTTCTCACGGTATGTTGTGTTAGGTTTTCAAACATCAACAACAATACAATAAATATAATATATCCGGTTGCATGCTTTATCTTGTTAGTGAGCACACAAAAACAAATAGCACACAAGCCGAGGGACACCTCGTTAGCAAGCAGGGTACAAAGAGAACTGACCGTCACCGTTGGTCGTCGGTGCTACTCTCTTCCGGAGTCCAAATTCCAAAGTCCTAAAACATTCATTCAGTTGTAGGTGTTAATCACTTAACTCATCAACTACTTACTACTTAACTACTTAACTGAATTAACCTTAAATCTGAATGATTCAACCGAAACCCTCTTAAGTCTTACAACTTAATCTTACAAACTTAATCTTAAACTTTTAAGTTTATTCTTAACTTAATCCCTTAGATCTTTATACCTCTAATCATCATTGCCCCCCTTAATGGAGTACCATTAATACCCCCAAACTCTTAGGTTTTTTTTAAGTCTAAGGGTCGACGACCCACGACAGACACAAAACCCTCTGGGTCGGCCATTACAGACCATTCCTACGTTAAATTTTGCCGACCGACCCAAAGCTAAGCCGACCGACCCAAACCCTCTGGGGTCCAGTCCAGAGACATTCCGGCGGCTCAAACATGGCCCCGACGACCCAAAACTGGGTCAGACCTGGGTCGGTCCACTACAGATTTTTCTCTAATTGCTGTTCAATTCAAAACTCTTCCACAAGTGTCCTAATAGGTCCAACACCATCTTGGGACTTTAAACCCACCTTATAACCTCCACCAAACTCATTAACACAACTTCCAAAGATCTTCTCAAACATTTACTCAATTCTTACAACCACTCCAACTCTTATCATATAATCCTTACATACCAATTGTATCTTACCAAAACTTCTACTACCCAAAGTGTTTTTTTACCATATAACTCCTCCTAACATCATTGCACTCCATCTTGCTATAGACCTTCCAAGGTTATCTTGCATGTCCATGCACAATTTCTCTTCTTTTCATTGTTACTCATCACTCTTAAGCTTGCTTATACATTTCTTTCCATTATCTTAATACCTTGACATTTGAATACATTCTCCCTCACCTTTCTCTTGATCACCTAAGTCCACTTATTACAATCTAAACTAAAACCATTAGTCCTCTACTAACATCATCACTATAGGCAAGCTTCCCAAGACTTTCATTGATATATTCCCACGTTCATACCTAAATCATCTTAAGCATTATACACCTTCTCCTTAAAACTTATGCACAAGTCTTACATTCCTCATATCATGATCTTGGTGTGTTTAATACACTCACCAACCCTCTAATTCCTCCTAGACATCTCTAGGTCATTCTAAACCTCAGTAATTCCTTAGTTAACTCATTTCCACTCAATTCCTCATAGTGACTCTAGTAATCCTAGGTCATATTAATTCACCACCATCACCTAAACACTTATTTTCTACTCAAATTTCGTCATAGCTGTAACACCCCAACTCAATCCAAATGTGGTCTCGCAACTTAACAGTATATATATAAACATATCGCAGCGGAATTCTTTACAAATCCAGGACCTTGCCACGGTCTGATACAGAATATACCGAACATTAGTGCAACAACCTTAAACATTTACATATCCTTCTTACAACCCCCTCACATCCTATACATTTACTAACTCATATTGCCATACGAGTGTACATGCACAACTCGTAGGCCACTCTTAACCCTTAACACTTGTGTCCTCTTCTTACCCTCGCGACGGCCGCTTCCTGTTGTACCTGTGTAGTAAAAACAGCCCCCAAAGGGGGTCAGCACGAATGCTGGTACGATCCCCTCATGGCCCCCAAGCTAACGTGGCTACGACGACTAATTGTCGATAGCATGGAGGTGATTAGATGCACATATAATAGTAAGTGCAGTAAACAACAACTCAGATATGAACAATCAAGTTCACACACAATGAACGACTTAAATGTGTTCCCTTAATTAGAGAGTTAATTATTTAACTCCTTAAGTAATGTTCCCTCCTAATCTTAGTCCATCCTTATCTCACCTCACTCTTAGTCTTATCTTAATCTTAGAAACAACCATCCTTTAATAAGGAGTGGATGTAACTTACCTTAATTTGAATAATACAAACCATCCTTTAAAAAGGAATGGTTGCAACTTATCTTAACCTCATCTTAATCTTAATCTTAATCTTAACTTAATCTTAATCTTAACGATACAAATCATCCTTTAAAAGGAATGATTGTAACTTAACCCAATCTTAGTCTTAACGATACAAATCATCCTTTAAAACGGAATGATTGTAACTTATCTTAATCTTAACTTATCTTAATCTTAATCTTAATAATACAAATCATCCTTTAAAAGGAATGATTGTAACTCATCTTAACCTTAACTTATTCTCAGAATACGAACCGTTCCTGGAGGGGAATGGTTGTAGCCTGAGTCCAAACCTGGGATTTAGGTGATCCCACCGCACCATCTTAATGCCACCTACCCTGGACGGGAATCCAGCGTAGCTGAGCCGGCAACCGGCCCTAGGCTACAAGTCCGAAGACAAGTCCTTAAGCGGAGGGCGGATCTGATTCAGATACCGTCCCCCTTTTTCCTTAGCATGCATGACCGGAGATCGGTCCCGGGTTTCCTCACTCAAGTTCCAGTTAGTAGTAATCTCAAACCCTGTTTGTCGGTTAACCTCTTTCGGTTCATATCGTCCCTTATTAGGGGCGTTCCTTAGTCTCACTCAATTCCTTACTAAACATTGGTTAGTAAGTTCTCACGGTATGTTGTGTTAGTTTTCAAACATCACAACAATACAATATATATATAATATGTTCCGGTTGCATGCTTTATCTTGTTTAGTGAGCACACAAAACAAATAGCACACAAGCCGAGGGACACCTCGTTAGCAAGCAGGTCACAAGAGAACTGTACCGTTCACCGTTGGTCGTCGGCTGCTTACTCTCTTCCGGAGTCCAAACTCCCAAGTCCTAAAACATTCATTCAGTAATCTTAAACTTTCAAGTTTATACTTAACTTAACTTAATCTCTTAAGTTCTTAGGGTCTCAATCATTACTACCCTACCAAAGGCATACCTTATTACCCATTGCCATTCTTAGAATTCAAAATTTCTCTTTTTTTTTTTTTTGTTTTTAGGCTCGACCGGACTTGCCAAGTCCGGTCCATTCCAGTAACCTTTACCGTTTGAAAATTCTACCCCGACCGGACTTACAAGTCCGGTCCTATGTCCGGTCGATTCCAGAGACTTATTACCGTACAAAATTCAAGCCCGACCGGACTTGACAAGTCCGGTCCCATGTCCGGTCTATTCCAGAAACATTTTCCGGTATTGTAACAGAGCCCGACCGACCTTGCAAGTCCGGTCCTAAGGTCGGTCGGCTCTAGAAACTTGTTTCTAAATTCTCTTTCAACTCCAAACTTCTCCTCATATATTCTAATATGTTATAACCTCATTTGGGCACCTCAAATACACCTTAAGCCCTCCTTTAAATACCTTAAATCATCCACCAAGATCCACCTTAGTCATTATGCATTTTCCTTGTAATAATGCTAACACTTGTAATGCTTCCTCTAGGTTTCTAGGTGGTGGTTCATACCTAGTGTAACCACTATGCCAAATGTTCTCTTCACCACTATAACATCATCTCCCAAGCATCTCTCACTATCTAAAACTCTTTTTATGCCTTTACTTAAAGTTCCTTCCTAAGCTTAAGCTTCCATCCTCCAACACCTTATTTCCTTCCTAGTTGGTTACCAACATTTGCCTAAGTCCTACATGCTCAATTACATTCTCTTGATTCTTAAATCCTCCAAGGTAATGCCTAAGTCATTATAACTCATTACCACACTTTATCTCACCCCTTTTTCATCAAGACCACCTCTAAAACTTCCTAGTACTTCCTTAGTCATTAATTCCCCTTAGAACATATTCAAATCACCTTAATCATTACACCTTCTCCTTAATCTTATGCACACTTCTTATATTCCTCATCTCATGATTTTGGTGTGCTCAAAACACTCACCATTCCTCTAACTCCTCCTAGACATCTCTAGGTCATCCTAAACCTCAAGGACTCCTTAATTAACTAATCTCCACTCAAATTCCTTATAATGATTCCTAGTAAATCCTAGGTCATATTAGTTCACCACCATCGCCTAAACACTTATTTTCTACTCAAATTTTGCCATAGCACCTCTAGCATCATAGCATGCCCAAACACATTATTTTCCTCATTTAACCATCTCACACACCTCAAGTTTTTCTCATCATATCTCATCACCCAAACCAACTCATTCATAACAAACTCAATATATTGCAATAATCTTAAATTGCATAGCACTAAGGCTCTTAAATGACATGGCTCTTAGGCCCTTAAATGACTTAAACTTAAACACTGAATTTCCCACATATATAAGCTTTCAACCTGCAAATACACTCATCAATCTCATAGTAGTTATAATGCTCTTAAAATCCACCTTAAACTTATATTACTAACTCATTCTCATTAGCTCCTTAATCACAAGTTCATAAGCTTGTTTAAGTTTTTTTCTTAGGTTATATAACCCAATACACAATGTAAGCTTTAAGCCACATTGGTATTTATCTAAAACTCATTCCTTAATCTTAAACCACCATTAGGTAAGCATTTTACCTTGTTTTCTCAAGCTTATCTTAATCTCCTCCTTAGGCCTTCTTGCATAGATCTCGGCCACCACTTAAATTCCTTTTGCCAATGTTCTAATCAATATTAAGGACCCATATGAGTACTAAACAATGCACTAACCTCAAGGAATGAAAACCTAGGTTAGAAATGTGTTCTAAGGCATAAAAGTGGATGATTACCTTTGAAGTCTCAAGGTAGACTTTGGCATTGAATGAAATAGGACCTCCACTAGTCCTTGGTGAATAAATCAAGCTAGAACAAGGCATAAAAACATAGCCCCATGAGAAGGAATTTTCGGCCATGTACAAGAAATGATGGAAACATGGTTTTTCTTACATTTTCTTTACCTTAAGAGAATGGAGAAGCTAATGAGCTCTTCAAACTTGATTTTCCCCCATCAATGGAGTTTTCTCATGGCACCAAAATGGAGCTTTGAAAGATTTGAAAAGATAGAAAGATAGGTCTTGACCTAACTAAGACAAATATGCAATTTGTTTTGGATTTGGAGCTTGGAGTTGTATTTGGCAAGTGATTGAAGATGGAGAACCATGGAGGGCAGCACTCTCGGTTTTGGAACAGAGAGAAGAAGAAGAAACCGTGGGTGAAAGAGAGAAATGGAGGATAGAGGAGAGAAGGTAGCTTATAAGGATATTTTGCTTTAATAAAGCAAATAGTAACTTCTTTACTTATCTCTTCTTTTCTTCCTTATTTGACTACTTATGGTGACTCACCCTCCTTAGAAAAACCGGCCCCCTACCTTAAATGAGGCTAGTCATGGTCTTTGTTGACCAACTAATTAGCTTAAGTTGATTAAAACTTAAACTAGTCACTATTTGGCACTATTCACTAATCAGTGCACATATTTCTGAAATTTTTGATTTCCCATTGATTTAGACCTCCTAATGTGATACTAATTAGTACACATGTTGATTAAAGAGTAATGATGGACATTTAGCCACTCAAAACTCAATTCTAAGACAATTTCTCAAAAATGTGCTTTAAGACTTCTTAAAGCACATTTTGTGTTTTAACTTGTTTTCAAGTTTGGTTTTCTTTGCTAATTGATTTAAAATGACCATTAGAATATTACTAAGGTCTTATCATGATATTTGGGTACTCACCCAAGTCTCTCCAAGCTTAGAGCACATTTTTGCCCTAATTGCCCTTAAGGCATTTCCTTGTGTTTTCCTTGGTTTAAATTATCTACCAATCTTTCTAAGGCATATTTTAGCCTTAATACATCATGATTTGATGTTTACTTAGCATACTTAGGTTTGGGGTATTTCAATCTACCCCCCTTAAAAGAACTTTGTCCCCAAAGTTCCCATGCATCTTTCTTATTAGGCATGTCTTACCTCATTCCTTAGATCATATAGATCATACTTATGTATACTTAATCTCATTGGATCATTGGATCCACCATATTCTCATACTTAAATATCACACAACATGCTTAAGCATGTGCAGCACTCAAAATTCCTTTTGTTCCTTTTGATGATTAAAACATTCACATAACTTCCAACGTATTCTCCCATGTCACCGGTCCGTAGACAATGGCTCATTCGTCCTCGTCACCATGGGCCAGAATACAAAACACGCTGCTCTCCCCATGTCACCGGTCCAAAGACAAAGGCTCGTGCGTCCTCGACTTCATGGGCGAGACTCAGTAAAAAGGTAATCCTTTTTACGAGGTCATGTGAGGAATAATTCCTCTAATTAAAAATACAAGCAACTCCAATTTCATTTTTATCCCAAGGTCTCTATCCTTAGTGTGATTTAATTGTGACCACTGGTAGGGAGTTTCAGGAATCATCCAACCCTGATGTGATCAGCATCAGTGTAGAACTATCCTTCCACCCCAATTTGTGTTCGGTTTCCCTTGATCCCTAGAAAATCAAGTTCCACCTCCCACGTCATTTTCAAACATCCAAATAATTCACTCATGTCCAATTTTCTATCTTTTTAGTTCTTCTAATCATAATCAATACATCTCCAAAGTGTGAACTCATTCCATCAAGCATTCCCAATTCATCTCTTAGTAATTACCTCAAGACTTAAATTCCTACTAAATTCTATATCAGTCTCATACCAACTTCCACTGTCTCATACCACATAGCATTACTATATCCTAACTCATGCTCATATCAAATAATATCTCATAGTGTTATCTTATTCTTATCTCACACATAGTCTCATATCGACTCATACCTCATATATTCTTATTTCTTAAGTCTCCTTAATCCTCTTCCTTAATTCTCTTAACTTGTACTCACACCGGAGTTAACAAGATAGGTACTTAATATGTATGGTATTCACATCTTCTGTGTGCAATAACCATGATTTACCTCCAAATGTTTATGTAAAACATATTCTCAAATTATTTTGTGCTATGCACACCGTAGTTTATGTACTCAGTACACAAACATACGCTAAGCGGTTTTCGCTCTACCCCCCTTAAAATGGATTACGCCCACGTAATCAGCGTTACATCATCTTTGAACATAAGTTCAAGATGTCTAATTCTCACCAAGCATTCTAGCTTCCACGTCATCTATCTTACTTATAATTCGATCAGAAATGACATAGTCTCTGTATCGAGGATTCTTAACGGTACTTATACCGTTTCCTTAACTTAGTTTGGTCTAATCTCAAAGGTAGTGATCTGCTAGCTTCCGCTGCACCACTCTGATAATCTTAGGCCTAATTGTCTCAATGGGCACGTGTTATCTTTATATATACACGGCCTTAATGAGTTGTAACTCGTCTATCCATTCTTCTTGAAGATCTTACGCTCATACTCTTAGTATTTTCTCGAATGTCTAAATTGTTCTCCCAACTGACCTTTGGTCTGAGGATGATTCTTAGTCTGAAACTACTGTTTAGTGCATAATGCGCTTTACAGTCTTAATCCCTTACATCTTAAGGCATGTTCAATGTCTGTACTTAACAATCCGTGCTCTTCGCACTTCATAGTCCTTAATTATTTGTTCTCTAGTTCCTCTGTGTTGCTGGTTCAACTGGGCTCTTCTCTTCGACTGTTTGTGGTAGTAGCTGCTCTTGTCTGGTCTTGCGTCGTTGTCGGTGGTATGGAGTCGACTACTTCCCGTGTTCCTTACACCACTCGTTCACATGCATGGGGTACCTTACTGGTACATTACTACTTACCCAACTAACTCATAAATGAGCGTGTCAGGCCTGCAAGCCCCTGTGGGGTGCAGTCGTCCCACGTCTCGTTTTAGTAAACTCATAGTGTCCGTCACACGTTTAGCTATCGCTAATTATGAAGTATTCTGTTGTCGATCTCCTCTTTCATCGTTCCAAAATAACATTTATTGTTCTTCTTGAAGTCAATCAAGGGAAGTCCATTTACTGTGTTCTTGGGTATGGTATGCTCTAGCTCCTTCCTGTATTCCGTATTGATTCGGTCACTTAATATCTGAGGTCTCTTTCCGTAGAGCCTCTTATCTTGTTTCTCATATTTATGCTACTAGGAATGCACTTCCAGTTCCTTAAGGAATGGATGGTGTGCTTCCTGTGAAATCTTACCTAACCAGGTCCAGGCTACTGGCATCAATGCTCAGTTCGTCTACCATCTTATTTTCTTACTTATGCTGGTCTTAACTCATAAATCTAATTGCCTCAGTGTCAATATTTGACGGCTCATACATAATGGTCGCCTTACCGCGCACCATGACTTAATCCACTTATCTAACTATTATACTCACGACCATTTCTACCGTGGTAGTTGGCCTTTACCATGTTACCCATTAATGGTGCAACCTCTTACTCACTTATTCTAATGTCTTACCTTATACTCAATCCCTTCTTGGTGTAAATACACTGGGAGTTCTCTCATTCCGATATTGGCGGTTGTCGTACCGTGTTGTAAGATAGTTGACTCTTGATATGAAGGTGTTCTATTCCAATCTCAGATTCGTAAGTAGGCTAATTTCTCTCGCTTTCTTTCATCCTTAACGATGTTATCTACCATGTAGTTTGACTGGTTACTGAAGAAGTCATCCGCTGATTCACAAGCTCCTCTGAGCATTGATTAATTGACGTGCCATAATGTGCAGTCACAATGTTTATCTCTGCCCATACTAATTCTTACATCCTGGGTGTTGGATATGGGGTCTATCTGTGCAACCTTCCTTATTACTCAAGTGTATCTGGTATGTTCTAAGGTAATCTCAAGGTTCATAGTTCCCATCTTCTAAATAAAGTGTATTTTATCTCTAATATGTGAAAACCCTTTTGAGGGGTTCATTCCCACTCATGGCCTCACAACAAGGAGGGGTATCCCCACCCTAAAAAGGCATGGTTCGTTCTCCGCTCCTGTCCTTAGCATTATCTCAATATTTCATTGGTACCCTTTTTTTTGGCTTATACAAGCTCTCTTATAACTTATTGCGCCTCGGGCTCTGATGTGGTTAACATCCTTGGCTCGTAGGCTCTTAGTGCTTAATGTCTCAGTTCATTATTTGTACTCTTACTCATCTGTAGGTTATCCTCATAAACTTCTGGTCCCTTGGAACACCATCAATCATTAGGTTACATACCAAATGTAGTATCGGGTTTCATGGTAAATTGTTACATCCTGCTTTCTGCTATGGAAGTTGTTCAGGTGATCTGAGGTTACTTAATGTCTTTGACAATACTGTCATTTTACTAGACTTATGTCTTTTGGCAATTAAGGATAAGTTCGTATTAGGCGTTTGCCTTACGGTGTCCAAGTTGGATATCATCCTGGCATCTTATACTTCTATCTCAACGCTTCGTTCAACTTCCGTTGACTACGCCCCCCGTTGATGATCAATCATACTTGGGTATTAATGAGTTAGACGAACAGTACTAGCTGTCATTCATCAGTTTGTTCGGCTCGACTATGCCCGCTCTGTGGGGGTAGTCCTCTGAGCTTTCCTTTTCCAGGGTTGTACGACTTTAATTCTTAGTAGGTTATAGCTTATGTTTATTTCTTTTATCCTTGATTTCCGGGTTTTCCAACATCTTCATTGAAGAATGTTGTTATTGGTGTCCTTAATGGTCACTCTGAGAGTCTTATCCCGTTTTCGTTGTAAGTCGATGCTTCAACAGTCTCAATAGTATCTTATAATACATCCCTTGTATATCATTGCTTATATAGTGTTTTTGCTCGCAATACCGAGCAATCTCTTAGGTTTTCCCCTTGGAGTTTGAGATGGTGTTCTTACCATACTGTCGGTTGTTGTAGTGGGTTATACCGTTGCTAGTATTTATATGGTTTAGTATTTCATCTAAGCTCAGCTCCCTGCTGGCTGATGTGTCGGTTCATCTCATCATGGTCAGGCCGTCAGGCCCTTCCAAGGTCCTATTTTTTTTCCTGTTCTTATGGATTTGCATTCCGATGTTAACGCGTACTACGACTGTAGCGTTCGGTTACCTCGCCATGATGGCTTTCCGTGTAGCTTAACCGTGGTAGCACTTGCTATGGCAAGTGCGCCATGCAGGATGGGTTATTGGTACAAGGCACATTGGAAGTGAAACTTCCTTCTAATTTCCATGTAATTGGTAGTCCTCGGGACTCCCTCAATGATCTCTTATTTTGGATAATCGACCATCCGGCAGTTTCCTTGTAGTTTGACAGTACTGTCATTTATCAGGGCGTTCCTCTTTCTGAGAGAACCCCTTAATATTTTGTTATGTCTTAATGCTCGCTCCTGTCTCCACACATTTTTTGTGGTTACTCAGTAATGATTCTCCTTTAGGCACTACACGGTAGTCCTATTTTGGTACACAATTTATATGTGTTTCCACCGTTATCCGTGTTATGTCTAGCAGGTTTGCAACCTTTTTCATTGTACGGGGTTTGGAGTTCCCGGTTCTTAACTGGACTTTCCAGTAATCTCAATCCTCATGCTCTGTATTATCATACTGTTATGCTCCTTCGGACCACTGTCCGGTACTCATGTCGTTTCCCTTTTTCCTTTCTATTGCACCCGTAGTGCTTTCCTTATCATTGGTATGGCGGGTTATTTCGACTGCGTAGCATGTCGACCCATGTTGCCGGTAATTACCGTTCCTTTATTGATAGTATTCCATAGGTAGCGCCTGTTTCTCTGTTGATGCGCTCCATTTAAAATCTCCCAGTTCTCCATAACTGTTGTACGACAAGTTGTTTCTCGTATTGCTTACTGTTAGCTAACTGCCAGATCGGGTTTCCCGAGTAAGAGAAGGCTTTCTTCTCTCTGGCGTTTGTTCCACATATTTAGGGTTAGGGATGTGGAGGGCGGGCCTAGGCACTATGGATATCCGGTAAACACCGGGGAGTCCTGGCTAACGCACCTCACACTCTATCTCTCAACCCTTAACCCATAACTCAATCTCAACCTCATCATTCTCCTAAGTTCGGTATTTCTTGTCTTCAGAGCGTAACTACGCTCTGATACCACTTTTTGTAACACCCCAACTCAATCCAAATGTGGTCTCGCAACTTAACAGTATATATATAAACATATCGCAGCGGAATTCTTTACAAATCCAGGACCTTGCCACGGTCTGACTACAGAATATACCGAACATTAGTGCAACAACCTTAAACATTTACATATCCTTCTTACAACCCCCTCACATCCTATACATCTTACTAACTCATATTGCCATACGAGTGTACATGCACAACTCGTAGGCCACTCTTAACCCTTAACACTTGTATCCTCTTCTTACCCTCGCGACGGCCGCTTCCTGTTGTACCTGTGTAGTAAAAACAGCCCCCAAAGGGGGTCAGCACGAATGCTGGTACGATCCCCTCATGGCCCCCAAGCTAACGTGGCTACGACGACTAATTGTCGATAGCATGGAGGTTGATTAGATGCACAATATAGTAAGTGCAGTAAACAACAACTCAGATATGAACAATCAAGTTCACACACAATGAACGACTTAAATGCGTTCCCTTAATTAGAGAGTTAATTATTTAACTCCTTAAGTAATGTTCCCTCCTAATCTTAGTCCATCCTTATCTCACCTCACTCTTAGTCTTATCTTAATCTTAGAAACAACCATCCTTTAATAAGGAGTGGATGTAACTTACCTTAATCTGAATAATACAAACCATCCTTTAAAAAGGAATGGTTGCAACTTATCTTAACCTCACCTTAATCTTAATCTTAATCTTAACTTAATCTTAATCTTAACGATACAAATCATCCTTTAAAAGGAATGATTGTAACTTAACCCAATCTTAGTCTTAACGATACAAATCATCCTTTAAAACGGAATGATTGTAACTTATCTTAATCTTAACTTATCTTAATAATACAAATCATCCTTTAAAAGGAATGATTGTAACTCATCTTAACCTTAACTTATTCTCAGAATACGAACCGTTCCTGGAGGGGAATGGTTGTAGCCTGAGTCCAAACCTGGGATTTAGGTGATCCCACCGCACCATCTTAATGCCACCTACCCTGGACGGGAATCCAGCGTAGCTGAGCCGGCAACCGGCCCTAGGCTACAAGTCCGAAGACAAGTCCTTAAGCGGAGGGCGGATCTGATTCAGATACCGTCCCCCTTTTTCCTTAGCATGCATGACCGGAGATCGGTCCCGGGTTTCCTCACTCAAGTTCCAGTTAGTAGTAATCTCAAACCCTGTTTGTCGGTTAACCTCTTTCGGTTCATATCGTCCCTTATTAGGGGCGTTCCTTAGTCTCACTCAATTCCTTACTAAACATTGGTTAGTAAGTTCTCACGGTATGTTGTGTTAGTTTTCAAACATCACACAACAATACAATATATATATAATATGTTCCGGTTGCATGCTTTATCTTGTTTAGTGAGCACACAAAACAAATAGCACACAAGCCGAGGGACACCTCGTTAGCAAGCAGGTCACAAGAGAACTGTACCGTTCACCGTTGGTCGTTCGGCTGCTTACTCTCTTCCGGAGTCCAAACTCCCAAGTCCTAAAACATTCATTCAGTAATCTTAAACTTTCAAGTTTATACTTAACTTAACTTAATCTCTTAAATTCTTAGGGTCTCAATCATTACTACCCTACCAAAGGCATACCTTATTACCCATTGCCATTCTTAGAATTCAAAATTTCTCTTTTTTTTTTTTTAGGCTCGACCGGACTTACCGACCGGACTTGCCAAGTCCGGTCCGTTCCAGTACCCTTTACTGTTTGAAAATTCTACCCCGACCGGACTTACAAGTCCGGTCCTATGTCCGGTCGATTCCAGAGACTTATTACCGTACAAATTCAAGCCCGACCGGACTTGACAAGTCCGGTCCCATGTCCGGTCTATTCCAGAAACATTTTCCGGTATTGTAACAGAGCCCGACCGACCTTGCAAGTCCGGTCCTAAGGTCGGTCGGCTCTAGAAACTTGTTTCTAAATTCTCTTTCAACTCCAAACTTCTCCTCATATATTCTAATATGTTATAACCTCATTTGGGCACCTCAAATACACCTTAAGCCCTCCTTTAAATACCTTAAATCATCCACCAAGATCCACCTTAGTCATTATGCATTTTCCTTGTAATAATGCTAACACTTGTAATGTTTCCTCTAGGTTTCTAGGTGGTGGTTCATACCTAGTGTAACCACTATGCCAAATGTTCTCTTCACCACTATAACATCATCTCCCAAGCATCTCTCACTATCTAAAACTCTTTTTATGCCTTTACTTAAAGTTCCTTCCTAAGCTTAAGCTTCCATCCTCCAACACCTTATTTCCTTCCTAGTTGGTTACCAACATTTGCCTAAGTCCTACATGCTCAATTACATTCTCTTGATTCTTAAATCCTCCAAGGTAATGCCTAAGTCATTATAACTCATTACCACACTTTATCTCACCCCTTTTTCATCAAGACCACCTCTAAAACTTCCTAGTACTTCCTTAGTCATTAATTCCCCTTAGAACATATTCAAATCACCTTAATCATTACCCCTTCTCCTTAATCTTATGCACACTTCTTATATTCCTCATCTCATGATTTTGGTGTGCTCAAAACACTCACCATTCCTCCAACTCCTCCTAGACATCTCTAGGTCATCCTAAACCTCAAGGACTCCTTAATTAACAAATCTCCACTCAAATTCCTTATAATGATTCCTAGTAAATCCTAGGTCATATTAGTTCACCACCATCGCCTAAACACTTATTTTCTACTCAAATTTTGCCATAGCACCTCTAGCATCATAGCATGCCCAAACACATTATTTTCCTCATTTAACCATCTCACACACCTCAAGTTCTTTCTCATCATATCTCATCACCCAAACCAACTCATTCATAACAAACTCAATATATTGCAATAATCTTAAATTGCATAGCACTAAGGCTCTTAAATGACATGGCTCTTAGGCCCTTAAATGACTTAAACTTAAACACTGAATTTCCCACATATATAATCTTTCAACCTGCAAATACACTCATCAATCTCATAGTAGTTATAATGCTCTTAAAATCCACCTTAAACTTATATTACTAACTCATTCTCATTAGCTCCTTAATCACAAGTTCATAAGCTTGTTTAAGTTCTTTTTCTTAGGTTATATAACCCAATACACAATGTAAGCTTTAAGCCACATTGGTATTTATCTAAAACTCATTCCTTAATCTTAAACCACCATTAGGTAAGCATTTTACCTTGTTTTCTCAAGCTTATCTTAATCTCCTCCTTAGGCCTTCTTCTTGCATAGATCTCGGCCACCACTTAAATTCCTTTTGCCAATGTTCTAATCAATATTCAAGGACCCATATGAGTACTAAACAATGCACTAACCTCAAGGAATGAAAACCTAGGTTAGAAATGTGTTCTAAGGCATAAAAGTGGATGATTACCTTTGAAGTCTCAAGGTAGACTTTGGCACTGAATGAAATAGGACCTCCACTAGTCCTTGGTGAATAAATAAAGCTAGAACAAGGCATAAAAACATAGCCCCATGAGAAGGAATTTTCGGCCATGTACAAGAAATGATGGAAACATGGTTTTTCTTACATTTTCTTTACCTTAAGAGAATGGAGAAGCTAATGAGCTCTTCAAACTTGATTTTCCCCCATCAATGGAGTTTTCTCATGGCACCAAAATGGAGCTTTTAAAGATTTGAAAAGATAGAAAGATAGGTCTTGACCTAACTAAGACAAATATGCAATTTGTTTTGGATTTGGAGCTTGGAGTTGTATTTGGCAAGTGATTGAAGATGGAGAACCATGGAGGGCAGCACTCTCGGTTTTGGAACAGAGAGAAGAAGAAGAAACCGTGGGTGAAAGAGAGAAATGGAGGATAGAGGAGAGAAGGTAGCTTATAAGGATATTTTGCTTTAATAAAGCAAATAGTAACTTCTTTACTTATCTCTTCTTTTCTTCCTTATTTGACTACTTATGGTGACTCACCCTCCTTAGAAAAACCGGGACCCTACCTTAAATGAGGCTAGTCATGGTCTTTGTTGACCAACTAATTAGCTTAAGTTGATTAAAACTTAAACTAGTCACTATTTGGCACTATTCACTAATCAGTGCACATATTTCTGAAAATTTTGATTTCCCATTGATTTAGACCTCCTAATGTGATACTAATTAGTACACATGTTGATTAAAGAGTAATGATGGACATTTAGCCACTCAAAACTCAATTCTAAGACAATTTCTCAAAAATGTGCTTTAAGACTTCTTAAAGCACATTTGTGTTTTAACTTGTTTTCAAGTTTGGTTTTCTTTGCTAATTGATTTAAAATGACCATTAGAATATTACTAAGGTCTTATCATGATATTTGGGTACTCACCCAAGTCTCTCCAAGCTTAGAGCACATTTTTGCCCTAATTGCCCTTAAGGCATTTCCTTGTGTTTTCCTTGGTTTAAATTACTACCAATCTTTCTAAGGCATATTTTAGCCTTAATACATCATGATTTGATGTTTACTTAGCATACTTAGGTTTGGGGTATTTCAATAGCTCCTCTAGTATCTTATCATGCCCAAACACATTATTTTTCCTCATTCAACCATCTCACACACATCAAGTTCTTCTCATCATATCTCATCACCCAAACCAACTCATTCACAACAAACTCAATATATTGCAATAATCTTAAATTGCATAGCACTAAGGCTCTTAAATGACTTGACTCTTAGGCCCTTAAATGACTTAAACTTAAACACTGAATTTCCCACATATAAAAGCTTTCAACCTGCAAATACACCCATCAATCTCATAGTAATTATAATGCTCTTAAAATCCACCTTAAACTTATATTACTAACTCATTCCCATTGGCTCCTTAGTCACAAGTTCACAAGCTTGTTTAAACTCTTTTTCCTAGGTTATAAAACCCATTACCTAATGTAAGCCCTAGGCTACATTGGTACCCATATAAAACTCATTCCTTAATCTTAAACCACCATTAGGTAAGCAATTTACCTTATTTTCTCAAGCTTATCTTAACTTCCTCCTTAGACCTTCTTCTTGCATGAATCTCGGCCACCACTTAGATTCCCCTTACCAATGTTCTAATCAATATTCAATGACTCATATGAGTACTAAACAATACACTAACCTCAAGGAATAAAAACCTAGGTTAGAAATGTGTTCTAAGGCATAAAAGTGGATGATTACCTTTGAAGTCTCAAGGTAGACTTTGGCATTGAATGAAATAGGACCTCCACTAGTCCTTGGTGAATAAATCAAGCTAGAACAAGGCATAAAAACATAGCCCCATGAGAAGGAATTTTCGGCCATATAAGGAAGATGATGGAAACTTGGTTTTTCTACATTTTCTTTACCTTAAGAGGATGGAGAAGCTAATGAGCTCTTCAAACTTGGTTTTACTCCATCAATGGAGTTTCCTCTTGGCACTGAAATGGAGCTTTGAAGGATTTGAAAAGATAGAAAGCTAGAGCTTGAGCTAACTAAGAATAATATGTGTTTAGTTTTTGATTTGGAGCTAAAATGAGCAAGTTATGGACAAGGCAAGGTGAGGCAACCATGGAGGGTGCTTGGGACGGTTTGGAACAGAGGAAAAGAAGAAGAGAACCGTGGAAGAAGAAGAGAAATGAGGAAGAGAGGAGAGAGGTAGGCTAATATAAGGTATTTTGCTTTTATAAAGTAAATAGTACTATTCTCTCTTTTACTCTTCTTTTCCTTTATTTGCTTAGTCATGTGGTGAATCCTCACATCAAAAACCGGCCCCCTCTTGTAATTGGAGATATTTATGGTCTTAGTTGACCATCTCATTGACTTATGTTGACTTAAGCTTAATTTGGGCACTATTTGGCACTATTCACTAATTAGTGCACATATTCGTGAAATTTTTGGTTTCCCATTGATTTAGGCTTCCTAATGTGATACTAATTAGTACACATGTTGATTAAGGTGTAATCATGGGCATTTAGCCACTCAAAACTCAATTCTAAGACAATTTCTCAAAAATGTGCTTTAAGACTTCTTAAGGCACATTTTGTGTTTTAACTTGTTTTCAAGCTTGGTTTTCTTTTCTAATTGATTTAAAATGACCATTAGAATATTACTAAGGTCTTATTATGATATTTGGGTACTCACCCAAGTCTCTCCAAGCTTAGAGCACATTTTTGCCCTAATTGCCCTTAAGGCATTTTCTTGTGTTTTCCTTGGTTTAAATTGTCCGCCAATCTTTCTAAGGCATATTCTAGCCTTACTACATCATAATTGGATGTTTACTTAGCATACTTAGGTTTGGGGTATTTCATTGGCACACTTCTAGAGACCTTTAAAGTGCTCTATCAACGCTCCTTGCATTAATAACCGCTGCCAAATCACTATAAAAGGAGTACATGTGTCCTTCACAACAACCACTTACTCCCCAACCTTCTTATGCTGGACTAAGCATCCTCGTCCCATCTCTCTCAAAATCTGAAAGGATGTGTTCAAAGCCACAAAAATATCCCAATCTTAGGTTACGACACTCTTTGCACTCAATGGTATACTTCTACTCCAAAGGATCAAGATGACACCAAAACGCTCCTGCTCCACTAAATCCTCCGAGAGAACAATAATAGAAAAAATTCAACCAATCAGGTGACGAAACCCAACAAAAGATCCTCAAAAACAAAAAGTTTTCACTTCAAGAAAGCCCTCGCAAAAACAAAAAGACTCATCTTCTACATCCAAAGCCTAAATGAAAGGAAATCGAAATCATTCTTCCCGTAATACTACCTCTTCCTTGTCCATATCATCCAGGTAGAGTACCAACATCAAAAGTCTGGAAGTAATCTTGATAAGTTGTCTCTTCGTCCCCTGATGGTTATCAGTCGGCAGAAACCAATGTCATCTACCATAACATGGATATTTCCACATCATTCTCTATTGATTCATCACATGATAGTGGCGATACTACCACACTGATAAGAAATACTCAGGAGAAATGGCTCTAAGGTGACATATACTATGATTAAAGAAACAAGAAATGTGCAATGAAGGATTACCTCAAGTGTTGAGGTAGGCGAGCCATCAAAGAGGGTGTAAAAAGGTGAGGATAAGTCAAAAACAGAAAAAGGTGAGCAAAATATATAAGAAGTGTGACTGTGTGAGGGAGATGTAGGAGAGGAACTATGAAACAAGGAACTACCAAAAGACCACTTCATGATCGGTCACCAACAGTTTTGAGAAGTGCCAAACAGATATGAGGAATGGAACACTAAAGCTCAAAGGGTGTTTAGTAACATAGGAAATCCTTAGAAGCCACTAGGATCCCTTAAACTAAAAATCCCGACTTTGTACCTGAATGTTCTATGCCTTCTACAGGCCTAAGAGACCACTGCAAGAGCCGATACAGATAGGCTAGTTTTTGTTGATTTCCTCTTATTAAGTAATCATTTGTCTACTTTAGTAGTATGAATATTTCAAATATTTATCTGACTGTTGCTTGTTTAAGATTTTTCACTAACCCTGTTTTTGCTGAAAGGCAAAGGAGAAAGAAACCCTAGTTAATTTTTAAACAATTTGTCTATGAATCGCTTTTCTCTATTAAAATGCTAAGTGTTTAATGTTTTTCAAAAGTTTATCACTTATCTAACTTAGGGGGAATCTTCTTAGGGTGGATCTATCTTCTGGAGTTAGAATACAAATGCTCAAATTTGTTGACTAAGACACTTCCGTAACGCTTTGTTTCGAATTAGTTGTCATCCTCAAAAAGGAGGAAATTGTTGGGTCAAGTCCTCCCTTAAGATTTTGATGATAACAAACTTTTCCTTGTATATTTAATGTGTGTTTGAGAGTAAGTGTTTTAAGAAAATAGGTTATAAGAAATGCTTGGCAAGCAAGGTTGCAAGCGGGTTCTCTTTTATTGCTTGGTGCCCAACAAGTCAGGCAGATAGTCCACAACAACTCAAAGACGAAGCTCAGACATGATAGACACTTAACAACCATTCAAGTGATGACGCTAAAAACAAAGCTTACTGAGAAACTTTGTGGAAATAGACCAACAAACAAATCAAGTCAGAAGAACTTGATTAGGCTTAAGAAAGTTTTTCCTAGTCTTGAAGATAACTAATGTCGAACTTTCACATGTTGCCTACTAGTCTACCTATGAAAACAATCATCACAGTAGAACTAGCTGAAGCTACCAAAGGAGTTAAACTGAGTTACCAACTTGCAAAGGCTAGTTGGAGATCAACTTGCAACTGGTGCACACAGCCACCACACACGGTGACCAACACTACAAGAAAACAACAGTATCACATGGTGGAAATTAGATAAAGAAAAGATAGTTGTGTTGTTGAGTCATCGGTCACTTTGAGCCATGGTGGTGTGGGGGTTTGGATCTTATGATATTCTTTCTTGGGTTATCCTTTTAGTTTTGTTGGCGCTTTTTCCTCCACTTGTATAATTAAGGGATTCCCTAGTTTTCAGTCAGTGCTGATGGAGTTTTGTATATATAATTTAGTTGAAGCTATCTAATGGAAGAGACATACTGCTGAGTCGTGATCAAAAGAAAAGTATGAGTGCATGACCTCATTGGTTGAGTGTTTATGGCTGAGACTAGGAATTCAAACCACTTTGGTGGAATTAGTCACGCAAGTCGTGATTGAGAATACTAATTAATTGGAGCATGTCTCTATCACTAGTAAAAATCATATCTTTTATTACAAAGTTTCGGGTAACGACTTAATATCGTTATCATACTTGTTATTAGTGACAATAATTTTGTTACCAAAGATAGTTCTAAAGACTTAAAAAAATTGAGACTACAGTAACAATATAATTGTTACAAAATCATATTTTTAGTAACGATATAACTTTTAATAACGAATAAAAATCGTTACGATAAATAAATTTGATCTTTAGTTACGCCATCTCGTGTAACGGCATGTAACAACTTTTATCATTACAATAAATTTGATTAGTAACGATTTTGATTTTTGGTAACGATTTATTGTCGTTACCAAAATATATATTTTAGTAGCTAGCATAACTATTAAGCTAATATGTATAATTTTGAATAGTTGTGGTGTTATGTTTGACAAAGCTGAACATTCATCAAGATTAGATTGATTGAAATACCCTAAAAATTTATTTATGAGCTTTAACGCCTTAAAAATTATTTTGGTCACTTTTGAGGGTAATTCGGGAATAGTGACTTTATGGAGCATTTTAAGGGATGAGATGTGTTCCATTGGGTTCAGAATGTATTTTTCCTTAAGTGGATCAAAACAGGTATTTTGGTAATTTTAACCCAAAAGTTGACTTTGACCACCAGAGATATTTTGGTAATTTACCCAAGTCAACAAATTGATCCACCATGGTATATTGACATGTTTAAATTCCACTAACCAATTAATGAGCTAAATAAATTGGTGGGAAGTTACCTTATCTTAAAGACGATATCTTATTTAAAGTACAAAAGTATCCATTTGTCCTTAAAAGAAATTTATCCTTTTGGTGGTTATTAATGTGCTACCAGGACTTTTATACTCTTATTTAAGTTAGAAAAACAATTTCTACTCAGCGTTTAATATTTACATGATCAAATCCTCATTAATCCTTTAAAGCACGAAAAGTGCCTTGGTGTCCTTTAAATAATTTATTATTCTTGGTTGGTTACTAAATGTGCTGGAAATATTTATTTAATTCCAGATTAGCTAATCCATTTAAACAGATGTTTCAATCAACATTTAATAGTTGCATCCTCTTTAATGCCTTAAAGTACAAAAATGTCATTAATGGTCTTAAAGTCATATCTTGACCTTTGGTATTCTTTTAATGTTTTCAAATGCCTTCTCTCTCTTATTAATCCAGTAAGATCAATATTCAAAATTTCCCATCCCTTTTACCAAATCAAACCCTCTTTAATTCCTTGACACAAAAAAATAATGTCATTAATGGCTTTAAAGTCTTATTTTGACCATTGGTCTTCTTTTTCCAGTTTTCAAATGCCTTATCTTTCTTAATTAATTCAGGAATATCAATATTCAAAGTATCCCTTTTACCAATTCAATCCTCTTTAAACCTTAATTGTCATTAAAACATTGGACTTATCTTTGACGTTGGGTAATCATTTTCCAGTGCTATAGAACTCATCACTATTAAATAAGACTTGAGATTCAATATTCAAAGATAATTACCATCTCTTCTTGCGGTCACTGAATTACATCCCACTTATGTCTTAATTGTCATAATGACCTTTGGATTTCCATGGTCTATCTCCAAACGACTCATTACTCCTCATTAAGTATTTAGACCGGTTATTTTAAATTACATTCCGTTTTAAATCAGTCTCCACCCTATTAAATTTTCCAACTTCCCAAAATTTTTCAAACACCTCTAAATTACCTAGGTATTCTCTCACCTCCTTGCACTATATATAGGGATGTAAACCGATACGTTTTGGAGAGATACCTCAATCCTTCTTCATCCTAGTAATTGGTAATCTGAGCTGGTTCAGGAATTCTTCTAGTAGGCGACGCCATCAACTCCTTCCTCTTGAGTGCATAATTTTGAGGAAACCTTCCAAGGCGCCATTGTTTCTGTGAAGTATCGGGTTAACCTAGTGAACCATAGAAAAAGTTTGTGATTTTTAACTTCAAAAGGTAACCTAGACATCTACTTGTTCTTGGGACAACCATGCTTTTTGTAAATATATTGAATTATGTGTTTTATTTGCTATGATATTTTAACACTGATATGTTAGGCCCTTGGTTCTTATGATTCAAAAGCGTAAGTGACGGATTGACATGGTAAAGGTAAAGTAATATTTGATATGGAATTGTGTGATGACAATTGTTATGGAATGGTTAAATTGAATATCAGTTGGATCACTTGGTTATTATGGAACAATATGGTTTGGTATTTACCGGTTACCCGCGGAGGGTCCGGATCTTAAGCTCTAGTAATCTACTCCTTATAGTTTTCGAGCTATCTGGGGGGTGTGCACACTTAAGGATGCTAGAGTGAGGTGGTGGCGTCGGTGTCTCGCGGAGAGCCCGACAGCAAGCTCTAGTGTTAAACTGGAGTGAGGTTAAATTAATATGGCTTGATTATATGAATTGGTTTATGGTTAATATTTGGTTATTATGGAATGACATGGTTTGGTATTTACCGGTTACCCGCGGAGGGCCCGATCTTAAGCTCTAGTAATCTACTCCTTATAGTTTTCGAGCTATCTGGGGGGTGTGCACACTTAAGGATGCTAGAGTGAGGTGGTGGCGTCGGTGTCTCGCGGAGAGCCCGACAGCAAGCTCCAGTGTTAAACTGGAGTGAGGTTAAATTACTATGGCTTGATGATTATGAATGAAATATTTTTTCTATGGAATTATATGATGAATTTTATGGAATGGTTAAAGTTGAGATCTGTTGGCAAAGTTTATGGTTATTATTTGGTTATTATGGCATGATTTGATGAATGGTTTAGCGTTGGTGTCTCGCGACAGCCTGACAACAAGCTTCAGTGAATAACTGGAGTGAGGTAAAATTGTTTTGGATTGATGGTTAAAAATTGGTTGATAAAAAGCGAGCGTGTGGGTTGGTTGTCAATACTGAATATTTTGATGATATCTTAATTGGTTGTGAGAAAGTGGATGGATATAATATGCTATAAGGCCATAATTTCCCCACATTAAAAGTTTGTATATGTTGTTTCTCGATGCTAGTGTTACTCAGCTTTGCTGACTATTGTTTTTCGTGTTGCTTAAAATGTGTTGTTAAACAGGTATCGATCAGGATTGAGTGCGCGGGAATGGGGAGTGATCACCTAAGACTAGGATTTCAAATTGTATAGAGTTAAGACCAGAATAAAACTAGTCTAAGAGTTTGGCTTGTAATTGAATTTGTAACTTTGACGGATGTTAAGGCTTTTAGTTTAATTATCTTAGGTTACTTTTATGTCGGGAACAGTTGTGATTAATGTAATAAATGAGTATGGATAAGTTCCTTCAAAGGATAAATTTTAATTGGAGTAAGGATTTGAATTTGTTAACTTATAGCCTTAGCGCCCTTTTGGGCGTGGCGGTAACACCCAGATTAAGTTAGTCTTCCGCTGTCTTAAAAAACTCAAAATATTTGGGGTGTTACATTGATAATCACACCATCAATTCCGTGTGGACTCATGGTTTGTCTGCATTATACTATTCTTGCTGCTTGATCTGATGGTTTGTCAACATACTATTCTTGCTGTATTTGATGGGTGGCAGGGCTGGTTCAGGCATCAACATGAAGTAGCTGAATTCAAGTAGTTATGTTTTCTTTTGCAGATTTGAAGTAGCTGAATTCTAGGGACATGAAGCTGTCAAGTGAAGAATATGTGTTTTTTATATGATGCAATGTGAAAATGATTGTCATAGTCATCAGTAAACTTGAATACTGTGAACTTTTGGTAGGATATGAGCGTTGTAGTATTCAAATTCTTATGAGAAACATCTTATAGTTTCCTTGTTATGGAAACATTTGTTAGCTAGTTATGAAGAATATTTTGGGATGTTGTGACTATGGATAAAAACTACTTTATGTAGCACTTTGTAAAATGTCACAGGTGTTTCAGCTATGAATGTAATAGTTATTTATATATTATTCAAGTTATATGTGTCTTGTTTGTAAAAATTATTAGGTACAAAACATTTCATAGGTGATATAACTTATGAGATGAAAGATTTCGTAGGTAATAAGATCATTTGAGACGGAATTTTCCGTAGGTGATAAGTAATCCTGAGGTGAAACATTTCGTAGGTAATAATATCTGAGACGGAAATTTCCGTTCGTGATAACCATTATCTGAGACGGAATTTTCCGTAGGTGATATGGTTTTCTGAGATAGAAATTTCCGTCGGTGATAACCGTTTTCTGAGACGGAATATTCCGTCTGTAATAGTTCATAATATCACCGACGGAATTTGTTTTCACAGACGGAATAGTATTACCGACCCGTTTATTACAGACGGAATTTTTCGTCTATGATTGTCCTTACATACGGAAATTTAGCTTTTACATACGGAATATTCCGTTTGTAATACTGCTGTTTTCTTGTAGTGGTGCAATGATGTGCTGCCGCGTGTAGGGCAAGTGTTGGCCGAGCATCAGCTAAATCAATAGAAGCAAGCAAATCCAAGTAGCTGAGGAAGTTAGTTGAGACCTAGGGGATAACTAGAAATAGCTTAATGATGGTTAGAACTTAATGTATATTGGGTAGTTTGGATAGCATTCGATACACACTTTCGCACCTACATCGAATGCATCATTGAGAGAAGTGATAAAACTGATTAGGGCTTGTATTATGAATCATCAGTTGTATGAGTGAGTGGTGATGAGTCATCGAGAGAGCAGTAGTAGACGGTGGAGTCACAACACCTGTAAAGGGTATCTGAGGCAGTCAGGCAGTAGTTGGGGAGCTGCCTGGGTAGAAGGACTTTGGTGGTAAGTCCGAAACTGTCTCGTAGCAATAATATACGGATACAAATTTTACAAGCTAGAAGTTCTTCGAGAGGTGAAAGGGGAGGCGAATTTTATAAAGTCCTTGAGGTGACCTAGTCATATAATAAAAGTAGTTTTGTATACGTGTTGGTTTGTGATTGGTCTATAATTTGACTAAACTGTACTAAAAGTTTACCACATCGCATAGGAAAAATGTTATTTACTAACTAGAGTCTGATTTACGTTTTCACATAAAAACATGCATTTAACCGATCGAACACTAATAAATAAAGCATTATGTAATAGACTAGTCAAAAGATTATATTTATGGAACAAACTGTTCTAAAAATTAAATAAGATTTGGATCCATTTTATATTTAATAATACAAAAAAATATTTTTTCACCTCTAATCCTCCTTTAAATTTCAAACTCCGCTTAGATCTTAACCCCATCCATTTGGTTAGATTTAACTATATTCTAAACCCAAAAATTGTTAATTTACATTCTTCTAAACCTAACCCCAAAACGTATTTATAGTAAATATTAGCCGGTTTGCATTAGATATGCGCTTACATAAGAAAAAATTAAATTATAACTATGCCATCAAATAAAAAAAAGGGAAGGCAATTAAAAAAGGAAGGCAATTAATACAAGTTACATGCTAAAAATATTTCTATTTAAAGATAAAGTTATTATGTGTAGGTAAATACAAAACGGACATCTTTGTTATCCCGATACAGTGTGGAATTTTCTGCACTGAAAAGAGTTGTGTTTACTCAGATACTACAAGGAGGAGGAACGAAGGTTGTAGAGAAAATTTTGAAATAATGAAGGATAGCAGAGTAATTGCACATGTGCAGAAATCAACTTTATTTTACAAACGCAGGGTTTTTGAGCCTTTATGTAAAGCCACTATGTGTGAAAAAAGATGGACAAATCGCGGACCAGTCAAATCCCACCAACCTGATGAATGTGCTATAAGTTGCTTTATGGACATAATATCAGCAACGAACGCAAGTCTCCAAGAAAACCAATCCTATAAGGTTGTTGTTTCAAAAAAAAAACTCTATTGTTTTGTCTCCAAGAAAAACCTCAAAAGTCGATCTCTGATCTCTGTTCCTCTCGTGGAACAGTCGAAGCGCAACTCATATCTGTAGTAGTATCAATTGTGAAAGTACGCAGACCGACGACCTTACCGAAAAACCCAGCCTGTCACTCTAAAGAGGATCCTATGGCGGTGCATACCCTCCAGCATTACCGCGACCTCCCGTATGCTTGCGGTGCTTCCCGATACGGCCATGCCCGGCGCTCTCGCGTGACGTGACCCCTCTTCTTCCTGTTTTCTTGAAACGGGTCGTCGTCTACCCTGAACTCTGTCTGGAACGCTCTTGCCGCTCTGGATTTGTATGAAAGGGGAAGCAAGAGAGGCACAATCTTTTCCACCGCTATCTCGCTCTCAACCCCAATCTTGCTCACAATGTCTACTGTGCTTCTCGTCCGTGGATGCGAAGACTATGGTTTTGTACTGTTGTGCAATTCGTGATTGGAAATAGAACAAAGGTAAGTTGTACCTAATACTACTTGCCTGGGTTGAATTCGATGATTTTTCACTCTCTCTTTTTCCATTATAATTCTATATTTTCTTTTCTTTGCTGATGTTGCTACTATTCTAAAGGTCGAACTGTGAAATCATGATATGACGAAACAAAGCAAAAGAGCCCCATAGCAAGGTTCTCAATATTACAGGCCGTCGAGAAGATACATCAAGAAAGTTGCATCTCAGGGCTAGTTAAGGAAACTAGATGCGTCTAGCAATACAATGCTCCGCATCTGGAAAAGGTAAGACTTACTTCTTTGATAAATTTTAATCTTTCTAGCTTTCTTCTTCTCTTATTTGTTGCGCATCTCCAATTCTTCGTTATACTTTTTTGTACTGCTAGTATGATAGTTATTTATACTATAATCGCTTAAGAATGTTCATCCCAAAACTCCTAGACATCCATAGTCTCACCTGCGACTCACCCATTTAGTCTCTCCGACGACTCATCCGCCTCTATTGGTTCACTATTCATTCATTATCCTATTTCTAACCCCATTATAACAATTCTTAAAAGCATTATCCGTATCTTAACCATCATTCATATGTAGTCCAATAATCTTTCTTCGGCCTATGCCATTTTCCAAGTTCGATATTCTTTGTTAGGTCTATTTAGCTATTTCCCAGTATTCACTCGTCGACCCATTTAGCTGTGATGAAGCCCATTATACATGTTTTACACATACTCAGATCCCACTGACGCCCTTATACTATAAGTCATCCTCAAATTAACTAATGAGTTTTATGAGTAATATTTGTGACTAACAAGAATACTCTCTTGAGGATTAGAAAATAGAAACTAGGATTTTGATTTAGAAAACAATATCCTCGCCCAAGGATTGAAACTATAATCTGCAGGGAATAGAAATGGAAATCCTCTTTTGAGGACATGATTAGAATCCTGACTTAAGGACTAAAATTAGAAAATCTTCACTCAAGATTAAAATAGATATTTATCCTGAGGACATTCTCGAATTATTGGCAGATTAAAAAATTATTCGAGGGGAAAATCTAAATACTCTTTCAAGGTTTCAAATGGAATCATAATTTACGGATAAAAAACAGAAATCCTCAACCGAAGGTATTATTAAATTCTGTACTCTTTACTCAAGAATATCTAAAATTTTGAATCCTCACCTTTGGATCCACAATCCTCAAAGATTAGAGACAAAAATCCTCCCAACAGATTTATTTTTTTTTAAAAAATAAAAGTCATTACTCTACTCCGGAAAAATCCTCATTACGACATACTAACAACATACACTCATTCTATTTCATCCATCTTCCCATACTCAGGATTCTATAACTTACGTAGGACAACAACATATAGCAGGACCATCTTCCTGAAAATTCCTTCACCCCACCGCCTACTGCTTCTATATATCGCATTGACGTCCCAACTTCATTTGCTCTTAGCTATGCCAAGTGAGAAGAAACCAACAGACTTGGTCACCATCCCATACTGGTTCCTCACTCCCAAGAGGTTTACCAAAGTTCTAGGATTGGAAGAAACCGGAATCTGCACTCAAGGATTGAAGAGCGTAAACTTCACTCAAGGATTGAAGACCGTAAACTTCACTCAAGGATTGAAGACCGTAAACTTCACGCAAGGATTGGAAACCGAAACCATCATGCAAGGATTGAAACTAACATTCTTAGTTGAGGATCTGAAATTGAAATCCTCACTCGAGGATTGAAAACTGCAGTCCTTACTCAAGGATTGAAAACCGGAATCCTCTCTCAAGGATTGAAAACCGGAATTCTCTCTCAAGGATTGAAAACCGGAATCCTCTCTCAAGAATTGATAATTTAAATCCTCACTCGATGAACGAATACTAGAATCCTTACTCAAGGACTGCACACAGGAAACCTCACTCGAGGATTGAAACAGACATTCTTAGTCACAGAATGCGAAGCTATTCTTACTCGGGATTTGAAATTGGAGTTGAAAATGGAAGTCCTCACTCGAACATTGACCACCAGAATCCTCACTCAAGGATTAAAACTGCAATCCTCACTCGTGGATTGAAAACCGCAATCCTCACTTGAGGATTGAATACTAAAATCCCCGCTCGAGGAATGAATACTA
Organism: Limonium bicolor; assembly: GCA_023374045.1. NCBI lineage: Eukaryota > Viridiplantae > Streptophyta > Magnoliopsida > Caryophyllales > Plumbaginaceae > Limonium > Limonium bicolor. The sequence goes on from CM041776.1 coordinate 239,020,721, forward strand.
ACATCCTCACTCGAGGATTGAATACTAGAATCCTCACTCAAGTTTGCCTTCCAATATCCTCACTCCAGGATTGAATACTAGAATCCTCACTCGGGATTGAATATTAGAATCCTCACTCGAGGATTGAATACTAGAATCCTCACTCAAGGTTTCAATACTAGAATCCTCACTCGAGGATCGAATACTAGAATCCTCACTCGAGGATTGAATATTAGAATCCTCACTCAACGATTGAAACCGACATTCTTAGTCACGGAATGCAAATCGAAATCCTCACTTGAGAATTTGAAGCTGGAGTGCTCACTCGAGGATTGTAAACCGTAATCCTCACTTGAGGATTGAATACTAGAATCCTCACTCGAGGATTGAATACTAGAATCCTCACTTGAGGAGTGAATACTAGAATCCTTACTTGAGGATTGAAACGGACATTCTTAGTCACAGGATGCAAATCGATAGCCGCATCGTGGGTATAAAATTAAAGTCCTCACTTGAGGATTCAAAACCGAGTCCTCACTTGAGCATTACAAACCGGAATTAAAACTCGATGATTGAAACTGCAATCCTCACCCGTGGATTGAATACTAGATTCCTCACTCAAGGATTGAATACTAGAAATGTCACTCGAGGATTGAATACTAGAATTCAAACTCAAGTATTGAAAACGGGAGCCCTCACTCGAGGATTGAAAACCGGAGTCCTCACTCGAGCATTGAAAACCGCAATCCTTCCTCGAGGATTGAAAACCACAATCCTCACTTTCGGAATGAAAATCGCAATCCTCACAGGATGCAAATCGATAGCCGCACTCGTGGGTATAAAATTAAAGTCCTCACTTGAGGATTCAAAACCCGAGTCCTCACTTGAGCATTACAAACCGGAATTAAAACTCGATGATTGAAAACTGCAATCCTCACCCGTGGATTGAATACTAGATTCCTCACTCAAGGATTGAATACTAGAAATGTCACTCGAGGATTGAATACTAGAATTCAAACTCAAGTATTGAAAACGGGAGCCCTCACTCGAGGATTGAAAACCGAGTCCTCACTCGAGCATTGAAAACCGCAATCCTTCCTCGAGGATTGAAACCACAATCCTCACTTTCGGAATGAAAATCGCAATCCTCACTCCAAGATAAATACTAGAATCCTCACTCAAGGATCGAACACTAGAATCCTCTCTCGAGTATTGAATAGTAGAATTTCACTCAAGTATTGCCTTCCAATATCCTCACTCGAGGATTAAATACCGGAATCTTCACTTGAGGATCGAATACTAGAATCCTCACTCGAGGATTGAAACTGACATTCTTAGTCATGGAATACAAAACAAAATCCTCACTCATGGATTTAAAAATGGAATCCTCACTTGAGGATTTGAAATTGTAGTCTCGAGGATTGAAAACCGTAATCCTCACTCGAGGATTGAAAACCGTAATCCTCACTCGAGGATTGAAAACCACAATCCTCACTCGATGATTTAAAACCGCAATCCTCACTTGATGATTGAAAACCCGCAATCCTCACTCAATGATTGAAAACCATAATCCTCACTCGTGATTGAAAACCACAAACCTCACTCAAAATTGAATAACAGGATCCTCACTCAAAGATTGAATAACAGAATCCTCACTAGAAGATTGAATACGAGAATCCTTACCCAAGTATTGCCATCCAATATCCTCACTCGAGGATTGAATACTAGAATCATCACTCGAGCATTGAAACCAACATTCTTAGTCATGGAATGCAAATTGAAATTCTCACTTGAGGATGTGAAACTGGAGTCCTCACTCATGGATTGCAAACCAGAATCCTCATTCAAGGATTGAAAACCGTAATCCTCACTCGAGGATTTAAAACCAAAATCCTCATTCGAGGATTTAAAACCAAAATCCTCACTCGATGATGATTGAATTACTAGAATCGTCACTCGAGGATTGAAACGGGAGTCCTCACTTGAGGATTGAATACTAGAATCCTCACTCGAGGATTGAAAATGGGAGTCCTCACTCGAGGATTGAAAACGGGAGTCCTCACTCGAGCATTGGAAACCGCAATCCTCACTCGAGGATTTAAAACCAAAATCCTCACTCGATGATTGAATAATAATAGAATCCTCACTCGAGGATTGAATACTATAATCCTCACTCGATGATTGAATACTAGAATCCTCACTCAAGACTGAGAACGGGAGTCCTCACTCGACGATTGAAATGGGAGATCTCATTCGATGATTGAAAACCAGAATCCTCACTCGAGGATTGAAAACCAGAATCCTCACTCGAGGATTGAAAACTAGAATCCTCCCTCGAGGATTTAAAACCGCAATCATCACTCGAGGATTAAAGCCGACATTCTTAGTCATAGAATGCAAATATAGCCTCACTTGTGGATGTAAAATTGGATTCCTCACTTGAGGATTCACGACTAGAGTCCTCACTCGAGCATCTTTGACTGAAATTCTCAATTGATGATTGAAAACCTTAATCCCCACTTGTGGATTGAAAACCGTAATCCTCACTTGAGGATAGAAAACTGCAATCCTCCCTCGAGGATTGAATACTAGAATCCTCGCTCAAGGATGGAATCTTCACTCGAGGATTGAATACTAGAATCCTCACCTAAGCATTGCCTTCCAATAACCTCACTCAAGGATTCAAAACTGAAGTCTTCACTCGACAATTTGAAACTAGAGTCCTCACTCGAGGATTGTAAACCGGAATTCTAACTCGAGGATTGAAAACCACAATCCTCACTCGAGTATTAAAAACCGCGGTCCTTGTGGATTTAAAACCACGGTTCTCACTTGAGGATTGAAAACCGTAATCCTCACTCGAGGATTGACTACTAGAATTCTCACTCGAGGATTGAAACCGCGATTGAAATCCGCAAAGCTCACTCGAGCATTGAAACCGACATTCTTAGTCACAGAATGCAAATCAAAATCCTCACTTGAGAATTTGAAACTGGATTCCTCACTCAAGGATTGAAAACCGCAATCCTCACTCGAGAATTGAATACTAGAATCCTCACTCGAGAATTGAATACTAGAATCCTCACTCAAAAATTGAATACTAGAATTCTTAATCAAGTAGTGCCTTCCAATATTCTCACTTGAAGATTGAATACTAGAATCCTAAGGAACGAAACTGACATTCTTAGTCATGGAATGTAAATCGATAGCCTCACTAGTGGATTTAGAATCGGAGTCTCACTTAAGGATTCAAAATTGGAGTCCTCACTCGAGCATTGCAAACCGGAGTTCTCACTTGAGCAATGCAAACCACATTTCTCACTCGAGGATTGAAAGCCTCTATCCTCACTAGAGGATTGAATACCACAATCCTCACTCAAGGATTGGATACTAGAATGCTCACTCGAAGATTGAATATTAGAATCCTCACTTGAGGATTGGAAACCGTCATCCTCACTCGATGATTGAATAATACTAGAATCCTCGCTCGATGATTGAATAATACTAGAATCCTCACTCGATGATTGAATACTAGAATCCTCACTTGAGGATTGAAAATGGGAGTCCTCACTCGAGGATTGAAACGGGAATCCTCATTCGAGGATTCAAAACCAGAATCCTCACTCGAGGATATTTAAAACTGGAATCCTCACTCGATGATTGAAAACCGTAATCCTTACTCTAGGATTGAAAATCGCAATCCTCACTCGAGTATTGAATACTAGAATCCTTGGATACTAGAATCCTCACTCGAAGATTGAAACCGACATTCTTAGTCATAGAATGCAAATCTATAGCCTCACTCGTGGATTTAAATTGGAGTCCTCACTTGAGGATTCAAAACTAGAGTCCTCACTCGAGCATTGCAAACGACAATCCCCACTTGTGGATTGAAAACCGCAATCCCCGCTTGTGGATAGAAAACTGCAATCCTTACTCGAGGATAGAAAATAGGAATCCTCACTCGAGGATTGAATACTAGAATTCTCACTCGAGGACTAGAATCCTCACTCGAGGATTGAATTTTAGAATCCTCACTCGAGGAATTGAAACCGGAGTCTTCACTCGACGATTTGAAACCGGAGTCTTCACTCAATGATTTGAAACCGGAGTCCTCACCATAATACTTGAGGATTGAATACTAGAATCCACATTCGAGGATTCAAAGTGACATTCTTAGTCATTGAATGCAAATCGATAGCCTTACTCATGGATTTTAAATTGGAGTCTTCGCTTGAGGATCCAAAACTAGAGTCCTCACTCGAGCATTGCAAACCGGAATTCTCACTCGATGATTGAAAACCGCAATCCTCACTCGAGGATTGAAAACTGCTATCCTCACTCGAGGATTGAATACTAGAATCCTCATTCGAGGATCGAATACTAGAATCCTCACTCAAATATTGCCTTCTAATATCCTCACTCTAGGATTGAATACTAGAATCCTCACTCGAGGATTGAAACCGACATTCTTAGTCACGCAATGCCAATCGAAATCCTCACTCGAGGATTTAAAACTGGAGTCCTCACTCAAGGATTACAAATAGGAATCCTCACTCGATCACTCAAGGATTGATAATCGCAATCCTCGAGGATTGAATACTAGAATCCTCACTCGAGGATTGAAAACGGGAGTTCTCACTTGAGGATTGAAAACCGGAGTCCTCACTCGAGGATTGAAAACCGGAGACCTCACTCGAGCATTGAAAACCGGAATCCTCACTCGAGGATGGGAAGCCGCAATCCTCACTCGAGGATGGGAAGCCACAATCTTCACTCAAGGATTGAATACTAGTATCATCACTTAAGTATTGCTTTCCAATATCCTCACTCGAGTGTTGAATACTAGTATCCTCACTCGAGTGTTGAATACTAGTATCCTCACTCGAGTATTGAATACTAGTATCCTCACTCAAAGATTGAATACAAGAATCCTTACTCGAGGATTGAATACTAGAATCCTCAATCAAGGATTGAAATCAACATTCTTAGTCACTGAATGAAAATTGAAATCCTCACTCGTGGATTTGAAATTGGAGTCCTCATTCAAGGATTCAAAATTGGAGTCCTCACTCGTGTTTTGCAAACCGGAATTCTCACTCGATGATTGAAAACTGCAATCCTCACTCAAGGATTTGAAATTGGAGTCCTCACTCGTGTTTTGCAAACCGAAATTCTCACTCGATGATTGAAAACCGTAATCCTCAATCGAGGATCGAATGCTAGAATCCTCACTTAAGTATTGCCTTCCAATATCCTCACCTGAAGATTGAATACTAGAACCCTCACTCGAGGATTAAATACTAGAACCCTCACTCGAGGATTGAATACTAGAATTGTCACTCGAGGATTGCAAACCGGAATCCTCTCCTCACTTTAGGAGTAAATTCTAGAATCCTCACACGAGGATTGAATGCTTGAATCCTCACTCGAGGATTGAATGCTAGAATCCTCTCTCGAGGATCGAAACTGACATTCTTAGTCACGAAATGTAAATTGAAATCCTCACTTGAGGATTGAGAACCGCAATCATCACTCGAGGATTGAATACCATAATCATCACTCGTTGATAGTAAATTGGATCCTCACTCGAGGGTTGAAAATCAGAATTCTCACTTGAGGGTCGAAAACAGAAATCCTCAAGGATTGAGAGACTTACATTCTTCGAGAAGGATTGAAAACTAAAATCCTCACTCAAGGATTAAAAACCGGAATCCTCACTCCAGCATTAATTTTGGATTCCTCACTCAAGGAAAGAAAACTGGAGTCCTTACTCGAGGACTGAAAACTGGATTGTAACTCAAGGATTGGAAGTGGAATCCTCCCTTGAGAATATGAACCAAAATCCTCACTTGACGATCTAAACCAAAATCCTCACTCAAGGTTTCATCTATTTCCCTATTGTCATTTTTTTTGGGCATATCTTGAATGCTTTGTTATTCTACCACACTCCACAGTGAACCTGCAACACAGAGGCTCTGTTTGTTGTCTTCTTTACCTACTTATAAATAATTTTAATATTGTTAATTATCATGGTTGTAGTTGAGAAAGTTGTCACCTATGTTGATGTTTCAGTATGGAGATTTTTATAGTAGATTCTGTGGTCTTAATAGATGTGTTGGTAAATGGTAATTTTGAAGGGTTTAATGATTTGATGAGGACATAATCGAATTAATTTCTAGTATGTTTCAAGCAGTTGAATGAGCAGTAAGGAACTTAATTGTGCTTTGTTGCAGGTGTTAAAGAGGCTCTATCTTCATCACTGGGTTTTTTCTTTGCACAATATGTTTGGCCAACGGAGCTCACTAGTTATGCTTAGTTATTGCTGAAAATTGAAATTCTTTTCTTGAGCTTTGTTCTGTGTAGATTGAAACTTTATGCTAGGTTGGCAGCGTTAGCTAGCTTGTCTTGTGCCTTGGAAGATTTATGAATGCATTGTTTTTCCGTTAAAAAGTTAAGTGATTGATTGATAAATGTCTGTTAATTTCTGAACTCAATTATCACTGATTAATTGTGTTGTACTTGCTTTTATTTTGAGTTTGCTTGCTGGTACCATCTACTATATTTTATTGCCTTGCATTTACTTTATAATTGGAAGTATGGGACAATACTTTGCTTCTGTATTTGTTCTTTCTTTGATAATTATAGCCCTGCATTTACTATAAATTGAGATGTGCAAATAATTTTTTTTGGTTGTAGAAAGATAGCGAGATGGTAAAACTGAATCTTCTTACTGCTGGAAACAAAATAAAATAAAATCAAACAGAAGCATTACCTCCCACCACGTTTTTAACTCCGCCTGTGGCTAATGTCCATTGCCGGTCCCAAGCCCGGAGACAAGGAGGAGGGAAAATGTGAGTGATGAAATTGCACCAAAAGGGATGAATAAGAGTATTCTTGCTTGATTCGTTTGCTAATTTGTTTTGAGCTTCTATTTTTGTGATGCTTCTCGGTTGGTGGCTGTGTAATATAAGTTGATTTTCATTCATCTTTTGTTGTGTAGCAGTTGACGCCTTGGCGGTGATAGATTTCAGTCAGTGTAGAGTTCTACTCTTGTTTTGGGATGTGAATTGTAGTGAATTGGAACTTTATGATTTCTTCCATCTAGCAGGTGTCCTTCTGTATTAATATACTTTACTGTTGAGCTGGGACGTTGGTTGTGTTGAAGTGCTCATGTTGCGATACTTTACTGTTTGAACGAAAAAAAAACATGTTGTAGTTTTGTTAAAATATAGTTCTTTATTTCATCATAAGGAATATTTTTCAATAAGATGTTTGAAAAACCTTGATGCAGAAGGATTTTAGAGGTTGTTTAAGACTGAAATTGATGATTAGATTTATAGTTTACGTTTTCTTGTGTTGTCCTTTTATAAATACCTCAATCCCCTATTTCCTAATGATGTGAATGCTCCGCGTTGCAGTGTATTTTCAAGGTCGAGTGTGTGATAAGTGATAAGAACCTGATTAGATACTTAAAAAGTTCATATCGTATCTCCTTCCAGCTCATTTGGTATTGATCATCTTACTGCTATAAATCACTCTCCTCGTTGAAGCCACTGTCTATTCTGAAGTGAAGTACCACGTCTGAATGGAATAAGAGTTTCAAACTGCAGCAGGATCTGAAGTTGGTTGATGCCTCATTTTTCTTGTTTGCTTCCTGATGCCAAAAGATGGCGAGAAAACAACATAAAAAAAGCCTTGCTCATATGTTTCCTGAAGTGTTTAAATTAGGATGACAGTTAACCCTAGAATTTCTAACCACTCACTGGACAAGGTTTTTTTAGTTCCTTCGCCCATAACTGATTAAAATTAATAATATGGGGTAATTGTTTAGTATTGTTTTTCCTGAGTGGTATGGATCTTGAAGACACATGTATGTAGAAAAAGAATGATGTACAGGAACTTGCTACTAAGAAACGTGTACATTTTTTATTTCTCAAAGACGTTTAGTGTTCTTACAGGTTATGCTTTTAAGCTTTCATTATTTAGTAGTGTTGTCGGTTCAATTCATTTGTCTTTTTTTTTTTGCCACATTGCTCCCGCGTGTACATTTTTTACTTGCTGCATTGCTTGCTTTTTGTATTCTTTCAGCTCACTAAAGACGTTGCCATGCTCTGTGATTAATGATACATAGCAAGATTCGTGGCACAATTTTCTTTTTTGCTTGTTGAAGATACTTTACACAACTGAAATTACATATAAGAAAACAAGTATAGTGATTCAAGTATGGAGACAATCAATCCCAAATACAAGAAGTATAGCAATAACATCAGTTATGTATTTACATAAATGAGCAACTAAAGAGGACATTGGTCATAGCTATGATCCATGGGATCTACCCATGTTGTGCAAAATTGGGTTGGTATTATTGATGTTTTCATAATTCTACCTATAAAGGAGGATATATTTAAGATTGATGAAGTGGTATTCAGGCACTACTCTTGATCTTTGATGAATCTAAAATCAAGGCACTAATGTGACACCCCTCTCGTTAATCTCGTATTAATAACGTTCGTAGCATCATATCATTAAAAACACGTCGTAGCAGAAAATAAAGTTAATCGTCCTCACTCGGATGCTACACGTCATTACTCATCCATGTGAGTAAAGAAGCGACCACTTTCCACAATAATTAAATCGATAACCGCTGTGATGATCTGAGATATTCTGCTACTAACATTAACATAACCAAATTCGAAATCCGAATACAAACGAATGAGCGTCTACACCATCCCAAATATTTACAACCATAGTATAGTGATACAACCCAAGTATAAGGGTGCAATATCAAAGCAAAAGTCCTCTACCCGAGGTCCCGCACTCTAGCTTCATAACTCGATCATGTCTGTGTAATATATTGTCATATAGGCTTAGTGAAAATGCAAAATATGCTAAAGTATAATCCTAGACCCTTTAGGTCACTTAGTTAGCCATCTTGACATGAGATTAATTTCATGCTATTCCGGTTTACAGTTTATAATGAAAGTCACAAATAATGCAAGTAAACACCTAGTAGTCCATTCAATACAAACTTCATTTCACAAGCATTCATTTGCATAAACGAAAGATAACGAGTAATGCAATAAGACGCGTAAGTCGCTTTAGCAAACGGTAATCGTACTCGGCCTTCAAGGCCCGTTATTTATTACCATGTCTACTCTTATCCTCAATTGGGTGTCGTGTTAGGACTACCCGTATTCAATCTTTTAATGGACAGTCGTCCTGTTGCACCAACAGCAATGCCCCGGTCAAAGATCCGTAGATCTCGGGACTTCCTCTTTCCTAATGAAGGCATCATTAAAAGGCCGTAGCCATGTACCAACAGCAGTACACTCTGACCAACGATCAAATGTGGCTCGTTAGAATTTCCCAAGAGTGGACCCGATCCGGGTTTCCTATTCTAGTGATCACTCTGCGCAACCAGTTAGTTCGGAGACTACACTGGTTTTCCACCTAATACACCAATGTGATTAAGTAGCTTAATCAATTACCTAATATATATTCTTAGGTTATGAAGAATACATTTTAATACAACTACCGTTAAGGTCTTACACAATTCTCTAGAAGCTGTCTAAGTCATATTCCTGTTCGAGAACAATGCTTAGAGATCGGTATTACCGAGTCTCGTTCCTATGTCTTTTACTTAGGTTAATTAGGGACGTAACATTCATTGTACTTTAATAAGTAACAACATCTCCTAATTTTACCTCATATATAGGTCGAGCGATAGTCGGTTTCACTCTAGCCTGAAGGACGTTTGCACATAATTAAATACCACGAGAAAGACGAGCAAGTAAATCATATAGTTGCATGCATAAATATAAAACACACATATCACTCTTAGGCAATTAAAACATACAAGGTCTGAACCCAAGAAGCCCTCAGGATGCTTAGACCATACAATTAACATACCGTTCACCCTCTACCCTCGTAGCTCTTGTTTCGTAACTCTGGAACATACTACTAAGTATTAATCACTATAATTCAATTGATTCGGTATTCCAAATAATGTTAATCCCCGATAGTCAACCCCTTTATCAGTTAATTAAGATTATTCGGGTTTTTGAATTGTGTTTGGGATTAGTTTAATTCATCAGTTTGTTACATTACACATAACTTGTAGTATTATTCTACTACTTAGGATTAAATCCTTATAACCCATATCATTTATACATAGGTTATTACACTTGATTAATATATATATATATATATATATATATATATATATATATATATTACTTGTATATTATATGTATAATATATGTGTGTTTAACAATATAGTTTACTTCTTTATGTTATAATTGATCTTATAATGTTGTTACTCTTTAAATTCTCATTTAATTTATCAGTTAGTCAACTTGACCTTCCTTGGTCAATTGGGTTGACATGGTCAATAGGTCCAAGTCAACAAGTTTATATAATTCATTTTATAATCCTTGAATTATATTATTCATTTCTTTATACATGACATTAGTTATTAAACCTAATGTTTCATAATTAAATCCTTCACTTATATTATACCCCACCTTACTTTATATGATTTCCTAATCATTTGTTTATTCATTTCTTATATTATGATTTACATTTTTTGACTAAAGCTTTAAACAAATGATTAGGGATGTTGGATCTAGGGATTATCAACAAAGGAAAAAAACTGGTTTATCATGTACATATGCTTTCGAATTCTTGTATCTTTATTACCTTGTGTGGAGGGTGATTTTTCGGTATGAGGGGGGTCTATCTAAATATGGTCTGACTGAGAAGCCTAGAACCTAGAAAATGCCATTCTGTGGAGGATGGAAACCCGTTATTCTTGGCATCCCTCAAATACCTACTAAATCGTCCGTCTTTCCAGAAAGCATAAAGGGGAGTGCAAGTGTGCACTACACCCGCTTTCAATGGGCCCCACGCGCTTATGCCTCTATAAGGCGGAATTGACTAGAGTCGCCACCTAGTTTGACCTAAGGAACTAGGAAGGAAGGAGAAGGGTTCTAAGAACCGTTAATTGACTCCGATGATTTATTGCCTATGGATAGGACTTATCTGATCAAGCCAGAGATTCTGTTGTGGGTTCGCACTGGGTTACACCCCTTAGAAGTGGCAACGACCACGACTTCGGATTGGTGCCCGAGGAAACCTCGTCTCCAATTGTCGGGATTGCCTTCTTTCAAAACCTTATTAGAGAGATTCATTTAAAAGCCGGAAGGATTAAACATGAGGAGAGAAACGAGCGATGAGGCGAGCTTTTCTGCCAAGCTAGCGCCAAGAAGAAGAATTGATGAATTCAAATGAGTATAGAATGAAAGATTAGGATTCTGAGAGTTGAAGAAGTCGAGGATTTGTGGGAGTTAGAGGGGATTTGAATGTTTTTGAGAGGTAGAAGAACACCTTAGAGTGAGAAAAAGGGGTTTTTGATTGGAATGGGGTCGCACCCTAGGGGGCTGCCTACGTACTCAACTCCCTGTTGAGATCAGACCTTACGTAGTTTCAGGGTTTTGTTTGGGGTTTTGGAAGTTTTGAAGGGCTTGAAGTTTTGGGTGTGAGAGATAGTCTGTGAGACGCTTGAATCTTAAAAAGTGAGAAATTGAGATGTTCGAGTCTGTGAGGCGCTCGGGCCTGTGAGAGTTAGAAGTTTGAGAGAAGCTAGAACGCAAGATGATTTGAATTTAAGGTGAATTGAAGTTTGAATGACTTGAGTATGTGAGGCAATTGGAATTTGGGAGAGATCCTGGGTTTTTTGGGTTCGAGGTTCGAAAAGTTTGAGGTTTTGGGACATTTCGGGATTTGAAATGAGGTGATGATGGGTTGAGTTGTTTGATGGAATGATTATCAAAATAGTCTCTTTCAGTTTCTTTGTTGTAAAAGGGCGGATAATCCCAAGGGATTACCCTATGTACCCCCTCGAACACGACACTTAATTGATGGTAAGTGCCGAGGCTCGAAGATGGGGCAATGGATTTATGTCGAAAAATAGGATTCAGAGAGAAACACCATGAATGAGATGTTCTCGGTCGAACCCTAATAACGTCTCTAACTCCGGGTTTTTAAAACGTTAAAAAACGAAAAACCTTGAAATCGAGCGGAAGGGAGTTTAGACGATTCTAAAATCCCGGCTGCAACTAGGAAGGCAGTTACATCCCTAGCACCCCGCCTTGTAAAAATCTAGGCTGCAATTAGGGAGATTTGTCACCCTAATGCCCCGCCTAAAGAGATCCAGACTGCGACAAGGGATTTACGACCCCAGTGCCCCCGCCTAGGATTTTTATTTGGAGGAGAAACAAGTAATATCTAACTAGGAAGAAAACGTTCTTTGAAGGTGTTAGACATCCTATGTTCCCCGAAAACAATTTATTTGGGTTTGAAAACTAAGTTAGGAAACTTGCGAAGTTGTTCGGAATTCTTGATGAAGAAACACTGATTTTGAGAAATGATTTCAGGAGAAAACTTTCTGTATATGTGAGAAGAACTTTCTGCATTGAGAAGAGTTTTCTGTGATGTAAGAAGAGTTTTTCCTTTAAAATTCCACGAAATGGTTTCTTTTGAAAACTTAATGAAGTTTGAATAAAATGATTGTTGAAATCTGAGGATAATAGAGATTTTTGAGTTTGAAATTTGAAGAGGATTTACAAGTTAGGTTTGAATTGGATGATTGAATTCGAGTTGAATGGAATTGGCTGAATTGAAATGAGTTGGGTTTGAATTGGGTTGATTTGAATTTGGTTTGAATTGGATTGGAATGAAGTCAGGTTTGAATTGGATTGAAGCTGAGGTAGAGTTTGAATTGGATTGAGGTTCGGGTTGGGTCAAAGTCGGGTTGGGTCAAAGTTGGATCAAGGTCAAGTCAGCATTCGGATTGGTCAAAGCAGACTGGGTCAAAGCTAGGTCAAGGTCAAAGTGTGTTTGGTCAAAGTTAAGAGTTGTCAAAGCTGGACCAGGTCAAAGCTAGGTCAAGGTCCAAAGTGTGGGTTGGTCAAAGTTCGATTGGGTCAAAGTTGGACCAGGTCAAAGCTATGTCAAGGTCAAAGTGTGGTTGGTCAAAGTTCGGATTGGTCACAAGTTGGACCAGGTCAAAAGCTAGGTCAAAGTCAAAGTGGGTTGGTCAAAGTCTGGATTGGTCAAAGTTGGACCGGTCAAAGCTAGGTCAAAGTCAAAGTGTGGTTGGTCAAAGTCTGGATTGGTCAAAGCTAGGTCAAGGTTTGGGTCAAGTCAAAGTCAAGGTCAAGGTTTGACTATTGTAGGCTTGGTTTTGACTTTTGTGGATTTGGGCCTTATTTGAGACATGGGTCTTTCATGGTTTTGGGCTTTCTTGGTTTTGGGCTTTCTTGGTTTTGGGCCATGGGCTTTTTGGACTTTGGGTGGTGGGCTTCTTAGGCTTCGGGTTTGGTTCTCGGGCTTGATCTCGGATTTTGAACCTTGGGCTTGATCTTGGATTTTGGGCCTTGAATCTTTTGGACTTGAATTATTGGCTCTAGGGTTTGGATCTTGGGCCGTGGGTTTTTGGGTCGTGGGCCGGGGTTTTAGACTTTGATTGTGGGCCGAGGTTTGGACTTGGGTCTTGGATTAGGACAGTGGGCTGTTTGGGCTTTGGGCCGGTCATGTGACATTGTGCCTTAGATTAGATGATGTGACATTGTGCCTTAGATTGGATGAGAAAAATTTGGAGAATCAGATTGGAGATGAGTTTATTAAAAAGGTCAAAATTTGTATTTACAAAATGGTTATGGAAAGAGAGACAATTTCTGGATTTGAGGATGGAGAATTTTGAATTAAAGAGCTGGAGGTCTGAAACGGAAGTGAGATTTAATTACATATATATATACACGTATTAGGTACATTTTAGGGTTTAGAATGTTACCACATGAGATAGGCCAATGGTCTATCAGGCCAGGGGAACATTCTCTATCCTAAAGGGGATTATTGTTTGCTTATACATAATGTGTGTTTTAAGGTTTAGGATGTCACCACCATGAGATAGGCCAATGGTCTATCAGGCTAGGGGGACCCCACTATCCTAATGGCTTGGGCCTAAGGACATAACTAGGGCTTAGGAATAGTTAGAGAAACAAAGAGATGAACTGGAATTTTACAACAAAGTATGTAGAGCATATACATGTAAAGTGTAGAGATAAATACAAGAATCAGATCTCCATGGTAATCAATCAATCAGGGACGATAGCAATAATTAAGCAAGGAAACAATCAGGAATGATGACAGCAATTAATCGAGGAAACACATCTGCTCAATGATATTGAGGAAGTGGAGATTTCAAACAGAAAATAAAGAGTCCTAGGTTAATAAACGAAATTCAAATCCAAATTAACAGTCTCTCCCAAAGGTCTGAGTCCCAGATTAATGAATTATCCTAAGTTACTCCAACTATACAAAGATGACCAGTCACATTTTTGTTGCTTCACTATGAATCTAATAATTAAAGGAAGAGACGAGGTGGATTTTACTCTTAAGTGGCCAAACACATTTAAACATCCTTCTGCCTGTTGTCTAGTAATCAAATTACCCACTAAATAAGCACTTGAGCTCAGGAGAAAACTAGTGTAACAGATTAAGCTTGCACTTTTAAACTTCCGTTTCTGTTTTGCTAATGTTAACCTATTCTAAGCAGAAAAACCAGACCCAACAATCTGCTATCATTTTCCAATCAGGGAGGTCTATCAATTTATTCATGCAGATAATTAAGACAACATCCTATCTACAACAAACTATTGTCACTATTTCACCATCAGAATCTGGCAACCATTTGAACATAAAACTTTTCTTCTTTTTTACCCATGCAGGCAGGCGAATTTTTCAGAAGCCAGAGAGGTAATTGCCAATGATCAGTAATCAATAAACATCACAAGACAGCCTACGATTCAGAGATTAAACAAACGCATGCCTTTTGCAGTGTCAGGCAGATTTCAACACAACGTTTTCAAACCATTTCACCAAGGAAACTGAGATAAATTAGGCATAGATCAAATACCAGAATGAGGACCATGAATATAATCTGTAAAAAGTGAGGAAACATCACAACAGAAACCATAACCTCATTAGATTACAGTGAAAAAGCTCCATTAACCGAATAGGAATGATGAAGACAAAATAATCAATGTAGACTAAACCCCAAACGGTGTTAACAAGGACACCCAGGGGATTATATGAACGAGCCACTGTATCTTGTAATGTGTATGTTTCTGCGAATCACTTGAACACAAGAGGTTAGAAAGGCATTTATCAAGCAAATATTACCGAATGTACAAAGGGAAGGAGGGAGCCAGACATGAGATGCTCGTTGGCTTTCCACGCATTTCATTTCTCATGACCAGATGAACCAACTTAATGCAGTACCCGATCCAAACCACCAGAGTATCACCACTGATTGTGAAATCTCACAAATCTTTCAACAAGAGAGTGTAATTCGAAGGTGACAGAACAACAGTGAGTCCAGTCTTAAATCAACGACAATGCACAAGTATAATAATGACTAGAAAGCGAAACACCTAAGTGAAATTAAGACTGGTTAACCAAAGCCATAGAGAATATCTGGCTCGAACAACGAGTCTTAGTATTTAAAACAAACTCGACGATGAACCCCGAATGATGTCAAGATTGACAGGAATCTGGGATTAAACTTAAACCTGCTCGGAAATCGACTGGTGCTAACAAGAAACAGGCACATGTAGTTCAGTATTTGGAGCTTTGAGGTCAAGTCTCACAGAGGGGTCAAACACTTCTCGTTTCAAAGAGGCAAAATGAGGTTGCAGTGCCATTTCTCACATCTTCGAACCCATGGACCCATTTCGGGGGTCTGGTATTCACTATGATGCGTGCATTCGGGCAATGAAAGTACAAACAAACCGAAGGAAACGAAATTCGTACGCATCTTACGTACCCAGAAATCCATGAGGTGTTCAGCTTTCTTTCAAAACCGGCATTCCAGAATTTTAAAACAGAGACAAAGAGTTGAACGGGGCGAAAAAACTGGGGGCTAGTTCGAGAGCGTGGGAGTTGGTGTTAACATCGGAAACATTCTTCCGGAAAAAACCGATGCTCCTCATGCTTACTCTAATCGCCGCTAGTCGTTCATTTGGCAAAACCAGAAAAAAGAAAGAAAGATAGGAGGAAGACCGCCGAGGTGAGGGAGAGATGAATTCAGGAGGATTACTCACGCTTTGAGAATCAAAGACCGGTGAGGTGGGATGAATGGTTGTAGATGGCGATTCGAGGGTGGAGGAAGATGAAGAAATTTTCTGGGTAGGCGTTGTGTTTTTCGAACTTGAACTGGGAAGAGCAAGGTATATCGGGGATCAGACAATGAGAGTAACGGGGATTAGAGCCGGCCGAGAAAAAATGTCCCTATACTGTAGGGTTTCGATGTTGTTTTATAATAGAGGGGTAGACAGATGTCCATTTAGGGTTTCTTTTAGATGGCTGTGGGCCTCAGTGAGGAGTAAAATTGGACCCAAATCGGGGCCTGGGTTGCTGGGCGAGTCCACCATTGGCAAAGAAAGAAAGAAAAACGAGAGTTTAGCATAAAAACACCTCCACCGAGTTTCGAACTCGGTACCACAGCATCCTCCTCCCGCACACTCTACCAGTTGAGCCATGACAGTTTTCGGTATATTACCGTAACTAGTGAAACAAAAGCCCCGTTGCAAGCCAAGACAAGAGAAAAAATACAACGCCACTCACTCCTTACCAGGGATCGAACTCGGGACCGGAAGAAATGCATAGTAAAACTTTACCAGTCACGCTGGGTCGGATTTCAGTATATTCTTGGGAGAAATAATACAAGAGCTCTAACTCAAACGGTATAAACTCTAAAAAGGGATGGGTTTAAAACCGGATTGTCATTTGGAAATTCATTTTCGAAAGAATCGTGTTTCTATGAAATGCTTTGAAAAAGATTAAAAAATGATGGTTTCATTTTAGCACGCACGCTAACATGTTTTTTGAAAAAGAAAGGCGACGACCCCCTTTTATTGTATTATTATTTCGGAATTTGCTTTATGGGGTGAGAATTTTTGGTGTCTACACCTTGCAATGTGTTGGGTTGAGCTTGATAATTTAACCATAATTCAAGCCAAACTCATGGGCGATGGCTAGCCAACTAGACTAGGACAAGTACTCTTAGAAACTACCCCATATGACCAAACCTTTAGGATAGTGGGAGTCCTTCCACCTAAAGTAGGTCATGGTCCTTACTTAATGAAGATGACATCCTGTACCATAAACACATACTTAAAGCCCAAGAAATATAATTACACTAGCATTAATCTTTTCACATAGAATCAACATTCACAAAATCTAAGTCAATACACTAATTTTTAAAATAACAATATTTATACCCTAATGCAAATTTCTTCTTAATCTTCAAAAATAAAACCCATCCATCCCAAAATGATCTCTCAAGCTCGTTTTAAAAATATATAATTGGCAACTCCAAAATCTTTTTCTAATTTAAAAAAACAAATCATTCAAAATTCAAGAATCAATTCTAAAGTAATTCTTTAAATATAAAATCCTTCTAAATAATTCCAAGTCAAAAACCCACAAAACCCTTGAAATTCCAAACAAAAACCCAAATTCAATCCAATCCAAAAAACCCAAATTCAATCCAATTCAAAAATCCAACCAGCCAAATTCCACTTCATAAATTAGTCAAATTCTACTCCATAAATTCAGCTCAAATTTGGCCCAATTCTAGTCCACAAATTCAGCCCAATCTCGACCCAAATCTAGTCAACAAGTTCAGCCTAAGTTTAACCCAATTCAAGTCCATAAATTTAGTCCAAATTCAAGTCCAAATTCCAGCCCAAGATAAAAATAAAAAACCTTAAAAATCTATCCATTTCCATTTCAAACCTAACTCAAAATCTTATTCAAAATCCTCTTTAAATCCAACCCAAAAAATTCACTTGAAAATCAGCCCAATATCCCTTTAAAAATCCAATCCAAAACAACCTAAATCAATGAGCCCAATTCAAAAAACTTTTATGAAAATTCAATCCAAAACAATCCAATTAAAGAGCCTAATTTAAAAATTATTCTAAGAAATTAAACCTCAAAATCCAATCCAAAATCCCTTCAAAAACTTTCTAAAAATCTAACATTTATATCAATACTAATAAAAAAAAATAATTCTCATATTTGTTTCTTCTATTTATGTCAAACTAAAAAAATATTCATAAATCCAAAACCAATTCAAGAATCCTTTCAAGTTTATAAATCATTTCAAAAACCATTTATTAAAAATCAATTTTAAACAACATTTCCAAATTCAAAAATCATTTAATCTCAAAATCAATTTAAAATTGTTTCAATCTTAAAATTAAGTGAAAATCATTTATAGGTTCTAAGACAATGTCCAAAAATCATAACTAAATTGCAAAAAAAAAAATCATTTCTAACTTCAAAATCAATTCAATTTTTTTGAAATTCGAATTTCATTTAAAAATCTAAATCATCTCAAAAGATTTCAAAGATAATTCTTCCCAATATACAGAAAACTTTTCTCAAATATTATAGAAAGTACTTCTTCACATTGCAAAAATTTTTCTTGAAACTTCAAACTTTTCCAAAATAAGTTCAAATAATCTTTACAAATTTTTGAACATTTTTCCTAAATCAACTTAACTTAGATTTCTTTGAAACACCTAATCCTTTTTAATCGATTTCATGTTTTTGGTTTTTAATGTTTTAAAATCCGGGAGTTAAAGATGTTATTAATGTTTTGTAAAGGACATCTTATCTAATGGTGCCTCCCCATATATCCTAATTTCAACATTAATACATTGCTCCATCTTCCGAGCCTTGGCACTTACCATTAATTAGGTGTCATGTTCGAGTGGTACATGGGTGATCCTTAAGGATCATCCACCTTTTTCTCAATAATTAAAAATAAATTTTGGTTTTAAAAATCTAAGAGAAAGAGTTTTGGAAAACCTTTCTTCCAAATATTCATTATATTCCATCCAAAATCCCTAATCCTCCTGACCCACCTAACTCTTCCCTCTAAAAACCTTCCATTGAATCATTCAAGCGGTGCTAAACCTCGAAGCAATATAAGGGCATTAGCGGATCAAATCTCTTTAAGGAACTCACAAGAAGATTCAAGCTTCTCAGTGAGACTTAGAAGGTTCTCTTAAACCCTGAAACTTTCAAACTTTAAAACCTCTGAACTCCTAAAAAGAACCTTGATTGCTTAGAATCCTTAAACCCTTCAAAATTTGAAATTTTAAAGCACTTCAAAACTTCAGTATACTTTGAACCTTGAACTCTTCAAAATCCTTTCAAATTCCAAACTCTTTCTAGGTCCTAACACCAAAACAATCTTGATACAATTAGAAGCTCCATCAACCCTCAAAATGACCGAATTACCTTTAACCCCTCAATGTCTTTATTCCCTTCAAGCATCCTTCAACAACTCCAAATCCTAACAATCTCAGAAACTTAACATCTCAAAATCCTGAACATTACAAGAATGCCCTTGATACCCATAACTTCCTCAAACTATCTCAAACATTCCTGACCTCCCTAGACACTCGAATGTCTCAAAGGACCAAAATTCCTAGAACCGGAATATCACTACTAAAGACTGAAGTACCCTTAGCTCCTTAAAGGACCAAAGAACCCTTGCCCTCTCAAACAAGATCGACAAACCCCTCAATCCTTCACCAGGACCAAACCTTCCCAACTACCTGAATTTTTTTATTATCCCAAAGCCTGAACTCCGCAAATGACCAAAATATCCTTGGATCCAAGAAAATGACTACATGCAATACCCATGTTGTTCTCAATTTCCTCAAACAATCTCGAATGCTTTCCAGCTCAATCATTTCAATGACTCGAATGTCTCACAAGATCGAATCTCTTTTAAAACCCACACATCGCAAAAGAACAAAATAATCTTATCTCTTCCTAAAAGAATAAAAAATCTTTAGTGCCTCAAAATGACCAAAATGTCCCTTAAACTTCCCTCAACAAGTTGAGAAATCTTAAAGATAGCCGAAACTCCCTTCAATCCTTTAAAACGGTATCTATACCTTTTAAAACACCCAATTCCTTTGGCTCTCCCAAACCCTCAAACCACTAGCAGATTTCTCTTGATCTTTCAACTCTCTCAGTCTGTTAGTTCTCTCAATAGGCGTTGGATTTCCAGAAAAGCTCGCCTCATTAACCTTATACTCTATATCTTCTATCTTCTCCTAATCCTTCCTTATGGCCTTTAATATGAATCTCTTTAAAAAGGTATTGAAAGAAGATAACCCCGCAATTGGAGACCGAGGTTTCCTCGGGCGCCAGCCGAAGTTGTGATTGTTGCCATTTCGACAAGGCATAACCCAGTACAAACCCACATGTAATCTTGAGTATGATCAGACAATTCCTATTCATAGGAAACAAATTTTAGAGTCAATCAAAGGTTCTTAGTAATGGTGGCCGTCGGGTCCAGTTCACCCGGAACGATGGGAACTGGAACCGGCCGGGAACCGGAACCAAACCGCCTCAGCCGGTTCCGAATACGAATACACGTTTTGAGATTCGGGCCCGAACCGGGCCCGGAACCGGAACCACCTAGAACCGCCTGGAACCGTCCTCGATTCAGAACCGTGGAACCGGAACCTCCCCGGAACCGGCTAAAGTAGCCGTTGGAATCAGTCCAAAATGACATCGTTTTGGCTCTCAGGCGCGCGCTCCTCTAAAGAATATAACCATTAGAACTGGAACCGCCTAGAAGTCCCAACAACTATTTTTTTATGTATCAAATGGCTCCTAACGGCTAAAAACGACCAGTTTGCCCCAAACCCGTATAAATACACCATTTTATCATCATTCTCACCACACAACTCATCCTACTCTTCCTCTCTCTTATTACTAGTATTTTCTTGTGCAATTCTAGCTACTAAAAAGCTCATTTCCCACATTAGCTCTCAATTCCCATTTCCCACATTCTAGCAAAATGTCAAGGAGATCCGGAAAGGAAGTGATGCCTTCTGAACTCCCAATCAATCCAAATTTTCAAGTTGATGAGCAAGACCAAATTGAGGAGATGGAATTTGGGTATCATCAACAACATGCACATTATTCATCTTCATCACTCCCGCAAGGTGGAAGCTGTACAATTTCTCAGCATGGATCTACAAACATGGGGGCAACACAACCGGGAATATCACCACCATTTGGTAAGTTTTAATATTAGTTACAATTTATTTTATACAAACTTTAATTTTAGTTACATTATTATCTTAATTATAGTATAAATCAATTTTTTTACAATTAAAGGTACATCCTCTACCCCATCCGATGCCCACAATCTTGATCAAGATAATTATCAAGAAGAGGATGATGCCGTTGCTCCAACAAAAATAAAACCGGCTTCTTGAGTGTGGGCATACTTCACAAAGAGAGAAGATCCAGAGAAGCCCGGGACATACAAGCAATATTTCAATCTTTGCAGCAAAGGACTTGCATGGATGGAGGACACCGGAACCGGATCCTATGCCAAGCACTTGAAAATGCACAAGATCTACAAGGATACGGCGACAATGACGGGCGGTACTAGCGGTCAAACTATGATAGAGAAAGAATGATAGATGGCATGGCTAGGTTTATGATTGCTGAACAATTACCTTTTAATTTTGGTGAAATTCCTTACTTTGAAAACTTTGTTTGCACCACATTACAACCACAATATAGTAGAGTGCCTAGGAATACACTTAAACGTAGAGATTTTGCACAACATAGTAAAACTAGAAACCAACTTATGGAAATGATGAAAGCATTTGATGGTCATGTTTCATTAACTAGTGATATGTGGACATCTACTACTAATGAGGCATTTATTTGTGTTACACTTCATTGGATTGATAGTTCGTGGACGCTTCAGAAGCGTATTATTGCTTTTGATATTTTTGATGATGCACATACCGGTTTTAATATTTCTGAGAAAATTATTGAAGTATTATCTGAGTGGAATTTGTTAGACAAGGTATTCTCAATTTCTTTAAATAATGCTTCGAACAATGTTAAGTGTGTAGATTATCTAAAAGCTAATTCGAATCTTATACTCTTGCATGATGGTGATTACTTACTTGATGTTCGATGTTGTGCTCATGTTGTGAATTTGTGTGTACAAGATGGTTTATCTAACTTGAATTCCACACTAGAACCACTTAGGCATGTCATGAGAAAAATTAGAAAATGGGATCTTGTTAAAAATGAGTACAAAAAAAAGTGTGAGGAATCCGGTTTACGTCCTCGTCATTTTGCTCCCGACACCCTCACTAGATGGAACTCCACATATGAATTGTTAGTTAAGACTAAGAAACACCAATCCATTTTGACTAGTTTGTATAACACTATGGTTGTTCAACAAAATCAAGACTTAATGGGTGCGGACTTTTGGGTAAAGGCGAATGCCATACATAATGTTTTAAAATGTTTTGATAGTGCAACTAAGGTGTTTTAATTAGTTTATGAACCTAATGTGCATCTTGTTATAAATGAATGCATTAGTATTTTCCATGTCTTGCATGAGAACAAGAATGTTGCTGAGGTTAGTGGTGTTATTTATGATATGATG
Organism: Limonium bicolor; assembly: GCA_023374045.1. Classification (NCBI taxonomy): domain Eukaryota; kingdom Viridiplantae; phylum Streptophyta; class Magnoliopsida; order Caryophyllales; family Plumbaginaceae; genus Limonium; species Limonium bicolor. The sequence continues at coordinate 239,043,279 of CM041776.1, forward strand.
TCTAAATGGTTAACTATTTCAATGAATTTCCTTTGATTTATTGTATGGCAACTGTTCTTGATCCTCAAATAAAATGGGATGGTCTAACAAAATTGCTTGATTATTATTATAGTATTGTTTCAGGAGGTCCACCCAATGATGGTTATGTTCAAAAATATGTAGAAAAAGTTAATGCAGGCTTGAAAATGCTACATGATGAGTACACTTCAAAGTACCATCCGGACGAGCTTTCTTCTGCTAGTGGTAGTGGTTCCTCTTCTAAACCACCACACCCGGTATCAAAAGAAGTAGTTTGATTTCTAGTATTTTGAAATGACCAAGATCAGTTCAATCAGGTTCAGGATTTTGTACTTATGATGATTACATTAACTTCACTTTTAGTTTTGATGATGATGGTGATATAGATGTTCTTAAGTGGTGGCAAGCACATGAAGGAAAGTTTCCCATCCTTGCTAAGATAGCTCAAGATATACTAGCAATTCCAACATCAACTGTTGCTTCAGAGTCGACGTTTAATGCGGGCAAACTAGTGTTGGATGAAAAGAGATCAAGCCTTGCACCGGACTCAATCAAGGTTTGTGTTGAGAAGTATGATTGAGACTTAGCCGAGCTGAGATGCCAAGCACACGCATTACAATACGAGGGGCAACATGATTATTGGTATGAGATGAATGGGGACAACACCACTTAGGACTTCTATTTTGTATTGTAATCTTTTAGAATGTATTAGTATTATTTTCTTTCCATGTAATCTTTTAAGACTTCCAAATTGAAATCATGTAACCTATTAGTAGCTTTACTCTTTTTCCTTATTAGGGTTTTCCAATGGGTTTTTACCTAATAAGGATTTAACGAGGCAGTGAATCATATAATAAAATCTGCTCTGCTCTTTAATTTTTGCAAATTAAATACAAAAATTTTAGTCTTTGGTTCTTACATATTTAAGATTATAAACTTGAGGAATAACCTATCTAGGAGTAAAGTGGACGAAAAGAGCAACATGTGCGCGCAAATAGATCTAAAATCGGAGTTAAAACGAAGAAATTAGAGCCGATCGAATCTTTCCGGAACCGGTCGGAACCGCCCCGGAACCGGTCGGAACCGGAACCGGAACCACTCCGGAACTGGTCAGAACCGTTGATTTGAGCGAATCCGAAGAAAATATAGAGTTCCGGAACCGGAACCGCCCATGACCAGTTCCGAATCCGAATACACATTTTCCGGAACCGGAACCGGTGGAACCGGAATACCTTTCTCTTCCTTCCTAGTTCATTTTAGGTCATATCAGGTGACGACTTTAGTCATTTTCGCCTTTAGGGAATAAGTCTGTGTTAGGCCCATTGAGAGCGGGTGTAGTGCTTCTTACTAGCATTCCTCTTAAGCTTTTGGGAAAGACATACGATAGAGTTGGTATTGAAGGGATGCCAAGAAGCAGATTTTCACCTTCCACATAATGAAAGTTTTTGGGATCTAGGTTTTTCTATAAGTACCAAATTTAGACCCCCCTCATACTGAACAAACCACCCTCCATAGAATAACAACTCTGTTGGGGGAAACTTGAGTAATTTTTTCTTATAAACTTGGTTAACAACAAGACCTAACTAAAGGAATTAGCTAGATAGAGCAAGGAGCAAGAAAAAGGGGGCTAGAAAACCTCTCGCCATCTATGAACATCTTATTTATGGGTTTTGTAGATTGAAACCTAATCATTCTTGGGTTTCCGATTTAGCTAGTTTGGATAGTATCCTATTTAGAAAAGTTAGAATAACTAACTAGTTTATGTTGTTTTTAGGTGATGTGTTCAATTGTCATTTCCATTTCATTTGAATTACTTTTTGGGTTCAGTTTCAAATGTGTGGGAACTTTCATGCAGTGTTTTGAACATATTAGAAAAATAATTTGATGGACTGATCTTCCTTCAAAGTTCTCCATTAGATTTGTCACTTCCCTGTAAGTTTCCATTTTCATTTGGTTTTATGGTGAAATAATTAATACATATAAGCAGTCTCTTTTTGGCTTGTTGGACCAAGTGAGATATATACTGATGCATTGTTGTTTCGGATTGTGGTTGTCCATACAAATTATATACTAGGTGGCTTGGTGACTTTGTTGATCAAACTTCGGGAGAGGTTAGCCATTTATATCCAAAGTAGTGAAATCATGGTTGAGATTTGATCCAGCTTATTTTCTTAATTACTGATAAGCTTTAGTGAAAATGTGTTAGCATCAGAAGACTTAAGCTGGTATCTAACTTTTTGCCTATCCTTTTTCTTTTGTTTCAAGAGGGTAAATTACATGCTCCACAAGAGATACGACATCTTACAAGCCCAACTTCTAGAAGAGACTACAATTGAAGTAAAAGATAATTTAGAGACCAATATACAAGTTATACATTTTGATGTGATTTCAATTTCTGGCACTGAGAATACACTTGATGTAAAAGTTGAATTTATAGTTGCACATACCTTACTAAAACGTGTATATATATATATATATATATATATGTATAATAGTAGTATACCATATTTGAAGATCAAAACAAGAGTGTACCATTGATACCTGTGGTAGGAGGGATGATGTCCATATATACTGTTGTTCTTTGGTAATTACCCATGGATGATGTCTCCTTAATAATCCCTTAGTAATTACCAATAAATACAAAATCCTTTACTAATTGCAGATGAATAACCCTGGGTGATTTCTATACAGAAAAATCTCTTGCAAATATAGATCCCAACAACATTTGTGCAGTATGAGAGAGAGAGAGGGGGGAAAGGAAAAGTCAAGAATTTCGTGAGCATCGGAGACACCGTGGGTATTGGAGAAGCCGACCAGTTCGTCAGCCACGATGTGGAAGCGAGAGCAATCGGAGAAGGAGAAGGAGTTGTGCGTGCACTTGGGGGCGGGGAGACGAAGGTTCGAGGTGGCGTTGCAGATCTGGGCCTGGGCAGAGGCGGCGACGTAGGTGGTGCTCTCGGTCTCCCGCGGCGAATGGCGACAGCTCAAGGCTTAGGTCACGTTACGACAGTTCAAGGCGGAGGTCTCGTTTTTGCTCGAGGCGACGAAGATCCTCGCGACAGCGGAAGGTTGCCAGTCCCCCCTGAAGGTGGGTAGCAGACCGGCGGTCGTCCCGTCGCTCGTCTTTGCACTTCCCGGTGCGGTATCAAATGGAGGAGTGGGTCGAGAGACCGGCGTGCTCAAGTCCGAGGGAGTCGTCGTCTGTGATACTCGTCCTGCGAGTTGCAATGGCTGCTGATGTGATGCTAGTATGAATGCGAAAGCCAGGGAGAAACAAAAATGCAGGAGATGTTGCTTGATGCATGGGATGTGCTGTCTGGTTGCTCGTATGGATAGGAACGTTGACACATCTATATCTCGAGGAAGAGGCGGCCAAACAACAAGCTGGCTTTGCTTTTGTGAAAATGGCCAGCCCTTTCCATGTTAAGCAAGCGGTGGACAAGATTCATGGCCGAATCTTCATGGGCCACAGAAAATTTTTGCTTGTAAAGCAAGTACGAGGGAAGGATTCGTCTGTTGGGGGTGATTATAAGTCAGAACAGCAAGGATGTTTGAGCAATACGGCAAGCTTGAGTGCCCCCCTGTTCCTGAAAATCCATCGCCAGCTACCAGTGGAGGTAAGGGTGGAGGCGTTAAAGGTGGCGCGGGTATGGAGGCCCCGGGTGGTGTTGACGTGGTTATTAGTGGCGCGTGTGGGGAAGGGGGTGATGAACAGGTGTCTGTCTTGGGAAATTGGAACGGGCGACAGATGATTCAAATTCGTTCCAAACAGACGCTGGGCAGGGATGAGGCGGTCGGCGGTTCAGAAATAGGTGAAGGTGGTGATGGCATTTCTCTGCAGAACGGCGTGGATACCATGGCCGTGGTAAGTGCAGACAGGTGGGCAGTGGGCGTGTGATTATCCCTGGAAGCTCTAACGGCGACCACGCACTCAATTGTGCCTGTTTCTGTGTGGTGTGTGTGTCCTTGTTGCCGTGAACGTGGCCCATGTCTCGAGGAGTCCCCAGTGCCTAAAGATGGGGGTTTGTTGTCCTCTGTTTCCAAGGAAGGGAAGGATACACCGGCTACTTGCAAAGAAGGTGGCGGTGGTGGTAGCGGTGGTGGCGTGAACCTTTCGCCATCAGGAGGTATTGGTCTAGAGGTTGGTAGCGCGTGCAAGAAGGAAGGTTGTGAGCGTGGTCATGTTCTTGGGAGTCTGGAAAGGCGCCATTTTCAAATGGTTGTTAATTGTTATTGCTGCTCACACGGCTTAGTTGAAGGGACGCCATCGGGAGCGGCTACTATTTTGAAGATCACGTGTTCCAAGAATGAAGAGGATGGGGCCGACAAAAATATTGAAGTGGGGGTTAATGATGGTGGAGGCAGTCTGATGAGTTCGATGCCAAATGCCTACGGGAACGGCGCTGTGTGTCCCTCCTCGGGTTGGACACACCAGGTAGGCTACTTTTGGCCGACGTATCCGTTGCAGAGCAGTGATCAAAATTGTGGTGGTGGAGGCAACCACAGGGATGGGGTGTTTGGCCGTATGGCTCCTATGTGGGCTGGTACAATACTGGTGCTGGGCTGCCCACATATTATGGCCCTGTTCCAAGTGCGACTGCTGGTGTCAACAGGGGCCCATGTCAAGGGGCAGTGGGCAGTGGTACTCGGGTTCCAGTGTCCATTCGCAAGCCGTTGGTTGGGAAGGATTTGGAGGTTGATCCAGTCGTGGAGATTTGGTGAACAATGAGAGGGGAGAGTTGGAGGAAGGAACCAAGTGGTTTGATAATCCTGGTAGTGCTGAAGTCGTGGGGGTCGGCCATGATCGAATTGGAGTTGGTGCTGCTGATCCGTGTAGCCCACCGGTTTCTGAGCCGATTGGCCCTCAGACTCAATTGATGAAGGATGATTTAGAAGATATTGGCCTTAGGAGCCTTTCGAGGACCCAGAATTTCCCCCTGGGTTCGAACCAGCTAGAGGTTCTCCCATTTTGGGAGATGACCCTGAGGAGACAATTGTTAAAGAGGAAGCAAGACAAACTCTCATCTTTGCCAAGCAGCTCGGATGCACCGTCCCTAACGAGCAGCTTGCCCTATCCAATTATGAAGAGATCATTCGAAAACAGAAGCGAGCTTTCGCCGGAGTTGTCACATCGAGAGTGAAGAGTCAAAAGAGGAGTCTGATAGATGCTCTAGGAGTATCTCTAAAGAAAAGGGCAAGAGAGTTCGTGGGACTGGACCCCGGGGTTTTAGTAAGTTTTCTCGAGTCAATAAGGTGGCCATGCGGGGCAAGAAGAAGGCTAAGTAGACTTAAGGGTCCCTCTTAACTAGTAAGATAAGTAAGGCTAGAAAGGATATACGTTCTTTTCAGTAACGTTATTACACTATGTTTTTTGTTCTTTGTATTTTCTCTAAATTGTCCTTAAGCGGGAAAGGCATTCATGCCTCAGTACTGCTATGTAAGCTGGGCACTAGCCAATTATCAAAAAATAGATAACAAAGTTCATCGCTAATTATGAATGGATAACAATGTTTACTTCATTTATGATAATTAGTGACCAATGTTAAATTTTCTTCATTTATGAATATTTTTTATAGTATTTCGTGTAGGGGTGTCAAAATCGGGTTTCGGGTCGGGTTGAGCTTAACTCGAACCCGACCCGAAAATAGTTTTGGTCAACTCGAACCCGACCCAAATCCGGAGTGGGTTGTACTTCTTTAACCCGAATCCGAATCCGAGCGGATTGACCCGAACCCGATCCGTTTTTTCAAAAATTTATTTTATTTTCAAATTTTGGATTATTTAATAAAAAATATAATAGTATAATATTAATTAATTCATTAAGTATTATGTATAATATATAATCATATGTTATCGATTAAATGTTTATTTAGTCATGAATTAATCATTAAATACTAATTAAGTCATTAAATATACTCCCTCCGTCCTGAATTGACCGTCCTGTTTACTATTTGGATATGTCGTTTGACTTCAATTTTTAATATATAAGATAAATTATTTTGAAAATTTAAGTTTTGTATATGAATCCTTACATAATAAACTATATGTTACAAAATTTAGTTTTATAAAATTATTTTATCTTATATGCTTAATATTGAAGTGGAAAAACGTGCCATAAAGCAAACAGGACGGTCAATTCAGGACGGGGGAGTAACATATTTTCTATTTTTAATTAAAATTTTTTTCAGGTTATGGGTTAGCGGGTTTAACCCGAACCCAAAGCAGGTTTTAATGACCATCCGAACCCGATCCGAAAATAATTTTGGGTCAAAAAATCTCAACCAAAACCTGGCTTTTTACGGATCAGTTTCGGGTCGGGTTTCGGATTCGGGTCAAGATTGACATCCCTAATTTTGTGGGCAAAATCTACTACTAACGAAATTTTTTATTTTACTAACAATTTTTTATCAGTAATGACTTTTTTAGTAGTGGTTGATTCAATAGCGGCGAACGGGGTGGGAGAATTTTGGGTGGCTTCGATTGCGTTAGCGTTGGGGGGTCATGGATGAAATCCAAGAGTTTTTCGATAGTGGGGAGGGAGAGAGGATGTACTACAAGGAGAAGAAATACATGCTCTAATTTTGTGTCTTATCTTCTCGATGCTACTAGTGTGTGGTTTGCAGAATCAAAATTTATGCTGATTTCACCATAATAGAATGAATGTGTCTTTCGTTGTCTATTTATTTAAGAACCCTAAAGTGAAATTCGTGTTGATTTCTGGCGTTTTATGATTAGGTGTTAAATGGTTTAAGCATGTGATGTGATGTATGGTTATATTTCCAAATTTTTGGATGAATTAGACGTCCTCAATTTAACTCTTCAAAATCATTAATATGTTAGTTGTGGTGATATGTTCTAGTTCTACCATAGGAAGGATATATACCAAGTTGAGAAATTTTATTACATGAAGTTCAAACACCAAGGCATTCCCATCGCCGTGGACCTATAGCTTAGGTTTTAGCTTCACTCATACTCCCTCAATCCCACCTCCAGTGTCCCATAAGTCTTTTCTCTCCTATCCCAAAATTGTGTCTCCCTTGTGTGTGTGAAGTTACAGTTTCTACTCTACTTTTAATGGTTTCTTAATATGTGTGTAAAAGGAAAAGGCACTGCGGTTGGGACGAAGGGAGTACAAGAATAGAGTAAATTAGGGATTTAGGAAGTGTAGTATGGGTTTTGGCTGCTCTTGCCTTCCGTCGTTAATCAATGTGTTTAATTAATTTTGGAAACTATTAGAGATTTAGGGCATCCACAATAACAAGAGTGGATTCCACTCTCAAAATAATAATATTTTTATTCTTCTTACTCACAATCTCTCTTCTTTTGCTAAGACACCCACTTTTGGGGTTCTTAGTTAAGAAACTCTCACACAACTTCTCTCCTCCATGTCATATTTATCCTTTTGTTTTATTAATTTAGATTAAATTCCACACCATTGTGGATCCTTAGGAAGTCGAGTGGCTATTTCCTCAAGCATAGATAATTTTTTAGAGGAGAAAGTCCGTTACGTGTTTCTAAATACGTAGCATCTAGAGTATTAAAAAGTAAAAAAAAAACCCTACCCATTGAATACAACAACAGGAATTAAGTTGTTACATTAATACGTTGCGAATTTGTGTCAGTTATTAAGCCATCCCGCACCACACACAATAGAAAGCATAGTTTATTACACTCATAATATCTTGAAATTTAATACATCGAGGACAAATTAAAAAAAGCAAATTTATGGAAGTGACTTACGTAGTTTACTACTAGTACTACAGCTAAGAAGCTGGTTCCACATCCACTCCTTTTCATGAAACTAAGAAACAAACCCTTATAAAAAGGCCCCCCTACCTCATCACTTTTGCATGTCAAACTCAAACTCATACTCTTATTTTAGCTATCTACTTAATTATTCCCAACACTATCTAGCTAGCTATTCCTTCATCTTCCTCACACACATTATACGATCAAATAATCATCATCAACAACAATCGACACAATGGAGGTTGAAAGAGTTCAAGCCATAGCATCACTCTCAAACCCAGTCAACACAATCCCACTTGAATACATCCGATCCGAAAACGAACAACCCGAAAAGACAACCATGAAAGGCTCAGTCCTCAAGGTCCCCGCAATCGACATGAGTGATTCCGTCGACGAAGCATGGCTTGTCGACGAGATGGCGAGAGCAAGTGAGGAATGGGGTTTGTTTCAGATCGTGAACCATGGAATCCCATCTGAAGTGATAGCACTCCTCCAGAAAGCCGGTAAGGAGTTCTTTGAACTTCCACAAGAAGAGAAAGAGAAGATTGCTAAAGAAGAAGGATCAAAGAGTGTAGAAGGTTATGGTACTAAACTTCAAAAAGAAGTTGAAGGTAAAAAGGTTGGGTTGATCATCTATTTCATCTTCTTTGGCCGCCTACTGTCATCAATTACAAGTTTTGGCCACAGAATCCTTCTTATTATAGGTACGTACCATTTCTACTATTTTCAACAAAGATTCTACTACTATTTTTCAATCAGATGTCTGTCGGTGTAAATTTAATAACTGATTCTGATAACTGTACTATTTTTCAACAAGTATTGATTTCTGCCCGTCAATACATCTCTTTTAAGTGAACTTCAGTAGATGTTTTTCCTTTACCTGTCTATGTCAAACTACAATCTTAGTCTTCTTCTTTGACTAATTTCATGAAAAGGGAAGCAAATGAGGAATACTGTAAGCATCTAAGAACTGTAGCGGAGAAGCTATTCAAGTACCTTTCAATAGGGTTAGGTCTTGAAGAGAATGAGATGCTTGAAGCCTTTGGCGGGAAAGATCTTGAATACATGATGAAGATCAATTACTATCCACCATGTCCACGACCTGATGTTGTCCTTGGTGTTACTGCACACACTGATCTCTCTTCCTTCACCATTCTTGTCCCTAATGATGTACCTGGTCTTCAAGTCTTCAGAGATGGTCATTGGTATGATGTTGAGTACATCCCTAATGCCCTAATCGTCCACATTGGTGACCAGATCGAGGTAATTATTAATTACTTCCTTAAAATTTACAATTACTATTTAGAGCAGCTTGCTTGATAATGGTACGTACTACTTAATTAGTTACAATTACTGAATGAATATTAATGTATCAGATCGTGAGCAATGGGAAATACAAAGCGGTGCTTCACAGGACAACTGTGAACAAAGATAAAGTGAGGATGTCATGGCCAGTATTCTTGGAACCTCCACCAGAGAAAGAAGTCGGTCCACACCCAAAACTTGTGGAAGATGATAAAGAAAACCCACCAAAGTATAAAACCAAGAAGTTCCGTGACTACCAGTACTGTAAACTCAACAAACTTCCACAGTAGTACCTTACCTAGCTAGTCTCAGTAATCTCATATTTATGATGATGTTGATGGTGGATGGATTGATTTACGAATTAATTTTAGTTGTGGTTTTTTTGTGGATTTAATATTGTTGACTTATTCTACTACTATTACTATTAATATTACTATTACTATTGCTTGTGTGACGTTGATGGGATTGGGTGAAAATCAAATTAATCCAAATCGTGTTTCTCCAATAATTATTATATCCAAATTATGGAGATTGATCTCAATAATCTCATATCCATGATGATGTTGATGGTGCATGGATAGATTTATGAATTAATTGATTCGTCGTGTGGTTTTTTTATTTAATATCTTATTTAAAATAAGAGAGGTTTGGAGATAAATTCAGACTTAAATCTGTTTAGATTCACCGCTACTACATAGATATTTTAAATGAGAGGGAGTATTAATGTTGATTTATTCTATTACTATTACTATTGCTTGTATGACGTGACGGGAGTGGGTGAAAATCAAATTAATCGGAATCGTGTTTCTCTAGTAATTGTATTATATACAGATTATGGAGATCGATCGCAATAATCTCATAATTTATGATGATATTTTTTGAAGTAAAAGGATATAAATAATGATGAGAGTTAATAGAAAAATAGATATATAGGAGATTGAAAAAATCAGATATTTCCATTAAAGATGACAAGGCCCCAGGCTCCGACGGCTTCACAGCCAAATTCTTCAAAGCGGCTTGGGATATTGTCGGGGAGGACATCTGTCAAGGTATAAAAGGCTTCTTTCACAGTGGCCGACTCCATCGTCAAATTAACACCACCCTTATCTCCCTCATTCCTAAATCTGATGCCGCCTCCTCCCCTGGGGACTATAGACCTATCTCCTGCTGCAACACCCTCTACAAGATCATCAGCAAAATCCTCCTCGCTGAGAGACTGAAGGATATCCTCCCCTCCCTCGTGAGCAAGAACCAAGGAGCATTTATCAAAGGGCGCCTTATATCTGACAACATCCAACTCTGCTCTTGCCTGATGAAGAACTACCAAAGGGCCCACATATCCCCTCGTTGCATGATGAAAATGGACATTAGGAAAGCTTTTGACACGTCGACTGGACCTTTCTCCAGGACACCCTATCCTTCCTAAACCTCCCCCCCCCCTAGGTTTAGTAATTGGATCATGCAATGTGTCACCTCCGCTTCCTACTCGATCAACATTAATGGATCCCCCTCTGGTTTCTTCAAAGGTAGGAGGGGTTTACGCCAGGGAGACCCTTTATCCCCCTACCTGTTTGTGATGGTTATGGACATGCTATCCCGCCTCCTCGACCAGCTCCCCCTTTCCCCGGGCTTCCGTTTCCACCCATCTTGTACCTCTCTCCGCCTCTCCCATCTCTTTTTGCTGATGACGCCCTGTTATTCTGCAGGGGAGACCTTGATTCGATCTCTCACATGCTTGGAAAAGTTAAGTTGTTTTCAGAAGCCTCAAGATTACACCTCAACCCTGCTAAATCCGACCTATTTCTTGGAGGGGTTACTCCCCCTCTCGCTGACACCACATCTTACACTCCACTGGTTTTAACCTTGGCTCATTCCCTTTCCGCTATCTTGGCATCCCTATCACCGCAAGGAAACCAAAAACCACAGACTTTTCCCCCCTCGTGGATAGCATTCGCAAAACCATCACCTCTTGGGCTCACAAATCCCTCTCTTTTGCCGGCCGCCTCTCTCTCATACAAAGCACTCTTTTTGGCATTGTTGGCTTTTGGGCCTCTAGCATCTCTATCCCTAAAAATATTATCAAGATCATCATTAAGTGCTTCAGTTCCTTCCTCTGGTCGGGCGAGGTTGACACCAACTCCACGCCTATGGTGGCTTGGAGCACCACTACAAACCCCCCCAAAAAGCAATGGTAAGCTTGGTCTTAAGGACATCCATAAGTGGAATAATTGCTTCCTCCTTAAATCCATCGCCGCTATCCCCTATGACACGGAGCGTCTATGGATCCAGTGGATCCACAACCACTACCTGTCTAACCAAGATATCTGGACGGTCTCCGCAAAAGGAAATGACCCATGGGCCTGGAAAGCAACCCTCCATTCCAGAGACTGGTGGATCAAGCAATGCGGCTCCACGGAGGATGCCTGTTCCTTGCTCCTATCCTACCTACCCTCCTCACTCCCCCGTGCGTTTATTCTATAAGGATACAACCCAGCCCGCTAGAAGGTTCACCTGGCATAACATCTGTGGAATACCTGGTCTATCCCCAAAGCAAAATTTATTTTATGGGTTTCTATTAGAAAATAGACTAAAAACTTGTGATAAGCTCCAATCCTGAGGCATATGTCTGGCTATCTAGATGCTGGCTCTGTGAGCTTGCTCAGGAGACTAGCCGCCATCTTTTCTTTGAATGCAGGTACTCTCGCAGGGTCTGGTGGAGCACTTGCGACTGGCTGGGGATCCCCACAAATAGGACAAGCCTCCGAAACTGTGCCCTCTGGATCGGCCGATACTGCAGAAGGAAATGTCCGATTGACCAAGTGAAAAGAGCCGCTATCGCCAATGTGGTCTACTACATATGGATCGAGAGATGCAAGAGAGCCATGGCACACCAACAATCAAGGGACGCCTCACTCATTGTTGCGGACATCAAAGCTGCCACTAAAGCCATTATCTGGATGAAGATGGGCCACTCCAACAAAGACTTACTTTGGCTTGAGAAGATCCTATACTCCTAATCTCTTTAGTAGTGGGGGACTTTTGTATTCCCTCTATAGCTGGACCCACGTTTTCATGATAGTGAGGGCTTTTGTATATCCCCCTTATCTAGCTCTTGAATATCTTGTGGTTTCTGATATATAGGTCTCTATATATCATTTTTGTAAAAACTATCTATATATATCAATTCATTACCTTTTTCAAAAAAAAAAGAAAAAATCAGATATCAACCAAGGTCCATAGTTTCTAGTGGGAATATACAAAATTTTCCCTAGTTATTACAAAGATGGCATAGAGCCGGCAATAGGCGAAGACATATACAAAATTCATACCCCACAAAGTAGCTCTAGGAGCAAAGTATCTGTCCAACCATTCCTGGTCTTTGGAGGTGTGACACATCTTTGTCCAAATGATTGCTTTCGTTGCTGTCTTGATGTCTGAAAAATGAAAGAGGGATCTCTGGTCTGGTTAACCATGGCCCGTTTGCACCTCTCGGTCCAGATATAGTCAATGTTCATAGAACACGATTCGATCCACGATCCTACGATTTTACGATCCAAATTCATAGTTCGATCCGGATCGCAGGTAGGATCAGATCATGTAGGATCGTCAAAGATCACGATTCCATTGCACGATCTTACGATCTGCACTCTAGATCCATAGTCGATCCTACGATCCCATCGATCCCAACTTTATTTATAGTTTTAAGTTTTCTTTTCATATCAATGTAAACTATATTTATTAATATAAAGAAACAAAAAGTCTCAAAATTTTGTAGATAGGCATAATCCATAAATATTATGACTTTGAACAATGCAACTGAATATTATTAAACGACTTGTATATGTAATTTATTAAGGTCACTGAGCGGAAGGATTAAGATGGAATATCACTTCTTGTTACTCTCCATTATGAAAGATTATAATATGTACATGGGTGTTCAAAAATGTAAACATTTAAAGTGTTATTTAATTTGTAATTTGAAAAAATTCAAAGTTATAAAGCTTAAAGTAGAAAATGAAAAAAACTTAAAAGAACCAATACAAATTTATAAAATATTATGATTACTTTTATCATTTTTTTCTTCTTGGTTTTATTGAAACAATAAGTTGTTAGAACTCATTTTGAGTGAGGATGAATAGGAAAACCCCATTTTTTATTAATAAATAACTTGTAGCTCATAATTTTTGTTGGGGGGTGATGAAGAATAAAAATGCACATAAAAATTATACAGTTTGTGGATTTCATTTATGTTTAACTTATCTTATTAAATTTTTGTCTTTTTTATGGACCATATTATGAGAATTCATATGGTTTGCTTATCTATATTTGATTTTGTAAGCGTACTATCATTGTTGTGGACTTAAGTTTTATTTTTTAATTCACTGATGCTATATATTCTTACTCAAATTAACTTTATGCTTTAAAATAGAATTGTTTATAATATATGTATAATTTTGAACAATATTTATTCATTTTTTGTAGGATCGAACGATCCCACGATTCGATCCCACAATCCGTCCTAGGGGTCACTTACGATCCTACGCTAGGATCGCGATCCTAAAAACATTGGATATAGTAGACAACATTGATGACTACTGCTTTTTCACCAGGTCTATCGGGTGATGTCTTCTGCAGTAGTGATCCAATTGGAGCAGCTGCGGAGGCTCGTTTTGTTCGTAGGGATCCCCGGCCAACCATTCACAAATGCTCCACCAGATCCTGTTAGAGAAGCTGCAGTGGAAAATAGATGGTGACTAGTCTCTTGAGCGCGCTCACAGAGCCATCATCTGTTAGCAACAAATGCCTCAAATTTGGAGCTTATCACAAGTTTTCAATCTACCTCTGAAGGTAACCAATAATATAAATTTAGCTTTACGAGTAGCCCTAATTTTCCAACAAATATTAAAAAAGGAGGACCTTGGGGAGGAGACATCATTATAAAAACAACTGACGAAGGCGGAGAGAATAAGAGAGAAAAGCAACACAGCTCACATCGTAGACCCTATTATTTGATCCACAGTCTCTAGCATGGAGGAAGATTTCCAGGTTCAGGGTCATTCCCTTAGTTATAGTAACCCAAATGCTAGGACTAGACAGATAAAGACTGTGGATCCATTATGATGATGTTGATGGTGCATTGATTGATCTACGAATTAATTAATTAGCTGTGGTTTTTTTGTGGATTTAATATTGTTTACTTGTGTGACGTTGATGGGATTGGGTGAAAGTCAATTAATCGATCTCGTGTTTCTCGAATAATTGTATTATATACAAATTATGGAGATCGATCTCTAATCTTCAATCAAATGGTTGATACATTATCTTCACATTAGATGTGTTTGGATAATATAAAATCTTTGGAAATTTCACAAGATACATGTTGTTATTTGAGTGAATTTTACGAAATATTTCTAATGTTTTATTTTTATTATGAGATATTCTTAAGTTTTATTTTTTTACAAATATCATTGAAGTTTTATTTTCATTAGTGATACCGCTAAGATTTCATTTCATTATAATACCTTCCGTTCATTATGATATATTATATTGTTATATCCCGATATTACCTTCACCCCATAATAACTGAGAATTTATGGTCAAATTTAAAAATAATTGAAATTAGAAAAATAACACAAAAAAATTAAAGATCAATAAAGTTTGAATTTACTTTTGAAAATGAATATTATTAAATATACAAAAAACAACAATAGTTAAATAATTGAAATGACTAAATAATACAAAAATAAATTATTTTAAAAAATAAACATAAATTGTTAAAGTATAACATAGCAATGACTTAAATCATAGAAAAGTATAATAATAATAAGGAAAATATTAAAAGGAAAATTTCATATGGTACATAAAAAACTCATTATAAAGTATGAAGAAAGATAAATATAATCAATTTTTTGTGATTTTGATGTACTGGCTATAACTATTTTATGATTTTAAGTCTCCATTACAATAGTTTTTAAATTATGTAACAATTTATGTTTTTAAATAAATTATTTTTATTGTTTAGCAATTTTTTTATTTAAAATTTTATTATTTAATCTTTTTTATTTAATTATATTCATTTTTTTAATTATTTTTATGTCTCTTTATATTTTTTAAAATTAATAATAAACCTTTAAGGTTATCGGAGCATATGGGTAAGGATAAAATGAGGATATTAAAAATATAATATATCAAAATTAGAACGGGGTATCTGGTAATGAAATTGAAATCTTAAGGTATCCCGTAATAAAATTGAAATCTTGAAAGTATCTCGTAATGAAATTAAAATCTTGGAGGTATCTCGTAATGAAAATAAAACATCGGAGATATCTAGTAAATAAAATAGAACCTCAAGGTATCACATAATACAAATGAAACATCAAGTATGTTATAAATTTATTCAAATCTCACGGTA
This sequence comes from Limonium bicolor, assembly GCA_023374045.1. Classification (NCBI taxonomy): domain Eukaryota; kingdom Viridiplantae; phylum Streptophyta; class Magnoliopsida; order Caryophyllales; family Plumbaginaceae; genus Limonium; species Limonium bicolor. Next base: position 239,058,763 of record CM041776.1, read on the forward strand.
TCTTATGAAATTTCCCTAAAATCTTTAATCTGGGTCTCTAATTACATGTTTGTAATTAATATCACTTGACAGCTAATTATAATGCAAAACATATCTGGCGTAATCTAGGGTAGGGTCTCCTCCGACTCTACCGGTCAATCCAACCTTACGGTCTCATGCATGCATGATGCATGCATCTATATTCATTTCACAGGTGCAAGGCATCTATATGAACAAGAGAAGCTGTACTTATTATAATTGCGAGGCATTTATTTGTTTTTTAAGGAATTGATTGCCTATATCCCGAATAGCCCGGCCCATGCTCTTTTCTATATATCTCCAACCACATGCACATTTAATTCACCTCGGTTACTACCCTATTAATCTCCATCTACCCATACTATAATTGAGTCACATGCTAATACAGTACTGCTGTGTAGCTAGACCCCTCGACTTCCTCCAACTAATAATACTTTCATCTTTCTTCCCTCTCCCGAATTTCAACTGCTACCATCATTTTGGGTCTTTTTTGAGAGCAAACTTGCAGCAGATCATTCAGATAAAAATAGGAGCATACAAAAAGGTGGGGAATGAATCGGATCGCTCATTGGCCAACATGCCATGGGAGATAGATTGCATGATTACCCCACATCATCCAATCACTGGAGCAATTGTAAATTTGTAAAGTAAAACAATTAGAAAAACTGGGAAATTAGACAGAATATTAATACATGGGTCATTCTCAAAATGATCAAAGTTTAGGAGCACATGATGAAGGTCAGAGACCACCGATTACCTGGCAAAAGAGGCCATGAAAATCTCGCAGAATCATTGACCAAATCTAGCTGGCCTCTTTGCATTCTCAAAGAGGAAGTTTCACGTGGTGTTTAATAATGCTGGAGAAATAGAGGAATTGAGGCATCAGTAAGATATAGGGTAAAGAAATTCTTGAAATAGGACTCAAACGTTGGGAGATTAATGATTAGATCGAAAAACCCAAGACATGGATTGTACTAAGGGGTATACCCAATGTCACGAAAATTGCACAAATGATGGGAGAAGTGGTAAAAACAGAGGAGGAAAATAAGGTTTTGTTGAGAAGGCGGAAATCCGAATCCAAGTACTCCAATTTATCAATATGAAAATCCTGGTTAACATTGATAATCAGGATTTCCCGGTTAGCATAGTCGAAGTAGAAGGCCCCATCGATGAAAATCATACAATCAAGGAAGAAGATAGCATCATTCAGGCTACAAAATCGCCGTCCAAGAGGGATGATCCCCAGAAGCAGAATAGAAAAGAACAGCAATCAATGAACCAACATAATGGCGGCTACATGAAGGAATCCCAAGAAAGTGAGATGAACTATGGAAAGGAGAACAAACTCCACAATCAGGGCCACATAAACGGTGTAAATGATCAGGAAAATAAAGAGTCGCCTGAGGAGGAAGCATCGGGAAATGATACATTAATCAATGAATGGCTGCTAGCCAAGATGCAGGACTCCAAACCGAGTCCTACTCCAATGTCTGCTACTGAAAAACATATCTTGATGAAGGAGGAATATCCATTGATGTAACTCTATATCGAGGTATGATAGGTTCTTTACTATATTTAACAACAAGTCGTCCTGACATTCTCTATGCAGTGTGTCTTTGCGTAAGATTCCAGGCAAATCTAAAAGAATTGCACTTGCATAGTGTCAAGCGAATATTTCGCTACCTCAAAAGCACTCAGGACAGGTACCTAGTATCCGAGTACTCCAGATTTCACATTGATAGGTTACAATGATTCTAACTTCACAAGTTCCTTGTTAGACATAAAGAGTACTTATGGAACTGCTCAATTTTTAGGCCTATGTCTAGTAGCATGGAGCTCCAAGAAGCAGAACACAGTAGCACTGTCATCTGCTGAAGCTTACGTCTCTGCAGTTGCTTGCTATGCGCAAATACTATAGATTCAACTACAACTTCTGGATTATCTAATACCTCCTTCTTGCAATATTATATTCTGTGATAATAATAGTGCTATTGACTTGTCTAAACATCCAGTTCATCATTCCAGGACTAAATATATTGAAATTCGACATCACTTCCTAAGAGATTGCATTGAAAAAGGATTGGTACAACTAGAGTATGTCTCCACTACTTACAACTTGCATACATATTCACCAAGCCCCTATAGGGAGATCCACTTGAATCTCTACGTTCTCAACTTGGAATGACTCGTATGACATAGCTAAGGTAGTATCTCCTTCTTCTACTTGCCTTATATCAGTTTTAATGCATGAGTATGTCTGTTACGAGCACTAGAGCAAAAATGACTTTTTTTCCTCGCTTTATCATAGCGAAAATTCACTCGTAAATTTTTTGGAGAGGAATTCGTTTGCACCGCTCTCGCCCAATCAGAAAACATCTCTTGACATTACGGTAACCAATTTTCACACGCTATTCTCATTAAAAGTAAACCTTTCTTCTACCTAGCCTCTCTTCCATGTCTAAGCCTTACTCTCTTTCCTTTCCTCTAACCATTCTTGGAATCTTGACCTTTCGCTTCATTGTAGCCATGGCTTCAAACCCAAACCCAAACCCCTTCGACGTTGTGCTACCAGTTGAAGTTGCCAACAACCCAAACCTCCTTCAAGCTCTCATTAACCAACTAGCCGCCCTCCAAGCCCAACAAACTCCAAGCTCAACTCCGTTGGCTCCTGCCATGTCAATAGACACCTCGCTCATCACCATCCCTATCACGTCATCTATACCAGAACCCACTATCTCTGTCAATCCCTCACCCACACTATCTATGAAAAAGCCAGGAGCCACACTGTCCCCAACAGAAAAAACATCTCCTCCACTAACCCCAATTATACCCACACCCAACACCATCACAAAATCCCAGTCCCATGAACCCATACAATTTGGCTCAATCGAAATCACCGTACCAAACCCTACTGCAAACCCAGAAACTCTCTCCCCCACCGTCGAACCTAAAAATCCATTAGCAAACCCTAGCACTGAAATAAATCAAGCTCCTTCTCTAGAGTAATCACCTCCTCCAAAAAGACTCGTCGTACCAAAACAATAGCTCCTCGTCCTCCCGTTACAACTTGAAATCTCTGATCTACAGGTAGAACCCTTCTGACATCCTCGACCTCCCCTTCGGCTGTCCCGAGTCCTCCACCACAACCTACAGTCACTGCATCAAAACAAGAAAAATAAGAAGCGGCACTAACTTCTCAAATTAAGCAGACTCATACATTGGCATCACCTCCACTAGAAAGTGATTGCGTCCCTGATCAGAATCAGTTCCACCACCACCCAGACTTGGTCTCATCGACATTTAAAATGCAGTGTATTCTTTACCCATAGATGACCCTGCCAAATCTTGAAACCTCGTCAAAGGCAAGCTTCTTGATCTAGATTTGTTAAACTCGATGGGTTTTACAATGTTTGAGGAAATGCTTCGTTTTCAAAAACTAGATTCACTTGTTCTTTGGAATTCAAACATATCATTAGATAGAGTCCTATGAGTTTTTATCAAAACTGTGTCATTCAAAAAGGAAAATTGATGACTGAGGTACATGGAACAGCTCTGATCCTGGATTCAAACACAATAGCCAAACACTAAGCCATTCCCACCTTTGGTTTATGATTCTATGATCGTGCTGGTTTTCCTGAACTTAACTTTGTTGAAGCTCAAGAGGTATATGATTTCTTTTTACCTAACAGTCGTGTCAGTCACTCTTTAGACTGACCCGTTCTATCAAACATCCATTAAATGCTTTATACTATAGTCATAAAAAATCTTGTGCCTCTAAAGGAAGGAAATCAATTGTTTGTCCTTTTGATTTAGCCATTATGTACTGTTTGATTCACCACAAAAGGATTAACCTTCTCTAGCTCATGCTCAATCACATCGCCTCAACTATATCCTCTGCCCGTCATTCATTAGGCTATGTCTTTTGGATTCCAAAGCTACTCCTTCACTGCAAGATAACCCTTGATCCCTCCCAAGCAAGCCGTATCACCGACACTGACATATTGGGTTAGATCCTTTACAATAAGGCCTCCTCCATCCAAGTCAAATCTGTCACCAAACCTACTCCCTGTGGTAAAAAGCTTCCTACCCCAGCCAGCCCAGCCAACAGAGCCAACCGCCCTAACTGAAAGAATCCAGGCTCTTGAGGAAGCTGTGTCCTTTTTGGTCTCAAAGGTGGACATGCTGATCGATGTACTAAAGACCAACCACGCGAAGGTGATGGACATCTTTACGAGTGGTGTCAAGCATCTAGTGTAAGAGTTCAGGGAGACTTTTTTATAGGATCGGGGTGCTGACCTAGTAGGTCAGAGGTGTTAGTCTCAGACCAACTCTGCTTGGAGACAGTATTTACCAAGGAAGTAACACAGAAGCTTTTTATGTAAAATTGACAAGACATGATTTTGCTTGTGTTGAAATTCAATGTGAATTACAACCTAGTTTCCTATCTTGGGATTCGATAGAGGTATTCTATCTCATCCAACACTCGCTATGCTCTATAAGTAGATCAATACGAAATAAGGAGTAAAAAGAGTGTTTTGTGTGCTCTCTAGGTAATAATACCTAAGCTAAAATGACAAAGTCTCACTAAGATCTCTCGAAAATACTTTCTCTCTCAATATGACTCTGTCTCTCTCTAAATGTGGAAGTGAAAGCTTCAAAGATTACAAATGACTTCTAGGTGCTTAAATACTGATAATACCCAAAGTTTCCGCTGCTCCACTACGTGTAAACTGATGTTTCCACGGTGTCCCATATCTTCCCACTACGCATCAGGCGGGAAATATCTTAACTGCTCTGTAGAGGGACTCGTTTTGGCGCTTTTTAACCTTGACCGCCTTGATTTTCAGAGTTGGTTATATGTGAACGTGTGTATCAGTTATTTCCTTACATTTCTCCACGTTTTAACAGTAGAGGTTCACCTCCTAGCTTCTAGAATATTCTGGGAGAATATTATATCGTAGAACGACTCCTTGTGTAGTCAGACTCCTTCGTCGCCTAGACTTTTTCAGATGCTATTATCAGTGAAACTTCTTCTGTCATCAAACTTGCTCTATTGTCATTATCAGCAAAACCTTGGATTCCAACAATTTGCCCCCTTTTGCTGATGATGGTAAAGGGAACTGACTCAGTCAAGATGAGATAAAGTTCCCCCTTAAGTTGAGCATCATTTATAAACGAGATGAATGCAAACCACTTGATAGATCGAGTCGGTTGACAACCAAACTACGTCTGTTGTGACTCTTTGTCTGTGGGCAAGCTCTAGATGGCTTGTTTTTGTAGTGGGAGTTACTTTTTGTTAAACTCATACTCTCTTTGACTTGGTCTCATTTTGTTGCATCAGTTCTCAGACTGACTCTTGCTGGCAGCTAGGCTTTGGCAATCTTCAGCAAAACTCTAATATCTTCATACATTTCCCCCTTTTTGCTAATGATGCCGAAAATCACTCGGGTGAATCTCGTAGCAAGAGTTGACCTACAAAAAAGACATACTAGCAAACAAGCTTGGAAGAACCAACGTCATTGACTGATTCCCCCTTAGTCCAATATTCCCCTTAAATTTGAGCACATCATTTGAGACAATACCAATAAGAAAAGAGCATAATAGAATTAAACTAAGCTTAAACAGAAACAGTTAGCTTGACTATCAAGCAGGACAAAGTCCATAAGTGCAATTTAAGTCTTCCTACCACCAAAACATTAACTCGTCTTCCTAAGAATGGGATTCACCGTTTTCCCCCTTCTTGACATCATCTGGAAAAAGGGTGAGTCTGCCTGACATCTAAAAGCAATCACATGGCTAAGTAGCCCACGACAAAGTCTGTCAAAGTTAGATAAAAACACCGCCAAGATAAACAAAATTTGATATAGGTTAAAAGTATGGTCAGGGGTGTAGGCTAGGAAATGGGGTGAGGGACTTGGTCTGCACCTTGGTATTGACCCATTCATTTTGAATCTCAAGAGAGTACTAGATGTGGCTAACCGTGGTAGTGAAGCATATTTACCAAAGTATTCATACACATACGTGCAAGCTAGCGTTGCTGTGAAGCGCAAATGAGAGTCACACGACTTCCACTCTTGTAAGTAGTGGTCGGACCAAGAGTCTTTCTTCAAATTGATTATAAGTTGAAGAGATGATGCTAATTTGATTGGTTTTAGCATTCGCATTGGATTTCTGTCTTTATTTCTTTCCTTTTTTTTTGGAAATTCACTTCAACTACTTTTGCCAGACCGATTCTATTTGCAGATTGACTCTAGCAGTATTTCTTGGTCGAATGAAGGGAAGGGGTTGTGATGGACTTAGGTGGTATGAAGTCATAGGTTTTGCTTCAATGGTAGTGGCAGTGGGTTTGGTAGGAGTGGCAAGAGCTTCAATAGAGATAGTAGTGGAGCTTGGGCAAGGTAGGTTGGGTAATCGACTAGGGCGGTAAGGTAAGGTGGTGATTTGGGCATTAGTGATGATGAACCCAAAGTGGATGGGATTTTTGTGTGGTGAGATGGCATGGGAGGCTTAGGGGATGGTTTCAGGAGTTGGGATAGAAATAGTGCTTTTGTTTGGAGGAATTTCGGCTTTGAGTAGGGGAGTGAGTAGGAGTGGTTTGAGGGTTAGGAGAATTTGTGGGTTGATTGTGAAGGTGAAGTAGCAATGGTTTCAAGAACGATGAAGTTGGGTTTTGGAATAGTGAGATGGTTGATGTGGGTGCTTTGGTCGAATTGGTATAGAAAATCTTGGCGATTTTTTCAATAAATATTTGTAGACAAAGTTTAGTTGAACTAGTTAACCAAGGAGAGTATGGTGCTAGAGAGACTATACCTGAGTACCCAGACTTTTCCTCCAAGAAGGAGAGGAGATACAACCACCTTCAGTTAGAACGAGTCATGCCATGGTGTGTGTGCAAAAAAGCTCAAATGCAACCATGTGTGATGCCTTGGTGATGATATCAGGAAGCTGGGGTATGTGGAAACATAGTTTAATTAGATTAAGTTATCTCCACATGATTTCGTAATGAGAACACAAGTATATAATTTAGTGCGAGCATGAAATTTAGAGAATTTGACGACCTTAGCTGGTATTATCATACATAATGGTAACATTTTGATCACAAATACCGTAGTCTTCAAAGTACTTGAAGCTGGAGCGAGTCAGCTTGCTTTCTACACAAGAGTCTACTTGCTTTTTGAGCGTGATTCATATATATCAGATATTCATATCAACACGTGCCATATTGCCTTAAGATCACCAGTATTAGAGTTATAAACCATATTTCCTTACCATCACGAGTGATAGAGTCATAAATCTTATATCATAAGATTGGAGAAACCACAAATTTGAGAGACACTTGAGAGATTATGTCCAAAAAACAGCAACAAGTTAATATTTTCAACTTTAAATAAAAAGGGGTTACCAATGGAGTCAATTCTTATGATTTTTTTGTACATCTTGTCTCTAAAAGTAACCTTTCCCCTTGATGGTCAGAGTGAGTCGTAAACTCAACTTGGTTTCCTGTCATATATCTTGAACAACCACTATCCAAAAACCAAGAGTCATTGCTCCGAGCCACTCTTGTCTGCAAATAGCTACTAGTTAGTTTTGGGAACCCAGATGTACTTGGGTCCCCTCTTATACGATAATGAAGAAGTACTATAGTAAGATCATGAGCTTTGATAATTTGCAGACACTCGAGATATATAAAATGACAAATCATGACAAATTTTATTACAGGAAGAGTTCGTATGACCATAATAACCACAATATCTATAAACTTTCATCGTAGAGGGAGTCTCACTTACCAGATCGTGAGCGGTTTTCTCACCATTGTGCGCCATCAAGCACATCAAACTGGTGGTGCCTGACTCAGCCTTTTATGAGTAAGAATTCTCTGCCATCTTGAGAGATTTGTCAGCCAACACAGGTTCTGATGCCACTTGATAGGATCGGGGTTCTGACCGAGTAGGCCTGAGGTGTTAGTCTCAGAGCAACTCTGCTTGGAGACAAGTATTTGCCAAGGAAGTAATATGAAAGTTTTTTATGTAAAATTGACAAGACATGATTTTGCTTGTGTTGAAATGCAATGTGAATTACAAACAAGCTTCCTTTCTTAGGATTCGACAGAGGTATTATGTCTCATCCAACACTCGCTCTACTCTAGAAGTAGATCAATACGGAATAAGGAGTAAAAGGAGTGTTTTGTGTGCTCTCTAGGTAATAAATACCTAAGATAAAATGACAAAGTCTCACTAAGATCTCTCGAAAATGCTTTCTCTCTTAATATGACTCTCTCTCTCTAAATGTGGAAGTGAAAGCTCCAAAGATTACAAATGACTTCTAGGTGCTTAAATACTGATAATACCCGAAGTTTCAGCTTCCATAACGTGTAAACTGACGTTTCCATGACGTCCCACGTCTTCCCACTACGCATTGGGTGGGAAATAACTTAACTGCTCTGCAGAGGGACTCGTTCTGGTGCTCTTTAACCTTGATTGCCTTGATTTTCAGAGTTGGTTATATGTGAACGTGTGTAGCAGTTATTTCCTTGCATTTCTCCACCACGTTTTAACAGTAGAGGTTCACCTCCTAGCTTCTAGAACATTCCAGGAGAATATTATGTTGTAGAATGACTCCTTGTGCAGTCAGACTCCTTCGCTGCCCAGACTTGTTCTGATGCTATTATCAGTGAGACTTCTTCTGTCACCAAACTTGCTTTGTTGCCATTATCAGCAAACCTTAGGTTCCAACACTTTTTCAGATGCGCTTATGGCTGTGAATGATCTTGGAAGTGCTGACACTGTGGGGGAACAAGGTGCGATGGCTGCAAACAAAGGAGAGGATCAAGAGGATGACTAACTTTACTACCCCACTCCCCCTTAACCGTTAGTTGACTAGGTTGCTTTCCCTTTGACTAGATTTTTTTTTGGATAAACACTCTCTTAGCTGTGGTTGCTCTTTAAGACACTTATGCTACTTCTTTTAGATATTGCTTATGCGTTTCCCCTGATGTTGGTAAACGGGGGAAGCGGGTGTATCCCGCCGCTGGTTTATGCGGGACACACGGTGTGAACAATGAGTGCCTCTGAAGGTCTCGACTGTCGTGGACTGGTTTAATATTTTTTGCTAAGTAGACTACTAGTGGTTAATTGCTCTAGAGTATCAATACTTTTTATTGCATTTACTTGAGGGGGAATATATATATTTAAGGGGAAGAAATAGTGAGTTATTCTCCCGATATAGTTGCTCTGCCTTGTGATACTTTTTCAAGTACTTCCACTAAATACACTGAGTTTGCCATCTTCAGTAAAAAGGGGGAATTTTATTGTAACCTTGTTTTTGCAGATGATGTCCCCACAGTGGACGTAGTACTGTAGAGAGACTCAGTCTTGCCTTAAAGACAATGTCTTCACAATCCAAGTAGCGCTACAGAAAGACTCCTCCTTGCTTCTGGCTTCACCAATCAAGACTTGAAGTGCGCGTAAACGTTCTACACCATTCGCTTCCAAGAAAAGCGACGAACGTGAAGGACCTGCCCTGTTGAGAACGTGAAAGAGAAGCACACCCTGAAAACGTGCAAACACATTACCCCACGTTTACCACTAAGTTAAACAAAGCTCAGCAGACAACTACACTATATAAGCATACGACTTGACAAATGTAAAAGTGAGTGTTTGGATAGTTTTAGAAGAGAGAAGATTATTTGAGAGAGAAAGCATTTTTTGAGAGATCTTGGTGTGACTTTGTCACTTTAGCTTAGGAATCTATTTCCTATAGAGCACACAAACACTCCCTTACTCCTTAATCTGTATTGATCTACTTCTAGAGTACAATGAGTGTTGGATTAGACAGACTACCTCTGTCTAATCCCAAGATACGAAGCTAGGTTGTAATTCATTTCGAATTTCAATACAAGCAAAATTCTGTCTTGTTAAGTTTATACAAAAGCTTCTGCATTATCTCCTTGGGAAATACTTATCATTAGCTGAGTTGGTTTGAGACTAACACCTCATACCTACTTGGTCAGCACTCTCGATCCTATCAATCCCACACATAAGCCATAGAGAGAGATATGGACCCGTCGATCACTAAACATCCAAGGGACCCTGTCCCGGAACCCGAGGAACAAAACTGAAGGAATTCCTGCCAGCATGCTACGGGATAGTCAGACCCAACTATCCAAGGATCAGAAGCTAAACGTCTAGGTCCCCAATACAGAAGCTTTGCAAAATAGAGTAGAAGTCTTTAATAGAACATAACGGAAGTTAAAAGCTTAATAAACGGATCAAAGGTCTTAAGCAAAACATAAGTCGTATACCGACTAGCAGATATGAAGCCAAACAGAACACAGATGCTCAAACACTCTTCTAGAGCAAATCAGATGTTGGAAACATAACGAATACTTTCAAACTGAAAATACTCATAATCATATGCCAAAACACATCAAAACAAACTGTACGCACAGAGAGGAACACAACACACGCAAACGGTGATCAAAACGGAGCTCAAACGAAGAAGTACGCAAAATCAGAGGCTTGTCTGAACATGTGTCCGAACATACATGTTCGGACATTGGCCGAGACTCCGCTAAAAAATAGATGTCTCCGAACATAAGTCCAGATTTCAATGTTCAGACATATGTCAAACTTCAAAATGCACAAAAAATCCATGTCGGAACTTGTGTCTGGGCTTACATGTTCGGACACAAGTCTAACGGTAAACCCAGAGCCGTCCTCGCACCCATCCGAACTTGTAAGTTTGGACATTACAGAATTCGTAAAACTAAAGCATCTGCATGCTGTCCGAACTTCCAAGTTCGAACGCATGTTCGGACACAGTAAATTTTACTAAAAAAAGACGAACCCGAGGCAAAACAATTCCACAATATTCGTAGTAATAGCATAGTCATTCATACCAAATTATGCAATTCGAAACACTTTCCCACGGGGTTTTAACGCATAAAAAACGTAAACCAGAGACAAACCAAAATCACAACAAATCAAAGATCAAATCAAACATATAAGGAAACAATAACCGGAAACTCTCGTGGGTGAACACACACACCCGAGTCCATCTATCACCTACCTCACATCCGAAGCAAATCACATCTATAAACTCTACACCACACCCCGCTCGAATCTTCATTTGAACCAACAAATAAATGGACTGAATTTGAGGGACATCAAATCATAATCAGAAGGAGGGGAAAGAACAACAAAGAATAACCTCACAATTAAATTCTCTACCAAACCTGACGGACATCTGACAGACAAACGGAATTGTAACACCCCTAATCTTAAACCTGTAATGACGTCATAACTCGTAGCATAAATAATAGCAAATCGCAGTGGAAATAAAACTATCTAACCTTGGTGTTACACGCCGTCACTCACCTTTGTGAGCAACAAGGCATCCTTACTCTTTCCAACATTCAACTTTCACGCTGTGATGAACGATACTGAGCACTTTAATTATTACAATCCAAACCAACTCAATGAGCAACTAACTGAATACAACATCCTCCTTAATACAATACAAAATAAATCCAACGGTGTTTGTTGAAAACACTTCAGCTACCCCCGTATCCCACGCCGGCTTGAGTCTTCTTCAATAACCTGGAATTTTTGGCCCACTGAAGGGCTCAGCAATCGAAATGCTGGTATGCTAAATGTGATCTTAAGTCATCTAGATTCCTTTAGTCGTTTTAGCCATCTTGATATTATATTCATTACATAAAATACCGGTTTATAATGATAACAGGGATAACTGTAAACACTTAACAACACATAACAATTCACCTGCAACATTTAGTGCATAATAATACACATCAAACAATAATCAACACCAACAACCCAATAAGGGGCACATATTAAACAACTGTTCTTGTTAGTAGGTCACATGACCCTTATCCTTTAAAACCACCACTTAACCTTTCCAATTAATTTTACCTCATGCATCCTGTCAAGACAACCCTTAATACCTGTGAAAATAGACAGTGTGTCCACTGGTTCCAGAGGAAAACCGTTACCCCAGCTGACCTTATGGCCCTGGATAAAATATATAGATTTACCGATCCGGTCACCGGTGCACCAACGCAGTGCAAGGGCAGTGCATTCCGCCATCCCCGAATGTGGCTAATGGATTTCCTTTGAGTGACTCCCCATTGAAGTCTCTCGTAGTGATCACAATGCGCAACCAGAAAGTCGAAACAATCCGGATTCCTCTCTTAATAAGTTAGCCCTTTTTGTCAGTGACATAATAACCAATACTTGAAATAAGACTATCACATTTGACCCTTGTTAGGTTCAATAATACCTAAAGGTCAGTTAGTCTTTTTTTTTTCAGTTTAGATGTATAAACTGTTAGTCATAAGACATTCGCGTATAAGATACAACGCAACAGTTTAAGCAATACCATATACAATATCATTCACATAAAATCATAGATATCGTTCTTAAACATTTAACACATAATGTCTGGACCTTAGGATAATCCTTAGGACATTCAGACCACACAATTAACATACCGTTCATCAAGAAACTGCTAGCTTGTCAAGTTCCTGTTCAGTAGTTCCTTCCCGTACGCTGTTATTTAAACGTGCAATACCGGGTAATATTAATATAACTATTCATTAAATATTGCAGTACTGTCACTGTAGAGTTTTATTCTCGTCGTATAATAACTCTGTATATTATTTATTTCCCCCTGTTATTTTAACAGTGGTTCTAGATAACCTACCAGTTCATTATTTTATGTGAAGCTCACATGTGATAATGAATTATCATTTATACGGTATATCTTTACCTCATTAATTACGTACTCATAATTATTTCCACTTATCATTTATATCATATCATTTAGTTATTTATGTTACAACCACCTTATTTCTTAAACTTTATATTATATTTCATACTATTCCATAATACATTATATTAACTAGTTTCACTTCCTTTTCTTATTAAATTACAAAACCAACCTTATTAATTTATATAATATACCCAACAACTTAATAAATTACTAAATAACCACATATAATTTCCGGTAATCATAATTGATCCCATTAACTTTTACAACTTACCAAATAACCATATATTTTATAATTTACTAAATACCCATATCAATTTCGGAAATTGTAAAACAATTATATTATCTTCTATAAATTGCCAAATAACCTTATAACTTTTATAATTCACTAATTACCCACATTAACCTTTGTAATTATTTATTAACCACCTTACTTTTACAAATCACCAAATACTCTTATTATTTCGGTAATTACAAATTAATACCACCAATTTTTCTAAATTACACCAATTAAGCCCATAAGCTCTTCGGTTTAATCATATAGTTTCTATATTTACACTTTTAACCCCAGAACTTTATATAAGTTACTTATTAACTTATAAACTATAGTTTAAATATTTTATTTCCTTAAATAACCAAAGTAACCCATATCTTTTCTTAAATTACATTTCCGCCCAGAGTAAATTCTATCTTCATATATACTTCCATAAATTACATATTCACCCCATAACTTTTATAAACTTAATATTTTATGTCATAAACCATTTTAACCCAAAGTTTTTGGTCAACACTTTGACCAAGACTTATTTTCATAATTAATACTTTAATAAACCCATAAAATTATATGTAATTCGGCTATACTCCTAAACTTCTCAATAATTACAAAATAGTCCCAAAACTTTATAAATTGCTATTAAAACACTTAAACACTTATTTAAATTCACCAAAATTCATAATATTAATTCCTACCTTATATTATAATATAAATATATCAAACAGTTCCTTATGTTCTCGGTTTCATTATTTGTACTCCAAACTTTTCAAAATTTACATATTAGCCACATAACTTTATAAACTACCCATTTAAATACTTGTAGCTATTTTTAATATTCCCAAAATTTAATAATAAGCTAATACAGTTATATATATTTCGAAAATTCACCAACAAATATATTTAACTCTCGGCTTTTATATACCTTTACTATATAGTTTTAAAACTTGATTTAAACCTTATAATAAATACATATAAATGTATATAAGCCATATAACACTTCTAAAAATTATGCTAATGACTTAGAATGATTATAAACTAAAAATAGAACATATTAATCCTTAAATATTTCGGTTTGTATTTATATGCACCCTAATTAATTTTTTGGCACATATTTATACCTTAAGGTAATAATCTTACCTTATATGTTATAAATTATTTTCTTGATAATATAGCCTATGATTTTCGGTCTTAATTTATTGGAAGGTTATACATAATTTTTATACCAAAGTTTGAAGTTTAATTCAAGCTTAAACTTAATAAACCTTAATTATATAAACTTACTCCTTAAATCGAGATAATTCTTGTACTTGATTTCTCCTTGAATTCCAAGCCCTTCAAATGTTATCTTGATGAAGAGATTTCGGCCTCCACACATAGGTTTAGGAGATCCAAATGTTAGACTTTTAATAAGGATTTATAAATAAGATTTGGAGAAATTTTACAAGAGTTTACCTTAGGAATTTAACAAGGTATTTTTGGTACACCTTGAGATGGTTGTAGATCTAAATTTCCTTCATGAAATAATGAAGAGAACATAGGTTTAGAAATTCATAATTTTCGAAAATACCTTAAGGAATTTACTTAGGATTTTCAACATGAAAATATACCTTAACTTGATCTTGATTGCTCCTTGAGTTGATGTAGATTTAATTGGCCTTCCTTGGTGATTAATTGTTACCGAAATTAGTTGATGTTCTTGGGATGAATTTTGCTTTAAATCTTGATGAGAAATGCTAGGATTTTGACATAGTAATGTAGATGGAAGTTAAAACTCCATTCATGGAGCTTAAGAGCTCAAGGGAAAAAGATGAAGGGAAGGAAGAACACTTACCAACTCGGCAATGCTAGGATGAAGAAAGGAAATGGCTTGGCACCGTGAGTTTTGTGAAAGAGATAAGTGAGTTTGATTTATTAGTTATTAACATGATAATGTCTAGTGTTTAGGTGAGGTGTAGTTTATTTTTTTATTATTTTTTTTTCTTTGGCTTCAGATTTGGACTTAAAAGTCTCCCATTCTGCAGCCCCTTAATTCCGCAATGGTGCAATGAGGAGCTCAAGGCTACCGTGAGCACTAGTTAGAAAATGGAGATTTAATTATAGACATCATTATTGTCATGTTAGGTAAGTGTTTTACTTTTGATTTTTCAATGATTACTTTCTCTTCTTTTATCCTTGTATACACACGACAATAAGGGGCTGTGTAGCTTGATTAGTTTGACAAATTCCATTGTCTGTTTGTTATAGGCAGCCCACTTGCGTATAGTATAGTGTTATTTACTGCATCATATGACATGTTTGTATTAAATATAATATGTCAAAAGTTCCTATGCACTACCGGTGGTAATTGGTACTAATGTACCGTTTTTTTTTTATTTACTACTATATGAGTGATGATTGTACAATGCATTACTGGTGTTCCCTTTTGTTAAATTAGACAGCAATTAAGACTTGCTTTTCCTCCCAAAATCGGATGCATATGGCTACAGATTTCCTCTCCCCTATAAGCTCTAGTAGCAATGACTACCGATTTATACTGTTAACTACAGCATATCATATTACCGTTTACTACTAGTGGTTGCTTTAGAATTTGGTTTGATCATTTACTAGTGAATCACGTAAGGTCCTACATGTTTTTTTTTTTGATTACTTAAGTTTGCTACGGTAATAATTGCATGCTACAGATTCCCTATTTGTCTATGAGCACTCTCACCAATTATTGAAGTAGGCCTAACTTTCTTGTTTTGTTAATTATAGGTGTATGATTATTTTGCTACAGATTGTCAACTTGAGCACTAGTGGATTTATATATACATGCTTCTACCGTTTTTGTTTTTCCTGCAGATTTTTTTTGTTAGTTAATTAAGTATGCATGTGGTGGAATAAAGCATATCACAGATTTTGTTTGATTAGTGATGCTTTACCGTTTTTTTTTTTGATTTAGTTATATACTAATTACCGGTTTTGATTTATATGTACATGCATAGTATCGCTCATGGTGTATGCTCCCTATTTTATTGATAGTGTACATGTACCACTATCGGTTGTATGGTGTGCATGGCCACAACTCTTTGTCTATTTAAGTGCATATAAGTTACGGTTATAATGAGTATGTTGGCGGTTTTTATTTGTTTAGTTTGTACAGGTATGTTACCGTAATATATATGAGTGTTAGGTAGATTAATCTTGCTATATTGATGTATACTTATGTATTGTCTAAGTACATTAGGTAGTTAATTATTTATTAAGTGAAAGTGTGTAAAAACAAGTCCAAATATGCCATATAAAATCGGCATTAATGTACAGATTTTTGGACTTGTAACCTTGTGCTATAATTAATGTTATAATATTTCTTAAGTATTTATGATATATATTAAATATCAAGATTATGTAACATAAGTTGTTACAGGGTTTAAATGTGTATATCAATTTACTTTAGCATTTATAAATGCTTAAGCATCCGTAAAATATTTACGTTGCTCGTTATGTAAGGAGTTTAGGTGCGTTTTAAACGCCTAAGTCTTTATATACTTTTCTCAGGTTTAATAATCCCCAAATAATATTTATAATTCCTCAAATAATATTTATTTACTTATATTTAACTATTTAAATTAGGGGTATTTCAGGAATTCCACAACGATCAACGCAACTCGCAATTAAGACTTGGAGAGATTGGGGAAGGGAGGGAGAGAGAGAAAGCAAAGGGGGAAGGATGAGCAGAGCAGGAGTTGAGAGCGTCAGAAATGAGAAAGGGAAAGAAGAACAATATTTTTGAACATGGATTGTAAATGAGAAGGAGGACAATATTAAATGGAAATAAATCTCATCTCAGGTTAAAATAAGTAACATGAGATAATGCGATACTAACCCCTCTTCATTCTAACTTAGGATATTTTGACACGAATGACATAACCCACTAGAATAAGATAAGAATATCACTTAACTCCCTTAGCGGATCAGAAATAAAATTTTAAAAAAATCAGGGGCACAACAGAATTGGCATTCAATTTTGCATTTTCGGGGAAGAAGAGAAAGGAATGAAGAGTAATTTATTTTATTAAGGCCCCAGCTTAGTTAAAAACAACGTTTTATTATCTTAAAACTGAGATTTTAGAAAGATTACCGACCGCACCTGTCGTCGGTAATCTGAGACTATAAAACCATATTTTTGTAGTTATAAATTACCGACCGCACTTGATGTCGGTAATCTGAAACCATTAAACACAGCATTTTCAAGGCAAATACCGCCATACCAGTCGTCGGTAATATGAGACCATTAAACACCGTGTTTTGTTAAGGAAAATACCAACCGCTAGCTGTCATCCGTAAATTAATGTACTTTACCGACCGCTGTTTTGGTCTGTAACGCGTCGGTATTTTACACGTTTTTGATAAGCCGCAGACTTATCATGTTTTATAAGCTAGATTTGTAGTAATAATAGTTGAAATAAGGCTAGAATAGGTAGTATTTACATTATTTTGTACGTAAAGTCACTTTATATGTTCAGACTTATGCTTTGAGTGTTTTCCATGCAAGGAGCAAAGTTCTAAATCAGAAACTGAGCCTTGCCGGATGTGGAGCTGGATTCCTCGTTCACGGCACATATGCGAAGCAGAAAAGGATCTTGCCGGGTATGATGCCGGGTGTCTTGTAGCCGGCACAAGTAAAAGATGCTCCAGTTCACCAAGAGTTAGCGGTTATTTACCGTCAACAAAATACCCAGTACCGGGTATGGTGCCGGACATCCCTGTCCGGCACAAGTGACTTTTCACGCCCTGGCGGTTTTGACCGTTACTGGAAAGCACGTGTTTAAATCATATGCCAGACGACTTTCACCGGGCATGGGATCCAGCACCTAAGGAAATTTAAGTCTATAAAAGGCCGAGAGTCTGCACTTGGAGGACACATCTTTTACACACATTTACATTCAAGAACCACTCAAAAATCATGATGAACTGCTATCAAGGAGTCCTGCAATTCCAACCTGCAAGAAGAAGACATTATCAAGTTCGAGGGAATTCTCATCAAGTTCTCTTGTTCCTCCTTGTATCTCTTCTCAATGGTCTGGTTGGTTTAGTAGATTCTTTGGCTGTCATTGGTTAGGATGATTATCGTTGTAAACACTCTTGATTATTAATGGAATTTGCAAGTTTCTTAACTGGAATTCTAATCTTCACACAAGTAGAATAAGGATCTTCACTTGTTCTCTTTATTTCTAAGTTCTATTTAAGGTTTACAAAAACAAGAATAGAATAGATTAGAATTTCAGTAATCTTTAATTTTGTTGTTCTGAAAAGTGGGCAACAAAGACTTAAGGTTTAGGATTGATCTCTTAATTCTTCATTGTTCTGTTTGTATTTGCGGCATTAATTATGCACGATGCGAATAAGGATATTGAGTTCTTGTTGTCATACCTTGAAACTGGAAATGGTATTTACGAAAAAAAGATGCCAGACGTAGTGCCAGATGGAAGATGTCCGGCATAGTCAAAGTCCTAGAATGTTCCGGGGATCCGAGGTCCGGCATGACATCTGGCGCATTCATTTTGCGAGAAAAAAAATCCTTTTCGAGACTTGCCATATTTGACCTTTGATTATATGAGTTTTTATGCTGATAATTGACCCTAATCAAGGATAGTTCGTTGTGAATAATTAGGTTAATTAGTTTTAGTTAGGATTAGAAATACTTTCACACAGTCTTTCTAACGAAGTAGCAAACTACGATCCTGAGATCGAGAGAACACTTTTTCGAGCCTTAAGACAAAGAAAGAACCGACCTTACACACAGGGAGACCCAAGTATCTCAAGCGAGATGGCAACACCAACAGTTTGCAACATCAATAGGCCCTCGAACCAAGGCCAAAAGCCGGCTATCAATCTCCCTCATCTTCCACAAGAAGATTATGATGAATGGCAGAAGTTAAAGCCGTATCATCAAATCCACTGTGTCAAGGAGTTGGGAATGTTTGATGGTACCAACCCAGATGAAGCATTGCTTCACGTAACAAAATTCCTACAGGATGTCAATAGTCTCACCGCTACTGACACGGTTCTGTAATATGCTCGCCTCTCCCTCTTCCCCCGTAGCCTTACAGGGATCGTCAACAAATGATACCACAGCCTGACGCCTAGTACCATTTCCACATGGGACGACATGGCAACTAAGTTCTACGACAAGTTTTTATCGTTGAGTCGCACTTTGAAGATGATCGCTGAAATCTATAACTTCAAGTAACTCGGATCGAAGAGCATTTGTGAAACTTGGGATAGATTCAAGGGGTTGCTCCTGACTTGTCCCCACCATGGACTCACAAAAGAACAACTTTCCCAGTTGTTCTATAAAGGGCTAGTGGACCAATGCAAGACAATGGTGTTGTCCTCCCTCGGTGCTGACATCCTGAAGAAACTAGGGGAGTAGTTTCAGAATGGGATCGAATCCCTTTGTGAGGAGATTCACGACTGGGCCATAGGTGGATCAAGGGGCAACACACCAGGTTTGTACCACATTGGGGAGAATGATAACAAATTCGACTAATTAATGAAGAGCCACGAGCAGTTGCTGGAGAGCAATGCTCAACAGTCCACAAAGGTAAGTGCTCTACAAAAAGTCATGAAGCAATTGACTATGAGTTCTCTTCCTCAACAGGCAAATATGGCTAGTACAAGGCCACCTGCTCAGGTAACTTGTCCTTCTATATTTTCTTTACCACCTTCTGACGTGTCATGTACACAGTGTGGTGGACCACATGATTTCGAGTAATGCCCTGAGTTACAAGATCTGAAAGCCTCCGAGGAAGTGAACAATGTCACCAATAATCAAGGGTACAGAAACCTTGGCAAAGAGGTGCCCAGCCACCCCAAAACTTTCAAAATAATTCCGGCTTTCAAGGAGGCCAGAGACAATTCGCCCAACCCCCTTATAACAGAGTGCCCTCTTACCAATCACCCCAACTCCCATCCAATTCGGAAGCAGAGATGGCAGAGATGAGGGATATGATGAAGGCACTCATGAATAGATCCAGAGATACTCAATAAGAGATCTCTACCCTACGCAAGGACCAAAAATCCTTGCAATCTCAACTTCAACAAATCCTTACCCAACCTAGGCCTTCTGGTCAATTACCATCCCAAACCCAATTAAACCTGAGAGAGCAGGCGAAGTCAGTTACCCTTGGAAATAAAGATGCATGCGTCGTTACTCTCAGAAGTGGAAGGGAGGTAGGTAAAAATCAAGAAAAAGAAAAGCAAGTGACATCTAATGATGTAGAAGAGATAACTCATTTTCTACCATCCTAGGAGACACAGGCTCCTACCTCTCTTTCCTCTACTTCTAAATCTCCTTCTACTATCTCCGCTTCTCTCTATAATCAAATAAAAGAAAATTACCATTTCCAAATAGGATCAAGAAAAAGCATATGGATGAGCAATTAAGAAATTCGTAGGAATATTTAAACGTTGGACTATTGATATTCCTTTAATTGACACATTGAAGCAGATGCCCACTTATGATAAATTCCTAAAGGAATTAATGAGCAACAAGAGGCAAATGGAAGATCTAGAGACAATCTCTCTGACAGAGGAGTGTTCAGCGGCTTTATTGAGAGTAATGCCACCCAAACAGAAGGACCCAGGACAGCCGATCATGCCTTGCTGCATTGGAAAACGTTAATTGTGGCCATGGGTTATGTGACCTTGGCGCAAGTATTAATATCATGCCATACTCCATATTCACAAGGATCTATGGCAGTCAGCTGAAGCCCGTTTCCTTCTCCCTCTAGTTGGCAGATAGATCCTCCATCAAACCAATGGGAATGGTAGAAAATTTGGTGGTGGGAGTTGACAAATTCATCTTCCCCGCCGATTTCGTCGTCTTGGATATTAGTGAGGATACTAAGGTCCCTCTGACCCTCAGGCGATCATTCTTAAGTACCGCTAGAGCAGTCATTGACGTTTATGATGGCAAGGTCACCTTCCAATTCGAGGATGAGAAGATTTAATTCAACATGGCACAGATGGTACGAAAAAGTGTTTCTGCTCATACCGTTTGTTGTGTTAGTCTACTATCAGACGACGGCAAGAACAAATTCATTAATGATGAAGCTTTCTCCATTCCCATTGTTGAACTTCACGAGTTAGAGGCCTTAGAGCAAGCGTTGGTATCTTCTATCGAAAAATCTCCACAGAAAGAGATCAATGCAGTCGTTGAGCAACTCGACCTGAGAAAAAGGAAAAGTTATCAACCACCACTGGAGAGGTTCGAACGCCCACCTCAAAAGCCATACCTTCCATCGAACAACCACCAGAGGTAAAACTTAAGGAGCTTCCTTCTGATCTAAAGTATGCCTCCTATCAGATACAAACTCTCTTCCTGTAATTATTTCTCGCTTCTCTCTCTCTCCTGAACAAGAAGTCAAATTGTTTGAAGTCCTAGGAAATCACAAATGAGCCATAGGTTGGTGTTTGGCAGATTTAAAAGGTATTGATCCTAGTTTTTGCACCCATCGTATCTGCATGGAGGAAATCCACAAACCCATGAGGCAAGCTCAAAGGAGGTTGAATCCCAACCTAAAAGAAGTTGTAAAAAATGAGGTTCTCAAATTATTAGATGCTGGTATCATATACCCCATTTCTGATAGCCCTTGGGTAAGTCTTGTCCAGGTGGTACCCATGAAGGGTGGAATAGAAGCATTCCCAAATGAAAAAGGGGAGTTGATCCCCCAAAGAAAAACAATGAGGTGGCGCATGTGCATTGATTATAGGAAGTTAAATTCAGCCACCCGAGAAGATCACTTCCCCTTACCCTTTATAGATCAAATGTTGGAAAGGCTAGCAGGGCAAGAATTTTATTGTTTCCTCGACGGGTATTCGGGGTATTTTCAGATCCTAATTGCATCAGAAGATCAGGAGAAGACCACCTTCACTTGTCCTTATGGTACCTTTGCATGTACTCGAATGCCTTTTGGGCTTTGCAATGCACACCTGCTACTTTCCAACGCTGCATGCAACCAATTTTTGCCGATTTCATTGAAAAAAAGTATTGAAGTTTCTATGGATGATTTTAGTGTTTACGGTCCAAGTTTTGATGATTGTTTGCAGCAATTAGATTTGATCTTAATCAGGTGCGAAGACACTAATCTGGTCTTAAACTGGGAGAAATGCCACTTCATGGTGAAGGAGGACATTGTTTTGGGGCATCAAGTATCCAAAGCAGGTATTGAAGTTAACCAGGCCAAAGTCAAGATCATCAAGAAACTCCCTCCCCCCCCTCTGTCAAAGAAGTAAGAGCATTTCTGGTCATGCCGGTTTCTATCAAAGGTTTATTGCTGACTTCTTGAAGATAGCAAAGCCCCTAAGTGATCTGTTAGCCAAGGATACGAGGTTCGACTTCATAGAAGAATGTTTAGAGGCCTTCGAGATCATCAAAGAAAATCTTATCTCAGCCCCTGTGGTCGTTTCCCCTGATTGGTCTCTCCCCTTTAAGATCATGTGCGATGCAAGTGACTACACTGTGGGGGCTATGAAGGGTGATTTTTTGGTATGAGGGGGGTCTATCTAAATATGGTTTGACTGAAAAGCCAAGATCCTAAATGCCATTCTATGGAGGGTAAAAACCCGTTAATCTAGTATCCCTCAAATACCTACTAAATCGTCCGTCTTTCCCAGAAAGTATAAAGGGGAGTGCAAGTGTGCACTACACCCGCTCTCGATGGGCTCCACGCGGACTTATGCCCTAAGGGCGGAAATTGACTAGAGTCGCCACCTAGTTTGACCTAAAGAACTATGAAGGGAGGAGAAGGGTTCTAAGAACTGTTTATTGACTCTGATGATTTGTTTCCTATGGATAGGATTTATCTGATCATACTAGATATTCTGTTATGGGTTCACACTGGGTTACACCCCTTAGAAGTGGCAACGACCATGACTTCGGATTGGTGCCCGAGGAAACCTCGGTCTCCAATTGTCGGGATTGCCTTCTTTCAAAACCTTATTAGAGAGATTCAATTAAGAGCCAAGGATAGGATTAGGACGGGATGAGAGAAAGAGAGTGACTGAGGCGAGCTTTTCTGCCAAGCTAACGCCAATGACGAGAATTGCTGAATTCGGATGAGTATAGAATGAAGATTTGGGAAAATCTAAGGTTAAGTGAATAGACAAGACTTGGAGTCTGGTGGCTTGAAGTTTGTGGGGGCCGAAGAAGGTTTGAGTGTTTTGAGAGATATAAGAGCCACCTTAGAGGGGAAGAGGGTTTTTGGTTTGGAATGAGGTCGTACCCTGTGTGGGCTGCCTACGTACTCAACTCCATGTTGAAATCAGACCTTATGTAGTTCCCGGTTTTTGGGTTTTGAAGACTTTTTGGTTTTAAAGGGTTTTAAGAGGTTTGAGATTTAGAGGAGTTTGGTGTTTCAAAAAGTTTTAGATATGTTAGCCTGTGAGACACTCGAGTCTATGAGACATTTGAAACCTTGAGATGTTGAAGTCTGTGAGACGCATGGGTCTGTGAGACGCTCGGGTCTGTAAGACGCTCAAGCCTGTGAGACATTCGAATCATTAGAATGACAAAGTTTGTGAGACGCTCGGGTCTATAAGACATTTAGAGTGTATGAGAAATTGAAATGGAATTGAAACTGAATTGAAATCGATGTTGAATTGGAGTTGAATAAATTTTGATTTGAATTGGAATTGAGATTGAATTTAAATCAATTTTGGATCGGAATTGATAAGAATTGGGATGAATTGAAGTTGTAGTCCAAATTTGAGCTAATGGGCCTGGTTTGGGCCTCGAAAGCGGGCCGGGTTGGACCATGAAAAATGGGCCGAGATGGGTCTCGGAAGATGAGGCCAGATTGGGCCTTGGAAGATGAGCCAGATAGAGCCTTGGAAGATGGGTCGGGTTGGGCCTCGGATTAGGCTTTGAATTGAGCCTCAAATTGGACCTTTGAAAAGTGGGCCGGTTTGGACATTGGAATTGGGCCGAGTTTGGTCTTGGAAAGTGGGCTAAAAATTATTCTTGTTTGCAATTGGGCTGAAAATTGTTTTTGGGTAGAATTGACCTTTTAGGGCTGATTTGGGTCTTGGGCCTTTTTATTTTGGATGTTGGGATTTATCATTTTGAATTGAATTGATTTTTAATTTGAATTGAGATTATGGGCCAAGTTTGAGCTAGTGGGGTTTGGGATGGGTTGAACTAAATTGAATTGGAATGAATTAAATTGAATTGAATTTGAATGAATTGAATTGAATTTAGAATGGGCTTGAACTGAATTTGAATTAGGCTTGAATTAAATTATAATGATTTGAACTTGAGCCGGGGTTAGAAAATGGACCGGGATTGAAAATTGATCGGGTCAAAGTTGTGTTGGGTCAAAGTTAGGCCAGATTGGGCTTTTTGATTTTAGGTCGAATGAGCTTTTGGGCCTTATGGGTGAAAATGGGCTTTTGGGCTGGGTCTATTGGACTTACAAAATTGGTTGGGTCAGGTTTGGGAAATGGACCAAATTGGGCCTCGAAATTGGTTTTCAATTGGGCTTTTGAACTTGTGCTGAGTTTGACATGATTTTAGATAGTTTTTGGTTGATTTTTGGGCTTATTTCAGTTTTAGACATGGGCCAAGGTTGGATTGTTGGGCCATGCTTTGGGTATTTGGTTCGAGCCAATTTGGTGGGTCAAGTAAAGTTTCTGGAATTAGGCTAATGAGCTACATGAATTGAGTCTGATTTGGATTTGTACAATGCTCTGACTTGGACTTTGGAATTAGGTTTTTGAGCTTGGCTTTGGAATTGGGCCTTAAATTAGGATTAGAATTGGACCATGCAATTAGACTGATTTTGGATTTCTCAAAGGCGCCAGATTCAAGCTTATAAATGGCGCAAGGATTTGGGCCTTGGCGTCAAATTTTTTTCTTTTGAAAGAAAGAATTTTGAACTAAAGGATTTCAAATTTTTTCATTCATATATACATATTTTAAATGTGTATTTTGAGTTTAGGGTGTCACCTTGACCAAGAAGGACACATGACCCACTAAATGCCAAGGGACATCCACTATCCTAATGGCTGGAACCTAAAGTAAGTAACTAGGGCTTAGTTTAGAAAAATCAAAGGCTGAATTAATAATTACAATGAAAGAGGGGTAAAACATTATGTACTTGATGAAAGAATGAATCAATAATCAAGGTGAATCAACAAAATCAAATTGATAAGTCAAGACATACGACCAATTTTCAAAAGGTCTCTTCTGTTTTTATTATTTCTAATGACCACATAAAGGCTCTGATAGAAAAATAAATCAATGATACATGCTAAACGAACCTATAGTAGGTGAATCTACAGGCCTTGGTTTAGTACCAGGTTAGCGAATTACAACCTAGATTTCTAAGTTATACCAGATGATGTTGTAGATTAACACTGTCTCATTTTTACTTCTGTTCTAGGACTGCATCATACACTCTTTGTTATACACAAATCCTAGATTCACTACAAACCCAAACCATGTATCAAATATTAGCACCTTTTTCCTCTTCTTGCCAAACAATTGATTGTAAATAAACTAACTTCTTCAAAGTAAATGATACAAGCTCATTACAAGAAACAATACATGGAAATGCACTCATATGATTTCAGTGACAACATAATATAAACCCACAGTTGAATCTGTAAAAAATCACAGCTATTAAGCAGATATACACAAATTATGCTCTATGAATCACCAACAGCTTATGTGTTATTTGGTTCAGAAAGAGGTACCAGGGCAGAGAATGATTTCTGCCTGTAAAGGGACAACAGACAACAGGAAATAAACCAGAACAGAGAGATCTATTAACAAGTTATATAAATAAGAAGAGAAAAAACAACAAACGCAGAGGCCTGCTTACTGTCTTCCCATCTCATACTTCTACACAGAGGAAAAATCTTGTTATTAGTATAGTACATAATCATTAGTAGTTTAAGGATGGGATAAAAACCGCATGAGAAGGATGAGTAGCCCACTACGGGACACAGAGGCTCGGGTTGGACTTAAGAAATAGTGTACCCCTTGTACATGTTATCAAAGCATAATACTACACAGACAGTGAATGACAAGGTGAAACGACCATAAGCGAATTTCCTCCAGCTTGGACGAATAAATGAAATCAAAATTTGCTCATAAAATTGAAACAAGCAAAACTGTAGAGAATAGTTATTTACACACAGACCAAAAGCATGGAACGAACTGCTCATAGAAGACCACCCTCAATCCACTATAAGTCGGACAAAGGATGGTCCACAAACGGGATGGTCAATAGCCTTCAAGGAAGATGAGTAGATGAAATAGTACAGAACAGTGGTGTAAACGAAAAAAAAATGACCAAGGTTAAATTATTAAATTATGTACATAATGATTTCGGGATCGCTTATTCTTTCTTCTTCTTTTGCTAACTCTAGGTCTGTCCATGGACTTCCAGGTACATGACAGGTTGGGTATTCACCCAGAAGAGGCAACCGCTCGCATTTTGCAGAGAAATTCATAACAAATGTAAGAACAAAGAACACAACATAGAAGAGAACATGACAGTTTATAGTCGGCATGGTCACCGAAAACTGTATCTGCTCTTTTCGATCAAACGCGCAAAAACAAAAGCGGAAAGGGAGCACATGAGTCATGGATATAAGATGGAAATGATATAACCAACCGCTGGAGCTAGAAATCAACGAAAAGAGTCATTTGAGTTCTGGTTCCAGATTTTTTTTTGGCAGAAAAGAAAGAAATAAGGGGGAACTAGCTCCCATGTCGGAAACAAAATTCCGATCGAGCCCAGATTTTCACCGCCACTGATTCAAGCCCCCCAGGCAAAACATGTTCGAAATAGAAGGATGGGAAGAAGTGAGAAAGAAACAAAACTGGGAGCGTCTAAAATCCGAGAGTTCAAAGAGAAAGAAAGAGGAGTAACATCACTTACTCTATCGGTAATAGGGTGGAGAATTCAAAAGGGGATAGAGTTTCTGGCATTGGTGGAGTGTTGGTGGTGGGTTTTCGGTGGTGGAAGCGTTTCTGGTGTGTTGATGGTGGTGGTTCGTCCAAGCATAGACGAAGAGAGCTGGAGGAAGAAATCAAGAGACTCCCCTTTTTTGTTTTTAAAACAACGTGGGTAATGGGAGCAGAATGTAAATGCGTTTTTGGGATGATGGTCGGTGGTTTGCCTCAAAAAATCTGAGTCTATAGTAGGGTTTCTTATTGTTGTTTTATAATAAGAGATTAGGGTTTTCAACATATTTGGGCTGACTGATTAGGCCATTTCTTTTCTCTTCTTTTTGGTTCGGATTTGACCCTTGGGCCGCATTTGTTTGGTCCCGAAAGTGACTTGGACCGTGTTTAGGGTTGACCAGAGTAATAGAGTGGATGGAACAAATCAAAGAGTGTTACAAAATCAAAAGAGTGTTACAAAATCAAAAGAGTGTTACAAAACCTCCATGACTCTACTCTGAGATTCAAACCTGGAACCTGTGGTCATCCCCTTACCAACACTAAACCAATTATGCTAATTCAGAATTGGTATACACAAAAGAAGTAATACAAAAGCCTTGATTCAAATTGATATCTTCTCTAAAAATGCTATTATTTTTAAAGAAAGTATACAATAAAATGAGAGAGTTAATCTAATGGCATGAAATTATAAAATGTAACTAAAGGTACAAATCGTAATGAGGTATAAACATGGATGGCATAATAATATGTACATGAAATAATGATGAAAATAGTACTTACGTAATGAGACAATATACACAGTGAATGTGATAAAATAAAAAATAAATTAATTATGCGCAGGTGATGAAATATACTATCATAAATGAAAAATAGTAGTAAAATGGTACATAAAATAATGATGGTAAAATAATGAATGAAATCTAAAGGGATAAAAAAAATCATAGGTAGTATAAAAGTAAAAGCCAAAACTATGTACATAAAATAACGCAAAATAATTATAAAATAATGAAACAAATAATAAAAAAATTAAAAAAAAGAAAGTGAAAAAGAAAAAAAATTAGTATACTAAATAAAGTAGGGTAAAATAGATTGCAAAAAAAAGGCTCGTGCTCCTTTTGTGTAAAGAATGTGGGATTTAATACTAGGAAAAGAAGTTTCTTTGACCAAAGATAGGGACGACCTTCCTTTTGTTCGTTTCTTTCTTTTTGATAAATAATGAAGGTAAGGGTTTAGAATTTTTGGTGTCTACAGATGGCTCCCCTTGATTCAATCTACAATGGAAGAATTTCAGATTGGATCGATGATGAAGGGCGCCAAAAATTTGCACCATCGGCTTATGGGATGCAACTACGATTGCAAAAGGATAGGGGTGCTTGATCGACCCATGATTTAGATTGAGTGCAAAAATGTTTTCAAATGGTCTAGAATACAATGGTTTTGATGCGTGAGGGACAAGCCCTGAACACAATGGTTGGATTTGTCAACGAATTTTGAGCATGAACAACGGTTTGGTTTGGTTCATGAGGGCTTATGACGAGCCTCAACTGAAAGTACGAGGACTTAGGAGAGCCTCAACTAGACCTTTTGACATCTAGCTATAGGACTTATGACGAGCTTATAATACTTTAAATTGTGTACCATACTAGTAGCGTAATAGCTGCCTAGCAGGTGGGTGTGAAACGATCTTGCACTAGTAGCGTAATAGCTGGCTAGTGGATGAAAAGACTGGGACCACACTAGTAGCGTAATAGCTGTCTAGTGGGTTAGGAAATGAACGATCCCGCACTAGTGGCGTAACAGCTGCCTAGTGGAAAAAAAACGGCAGGACCGCACCAGTAGCGTAATAGCTGCCTAGTAGGTTATGAAGTGAACGAATCTCGCACTAGTAGCATAATAGCTGCCTAGTGGGTTATGAAGTGAACGATCTCGCACTAGTAGCGTAGTAGCTGCATAGTGGAGGAAAAGATGAGGACCACACTAGTAGCGTAATAGCTGCCTAGCGGGTGTAAAATGAAAATGCGACCGCACCAGTAGCGCAATAGCTGCATGGTGGGTGTAAAACGAAAATACGACACACAAGTAGCGCAATAGCAGTTTAGCGGGTGTAAAATAAAAATGCGACCGCACCAGTAGCGCAATAGCTGCCTGGCGGGTTAAAACAAAAATGCAACCACACCAATAGCACAATAGCTGCCTGGCGGGTGTAAAACTGAAAATGCGACCGCACTAGTAGCGCAATAGCTGCCTGGCGGTTGTAAAATGAAAATGCGGCTGGACTAGTAGCACAATAGCTTCCTAGCGGGTGTAAAACGTAAAGGCGACCGCACTAGTAGCGCAATAGCTACCTAGTGGGTGTAAAACGTAAAGGCGACCGCACTAGTAGCGCAATAGCTACCTAGCGGGAGTAAAACGAAAGTGCAACCACCCTAGTAGCGCAATAGCTGCCTAGGGGTGTAAAACGAAAGTGCGACCGCACTAGTAGCGTAATAGCTGCCTAGCGGGTGTAAAACAAAAATTTGACCGCACCAGTAGCGCAATAACTATATGGCGGGTGTAAAACAAAAATACGACCGCACTAGTAGCGCAATAGCTGTTTAGCGGGTATAAAACAAAAATTTGACCGCATCAGTAGCACAATAGCTGCCTGGCAGGTGTAAAACGAAAATGCGACCGCACTAGTAGAGCAATAGCTGCCTAGCGGGTGTAAAATAAAAATTGGACCGCACCAGTAGCGCAATAGCTGCCTGGTGGGTGTAAAATGAAAAAGCGACCGCACTAGTAGCACAATAGCTACCTAGCGGGTGTGAAGTGCATTAGGTTGTGAATGAACTTTGTGTGTATATGCAAATGATATGCGATGTGAGGTGGTTAACAAATGTATTAATTGAATCAAACTTCTTGTTTGTGGGAGTAGATTTTTTTCTGTGAGCTGATGGCTCCAGAGTTGCTTCAAAGCTTCGGGATGACTCCGGCATGTGTTGATAGCTTTGGCATACGCTGATGGCTTTGGTATGCACTGATGGCCCCGATATGCGCTGATGGCTTTGGTATGCACTGATGGCCCCGGTATGCGCTAACGGCTTCGGTATGCGCTAACGGCTTCGGTATGCGCTGATGGCTCTGGTATATGCTGATGGCTTCAGGTGGCCAACGATCCCGGGGTGGTTGGTGGGTTTGATATGATTTGTGATTTGTGGCAGTTGATGGGCTTTGATTCGCCTTGAGATTTTATTGGGTGGTTTGATGGCTCCGATGACAGGTTTATTGTGGTTTTGATGAGGTTTTGAAATGGACTTTATTGTGGGTGAATGATCTTTTGGGATGGCTCCGTTGGTGATAACGAGGAAAAAAAAGAGTTTTCACCTGTGAGGTGGTCGCACCCTGGGTGGGCTGCCTACGTACTCAATTTCGTATTGAGATTAGAACTTACGTAGTTCATTCCATTGTGGGTGAGGCTTTGATGAGGAAATGGCTCCTATGTAGCCCTAGGGATAGTCTCGATGTTTGAGGACGGACCTCGCATGGCTCTAGCTTGACTTTGAGTGTGGTGCCAATGAGGCTCGAGTGTGACAGTGGATGGCTCCAGCTATGGTCCTCTCATGGCTTTGGTGTGGTTTCTGCATGGCTCTCGAAGGGCTCTTGGATGATTTTGGCATGGCCTTGGGATGGCTCCAGCTTTGACTTCTTTGAACCGGGAGTTGCGCTTCAAAAAAAACTGCAACTGAAGTCAACTTTCAACGAGACTAGGCAAAGTTCTTACCAGTCAGATGTTAATGATGAAGTGTGTTGGGGTAAAACCTAA
This sequence comes from Limonium bicolor, assembly GCA_023374045.1. NCBI lineage: Eukaryota > Viridiplantae > Streptophyta > Magnoliopsida > Caryophyllales > Plumbaginaceae > Limonium > Limonium bicolor. The sequence goes on from CM041776.1 coordinate 239,089,600, forward strand.
TGGCAAGTGTACCGGTCAATTCGAGCAAGTTTTACTAGAGAGTACTCCCTAAGTATCGAACCAGAGGAGGCGATGTCTAGTTTAAATCTTTACTAACCGGGAAGGAAATAAAAAGACTAAATAACAAATAAAAACAGGAAATTGGGGGGTTTGATTTGTTGAGAATTAAAAAAACTACAAACAGATTGTAAAACAGTAAATAGCGAGAAAATAATTGTTACGAAACTGATTTGGGAAAGAGATCCCGGTTTACTATTACTCCCTAAATCTGCAATTCCTATTCCAGGGCGATTTCCAAGATAATTCTGAGTAAAACCCTAAGACAAAGTTAATTCACCTCCGGTCTCCCGCTTAGCAAATTCTAGTTAGCAAAGACTGAATTCTAACTCTCGTTACGAACCCACTGTTTACTAACCGCCTTAAGAACAACCTAAACTATCGGTCAATTAGCAATTAGAGGAATTACCGTCTCTAAACTAACCGGTTATTTTCCTGGATTCAATTGGAAGCCGCAGTCGTCACATATAAGCTAATAAAATACTAATCTTTATAATTGGCCAAATTATAACGATTAAAGATTAAGCAAGGAAAATAACTTTACTCAATTGAATTGTATTAAATCACAAAGGAACAAGAATAGTTAATTTAGGGATACATAGCAAACTGAAATCTAAAAGAGATTACTCAAACATATTCATAATGACAGTGCGCGAGTTTAATAATAAAGACTCAAGGAACAAGAACAAGAAGGAACTCTAATGTCAACAGCCGTCGTGGATTCGCCGTCGTTCTTGCCTCAGTCTTCTCTCTGATAGCTCCAAGAACTCCCAAAGATTCAGCCTTTTCTCTCTCTCTCGCTCTCATCTCTCTCTCTCTCTCTCTCTCTCTCTCTCTCTCTCTCTCTCTCTCTCTCTCTCTCTCTCTCTCTTCTCTAGTGTAAAACTAAACTCTGTGGTATCTAGCATATCCTCTCACGTTGGCCAGACTTCCCTTTTATAACAAACAAAAATCTATCTTTAATTTTCTTCTTCCACGCACTCTCTGGCTGCGTTTTATCTAATTGGTCCGGGACTTGGTCCAGGTATGAAGTCCCGGACCAGTCTCTGAAATCCGCCGAGAGTTTGTCCTCAGGTGTGGTCCGGGATTTGGTCCAGGTATAAAGTCCCGGACCAGTCTCTGAAATCCGCTGAGAGTTTGTCCCAGGTGTGGTCCGGGACTTAAGATACGTATCAAGTCCCGGACCGGTCATTGAAAATAGGTCGATAGTAGTGCCTTTGGTTGGTCCGGGACTTAGGGTTTGTAACAAGTCCCGGACCAGTCTTTAAATCAGTTCGAGAGTAACTCCAATGGATGGTCAGGGACTTAGGGTATGGACAATGTCCCGGACCCATCCTAAAATTGAGATTTCATGCAAGTCTTCACTCTGTTCAACATGTTTGACCGTCCAAAATACATTACAATGATCGGGAATGCGTTTTCTTGAGATTTTCGCCTGAAATAACACGTAAACCCATCATAGAAGACAATTGCAAATAAAATCATAAAACTAACCATAAGGCGGGAATTTATTAACAGATGATGATGACTTAAACACAAATAAGCCCCACAAAGATAGATAAATTCCCGACTTATCAACTTTCTCCACACTTAACCTTTGCTTGCCCTCAAGCAAGCACTGCAATAAGAATATACTGGATTTCAATAGCGGGGACTCATTAGATTAGGAAAAGTGTACAAGGAAATCTAGTATTGAACAACAACCAAAAGACACAATGGTTAGTACTGCAGGTTTTCATAAACAGTCAAGTGGGAACGTTGATAAATGCCTGAGAAAGTTTTCATAACTATCTAGTCCAGATTTCACCCGGGGCTTTACTTTTCCTTTTACTCACCACAATCCATTGGACGGCAAGGGGCAAGAAGTAATATCATATTCCATATTACCTTTCATTGCCACGTACTCATAATCAAAGAAGAATTATCAATAATTTACTAGATTGAAAGTACTTTTCTTCTTTCTGAATTAGCGTTATTCTTTTTCATCCCCCAGACTTTTCTCCCCATCCATGTAACGGTGTTGGGCCTTCTATCCCAGATCAGATGACCTTAGGTAGATGAATGATAAGGCACTCCAAGGGCTTAATAACCAGATGGGAGAGGCCTGTTGCGGTTCAGAATAGATTAGAGGAGTACCTTGCCTTTGTCCTTTCTTTCCTTTCATACCATAACTTTCCAAAGCCCCAGGTTCATCCAAACAAAAATAGCCACAAAAATGGTCTCACCTTTTACTGAAAAAAATAGATAAAATTAGCAAAATCTGTACATACAGCAGCGTAACCCAAATGTCTTTGACTTGAAATCCAAATTCGACTTCAGAGAATGTGCTACTTGTACGGTATTCCCAACTGACTCATCTTACCACCAATTAAAACCAAGTAAGTCTCAATCGAAAAATTTGTTGAGGGTAAGCAAAAATCAGTGATAGAAAAACAGAAACAAATTGATAACCACAATAAAACCAAGTGTAAACTCTCCCCTTTCTCACACTTAAAATCAAGCAATGTCCACATTGCTTTCAATATAAATCAAAGTGTAACCTTCCTTTCTCACACTTAAATCAAGCAATGCCCTCATTGCTTTCAAAATTAAAACAAGATGAAAAAGGTAGAACAGAACTCCCCTGGTTAAATTTTGACGTAATCGTGTGGACGGAGTTCTGGAAAGAATCGGGTAGAGTCTCCTTTTGTATTGTGTGTGAAACTTATCAAAATAACAGCAATCCTGGAGGAATATCAAAACACAATACTACAACAAAGTAGCATTTCATTAACCATGGAGAGAAAAGTGCAGAATCATTAGGTGCATTAGTTACATCCCAAACATAAAAACCTAATGAATCAAAAGCTAACAACCTAAAAAGACATCAAATATCTCAAATGAAAAAAAGTAAAAATACATCAAAATTGCAATAAAAGATGGAAAAACAATGAAGGAGAGGACATAAACCGACAAATGTACTACTGCCTGGGTAAACGCTAGGACTCCAGCTGGAAAAGCGCTCATCATAGTCGCGGACCGGGCCTCCTGACGAGCATGGAACTCAACAAACCGTGCATCCTGCCGAGCCTCGTACTCTGTCTGGCGAGTCTCCAAAGCCGAGAGTCGCGCACCATAGTCATAGATAGTCGAACTCATCCCGTCCAGCCGACTATCCATCTGAGTCATATAATCTGAGAACCCATCAAAATGAGTTGTGGCCATCTCCCTCCAGTCTCTAAACTCTCGCAGCAACTCGTCATAACCCGGCGCTGGTCCAGCAGGGATCGAATGTCTGGGGCCTCACACCAACAGCATCAGCCTCATAAGCAGCGACATCATCCTCATCAGCACCCTAAGCAGCGTCAGCAACTCGCGGTGCCCGTGCAGCACGTCGACGCTTCACCCACTGCCCGTCGATCTTCTCCCACTGAAAGAAACGCATCATTGTATATCGAGAGTACCAAGGATACTGAGGCTGCTCATCAGATCATCCACCCCCCGTCAGCAAACAATGACTGTAGGAGGTGTGGGAATGGGAGAGAGGCGGAGTGATCGGACTCAACCACCCGGGCCATGGAGTCAAAGATAATCCGATGCATAGCGGGTGGAACCCCTGCCTGGGCATAGGCGTCATCCAGGATGTAGCGCATCAGCCAGCAGTCATGTATATTCAGATCAGCGCACTCCCGGGGACGAACATTATACATCAGCTCCCCTAAAATCAGACGCTCTCTAGGGGTCGGTAGCTTATCCCCCGTGACAACCTGCTTGTCCCGGTTATTCCTTCGCTGCCGGTTTTGAACCTCCGGATCATTGACAATCAGGTTAATGTGTACTCCTTAGCCTGACGTTCCAACAATGGCATATTTGCCCTATTCTCCGCAGTTGGAACCCGACACGCTATAGGTAATCCCAACAGTGCCTAATGCTAGTAGCAGTCACGGTAATAACCACCCCTTTAACCACATAATTTATAGCATCCCTCTCCTCATTCAACGTTGCGTTCGCATAAAATAATTTCATCACCACCTCGGATAAAATCTCCCACCTCTAGTAAGCAAGCATAACCATCTACGCGCATTAAAGAGCGTTTCCAAATCAAACTCAGCAATTAAGGTCAGACACACTGACCTTTCGGGTATGATCCTTTCCCGGCGCGGTACCATTGGCAGCAGCTTCACTGATGAACTCTGACTCAACCGTCTCCCGGACCCGAATTGGTGCAGCGTCGGGTGATGGAGGAGCGAGCGGCAGCGGAGGAAGAAGCGCCGGCTATGGTAGAACGACGAGGTCGTTTGGGTGCCATGGGAAATACTGAGAGTTGGAATCGGTGTGTCGGGTGGTGTGTTTAATTGGAGCGCAAGTGGGATGAAGGCCGGAAGCGGGTGTCGGGACTGGGTAGCAGCGAGTGGTGGTGGGGTTGGAGCAAGGCGGACTGGGTCGGTGTCGGGTGTGGAAGTGGTGGCGGTGGAGAAGTTGGGAGAGGCCTGTCGATGAGGAAAACAGGCGGGTGTAGGTGATTGGGTGGGGAAGTGGTGTAGTGGTGACGGGGTGTAGGCGATTGGGTGGGGAAGTGGTGTGGTGGTGACGGGGTGGAAAAGCCGCGGGTGGTGGTGGCTGTGAGAGAGACGGCGACGGACTTGGGCGGAGGCAGTTGATGGAGTGGCGAAACAGGGGGTGGTGGCAGATGGTGAGGACGGCGGTGGGTAATAGGTCAGGAGCTAGGGATTGCAGGTGAGAAAGGGGAAGATGACAGTGCAGGCCGGGTTTTTTTTATTTCTGAACGTGTCTTGGTCCGGGACCTAAGATATGTATAGGTCCCGGACCGCTATGTTTAAACAGGCCGAGAATTGCAGTTGCTCTTGGTCTGGGACTTAAGGTGTGGACAATGTCCCCAGACCAACCCTTGTTTTGATGTCGAGACTGTCTGCCCCTATCCGGTCCGGGACTTAGGTTATGGACGATGTCCCGGACCACCCTATATTTCCCATTCGAGATTCTGCGCCTTAGTCGGTCCGGGACTTAGGTTAAGCACAATGTCCCGGACCACCCCTATTGACGAGCCGAGATTTCCTGTTGCTCTGTCTGGTCCGGGACTTAAGCCACGGATCATGTCCCGGACCACCCCCAGTTAAGCCACCGAAAATCTTCTTCCTAGCACTCTGTTCCTTGTCCTTCACCAAACCTACAACTTAATTAAAACCAAACAAAGGGAAAACAACTAACAAAAGAATTAGAACAAGAAAAACAAGAATCAAAACCAAAAACAAAAAGATAAAGGGAAAGAGATTGGGTTGCCTCCCAATGAGCTGCCCGTCTTTTCGGTCTTTGGCTAGACCGTGCAATTGTAAGATCAGGATTGAGGATCATGCACCGTGATCACCGAATGGACTTCGGCGATGTCACCACTGAGATAATGCTTCAGCTGAGACCCGTTGACCTTGAATGTCTCCCCTTCCCCATTGATTAAACCGATGGCCCCATAAGGCGAGACACTCGTCACTGTGAACGGTCCAGACCAACGAGACTTCAACTTTCCTGGAAACAACTTCAGACGGGAATTAAATAGCAGAACCTTATCCCCAACATGAAACTCACGCTTGACCAATAGCTTATCATGCCACCTCTTCGTCTTCTCCTTATAAATTTTGGCATTTTCATAAGCTTCCTCCCGAAACTCCTCCAGATCACACAACTGCAACTTACGCTTCTCGCCAGCCTTTTGAAGATCGAAATTCAGTGCCTTTATTGCCCAAAAAGACTTGTGCTCCAGCTCCACAGGTAAGTGGCACGCCTTGCCAAAAACCAACTTGTACGGGGACATACCTAAAGGTGTTTTAAAGGCAGTTCGGTATGCCCACAAGGCGTCATCTAACGTAAGGGACCAATCTCGCCTCGAAGATATAACAGATTTCTGGAGAATCCACTTAAGTTCCCTGTTGGTGATCTCGGCCTGCCATTCGTCTGGGGATGATACGGTAGAGAAACCTTATGCCGTACACCATACTTCTGGAGAAGAGCTTCAAACTGTTTGTTGCAGAAGTGTGTACCCCCGTCACTAATGATCGCTCGCAGGACACCAAAGCGGGTAAAGATATTCTTCATTAAAAACTTTAGCACCACTCTCGCATCATTTGTCGGTGCCGCTATCGCTTCAGCCCACTTGGTGACATAATCCACTGCTACCAAGATGTAGAGGTTACCTTGAGATAATGGGAACGGTCCCATGAAATCAATGCCCCAAAGATCGAACGGCTCAACCTCCAAAATCGATTCAATGGCATCTCATGACGTCTGGATAGATTTCCCTGCCTCTGACATTGATCACAAGTGGAAACAAACTGATAACAATCCTTGTTCAAGTTCTTCCAAAAGAAGCCAGCTCCTCCAAAACCTTCGCGGCTGTCCTAGCCGGACCAAAATGACCCCCTGCTTGTCTAGCGTGGCAATGTGTCAGGATGTCTCTAGCTTCCTCCTCAGAAATGCAACAACGAATCATACCATCTGCACAGACCTTGAACAGAAACGGGTCATCCCAGAGGTAGTGCTTGACCGTGGAGAAAAACTTCTTCCTCTGCTGATACGACAACTCTGGAGGGATGATGCCCTTGGCTAGGTAATTCGTGATGTCAGCATACCAAGGATCCGTAGAATGACCGATCATGTAGACATACTCGTCTGGGAAATATTCATTGATCGGCCTGCCATCATCTGGAACTTCCATACGGGATAAGTGATCCGCCACCCCGTTCTGCACTCCAGGTTTGTCTCGAATCTCAATGTCAAATTCCTACAAAAGCAAAATCCACCTGATCAAACGAGGTTTAGCATCAACCTTCCCAAAGAGATACCTAAGAGCGGAGTGTGGTGGTGTGCACGATGACTTTGCTGCCAATGATGTACGGTCGAAACTTATCACAAGCAAAGACGATCGCCAGCAGCTCCTTCTCCGTCGTGGCGTAGTTCTTCTGCGCCTCATTCATAGTCTTACTGGCATAGTAGACTATCCTCAATACCTTGTCATGCCTCTGACCCAAAGCTGCTCCCAATGAGTAGTCGCTGGCATCACACATAATCTCAAAAGGCAATGACCAATCAGGAGCAGCAACAATAACAGGTGCAGAAACCAATTTAGCTTTAAGCAAATTGAAAGCATCTAAACACTCTTACGTAAACTCAAATTTAGCATCCTTAAGCAACAAATCACAAAGAGGCTTAGAGATCTTAGAAAAATCCTTAACAAAGCGCCTATAAAAATCTGCGTGACCGAGGAAACTTTGGACATCCTTTACCGACGATGGTGGTGGCAGCTGCTCGATGACTTCGACCTTGGCCTTGTCAACCTCGATCCCTTTCCTAGAAATCTTATGCCCGAGCACGATGCCCTCCTGCACCATGAAGTAGCACTTCTCCCAATTAAGCACCAAGTTAGTTTCCCTGCATCTTGCTAAGATCAAGACCAAGTCTCTCAAACATGAATCAAATGTCGGTCCAAAAATAGAAAAATCATCCATAAAGATTTCGATGCACTTTTCAATAAATTCAGCAAAGATAGCAGTCATGCAATTGAAAAGTGCCGGGTGCATTACATAAACCAAAAGGCATGCGTCGATAAGCATAAGTACCATATGGACATGTAAAAGTGGTTTTCTCTTGGTCTTCCATAGCAATTGGAATTTGAAAGTAACCGGAGTAACCATCTAAGAAACAGTAATATTCTTGTCCTGCAAGCCTTTCTAGCATTTGGTCAATAAAGGGAAGGGGGAAGTGGTCTTTCCTAGTGGCGGCATTTAATTTCCTATAATCAATGCAAACTCTATGCCCGGTAATAGTACGCTGAGGGACTAATTCACCCTTATCATTAGGTACCACAGTTAAACCTCCCTTCTTAGGGACTACCTGAGTAGGACTTACCCATTCGCTGTCAGAGATCGGATAGATTATACCTGCATCCAGTAGCTTGATAACCTCCTTCTTAACTACCTCTTTCATGTGCGGGTTCAGTCTCCGCTGAGGTTGTCTCAACGGCTTGTAATTCTCCTCAAGATAAATGCGGTGAGTGCAAAACGTGGGAGAAATACCTTTGATATCAGCAATGGACCACCCTAGCGCCTCCTTATTCCTCTTCAAAATCTGCAACAAAGCTTCATCCTGTTCAGCAGTTAAAGCATTAGAAATAATAATAAGTAAATCAGACGGAGGAACTAGAAAAGCATATTTAAGGTGACTAGGAAGAGGCTTGAGTTCAAGAGAAGGTGGTGATTCCACAGAAGGAGCCAGCGTCTTTAGGACTCGGTCCAACGGCTCCTCCTCGACCCAATGGTTCTTCCTATACGGCCTCCCAACAGCAAGCTGGAATGCTACAGCAGAAACTTCAGAATCGTCGTGAGCAGTTTCTATGGAATCTACCAAACACTTCTCCAACGCATCTAACTCCGCGGGGATGTAAGAATAGTCCTGCATCAAAGTGTCAAAACAATCTAAACTAAAACAAGCATGAACATCAGAAGGATGAGCAGCAGCCTTGGTCATATCGAAGACAAGATGCTCATCATGTAACCGCAAGTATAATCTTCCCCCTTCAACATCAATGAGGGTCCTTGCTGTGCGCATGAATGGTCGCCCTAAAATAAGCGGTACTACCTTGTCCTCCTCCATGTCTAAAATAACAAAGTCAGCAGGGAAAGAAAAAGTACCAACCGAAACAATTAAATCTCTGACCACCCCTCTAGGTAGGATGATCGACCTATCAGCTAATTGCAAAGTAATCCGGGTAGGTTCACACTCTCCTAAACCAAGCTTTAAATACATGGATAATGGCATCAAATTAATACTCGCACCTAAATCACATAAACCCTTACCGCAATTCACATTACCTATCGCGCAAGGTATGACCGGAGTACCTGGATCATCAAGCTTAGGTGGAAGCTTCTTCAAGAGAACAACTGAAACGCTCTCGGTAAGTTGCACAATATCCTTCTCCACTAAAGATCGTCTGTTGGACAGGATGTCCTTCATGAACTTCGCGTATATTGGCATCTGCTTCAAAGCTTCAGAGAAAGGAATGTTAATGGTTAGTTTCTAAAGATAGTTAAAACTTACCAAACTGCTCATCCAAGTCTCTCTTCTTTAATCGGTTTGGAAAGGGAACTGGCACTTCAGCAACTGCGCGACGTGGAGGTGTGGAAGTCTTAGTAGTCTTGCTAATCATCACCTCCTCCACAGCTGGTTCTTCCTGAGAACCTACTGGTGCGGTTTCTTCATTCTGCTCTACATTAGGAAGAGGAGCCTCAGCTTCAGGGACCACCGGGTCAAGCTACGTACCACTCCTCAATGTGATTGCCTTGGCGTGCTCTCTCGGATTCTGCTAGGACTGACTAGGCAAGGAGCCCAAAGGACGCTGAGCCAACTGCTGAGATATCTGAGACAACTGAGTCTCAATGTTCCTATTGAATGTCCTCTGATCATTGTTAAATGTTCTCTGCTCCTGGTTGAAGGCTTCCAGCTCATTGAACTTCTTCGTGTTAACTGTGATGAAATCATTCATCCTGGCCAGAACTTCATCCATACTAGAACCGGCTCCAGCACCCGAATTCTGCGCTTGCTGATTCTGCAGTGGCTGCTTCTGATAGGAAGGATTATACTGCTGCTGAGGTCTCTAATTGTAGTTGCTATTACCACCAGCTTGGTAACGATTCTGCTGCTGAGCGTGGTAACCTGGATTGCCTTGATTTCCAAAATAATTACCCGGTCTGTTACCAACATAATTCGCTGCCTCTTCTTGCGGTGGAGTACACTGGCACATGTTAGAAGCCCCACCACAATACTTACAAGGTGGAAAAACCTCAGGAATAGCTGCTGCGTTTGACAGCGGATTCATCACTGCACACATACGCTCAAACTGCTTTGACATCGCCTCTATCTTGGCAGCCAGAAAGGTATTCGAATCCACTTCATAAACTCCAGCAGGTTTCTTCGGTGCAGCTTCTCCAGTTCTAGTACCTCCCCACTGATTAGCTGCTGTAGTAATAGTCTTTAACAGCTCTTTGATTCGTGCAATAGGCAGCTCCATCAAACTTCCTCCAGCACATGTATCAACCAACAACCGGCTAGAAGGATCCAAGTCCTTGTAAAACGACTGCAGTACAACCTCTTCTCCTAGTCCGTGATGCGGTACCTTCCTTACTATCCCCTTAAAACGCTCCCAAGCTTTAGACAAGGTCTCACCGGCAAACTGTTTGAAGTTAGTGATTTCACCTCTCATGGTTAGCATCCGAGAGGGTGGGAAATACTTTGCCAGAAATGCATTAGCCAGCTCTTCCCAGGTAGTAATACTGCCGGGCGCCAGTGAGTTCAACCATTCAGCTGCTCTATCCCTCAGGGAGAATGGAAACAGAGTGAGCCGAGCAACCTCCTACGAAGCTGGCGTCGAACACGCTCCTACCAATCTCAGGAATGTGGTGAGGTGGACATTCGGGTCTTCAGTAACCGTCCCGCTGAACTGACGTGCGTTCATCACCATGGTCACGTAGTGGGTCTTGAACTGCCACTGCTCTCCTACTGGCAATGCAAGAATCACTATTGGCGACACCAACCCTTCAAAACTTGGACGGGTGTAGTCCCTCATCTGCCTCTGGTTATTCGCCATGTTAACTGCTGGTTGCACTTCCGGAACCTCTTCATCAACAGGTGGTTCAGGGACCTGCGCTTCAACCGGTGGATCCAGATTCAAATCCCTGCGAAGCTGTCTTGCGAATCTCTCGATCTCAAGGTTGAGCTCGAACTCCGGTTCTCCAACAGAGCGGGTTTTAACCATAAACCGAGAGTTAGTAAACTGAAGCTATAATAGCGTAAATTTAAAAGGACAGCAGCAATTAGAATAGAATAACAAAAATCAGAGAAGGATAAAAGAAATTAACTCACAAAATATGCAGGTAAAAATCCTACCTACTAAACATAAAATATTCAAATAAAGAAATAAAATCAGAATAAAATTTGGAAGATAAAAGAATATCTAAAATAAAATCAAAACAGAATAGAAATCAATTAACTAAAACCAACTAGTAGAACTATAAAACAAAATAAAACTATCTAATCTATTCTTACCTACCGATCGAACTAATCAAAATCAAGAACACAAGAAACGGTCGTTAAGAAATAACACTCGACCGAAATAAAGAAAATAATGAAGAAAAAGATAAAATAAATAATATAAACTAAACAAAATAAAATAAATAAAAGCAAGATAGAATAAAAGCTAAACTAAATAACCGTGCCTCCCCGGCAACGGCGCCAAAAACTTGTTGGGGTAAAACGTAACGGCAAGTGTACCGGTCAATTCTAGCAAGTTTTAATAGAGAGTACTCCCTAAGTACCGAACCAGAGGAGGCGATGTCTAGTTTAAATCTTTACTAACCGGGAAGGAAATAAAAAGACTAAATAACAAATAAAAACAAGAAATTGGGGTTTGATTTGTTGAGAATTAAAAAACTGCAAACAGATTGTAAAACAGTAAATAGCGAGAAAATAATTGTTACGAAACTGATTTGGGAAAGAGATCCCGGTTTACTATTACTCCCTAAATCTGCAATTCCTATTCCAGCGAGCGATTTCCAAGATAATTCTGAGTAAAACCCTAAGACAAAGTTAATTCACCTCCGGTCTCCCGCTTAGCAAATTCTAGTTAGCAAAGACCGAATTCTTACCCTCGTTACGAACCCACTGTTTACTAACTGCCTTAAGAACAACCTAAACTATTGGTCAATTAGCAATTAGTGGAATTACCGTCTCTAAACTAACCGGTTATTTTCCTGGATTCAATTGAAAGCCGCAGTCATCACATATAAGCTAACAAAATACTAATCTTTATAATTGGCCAAATTATAACGATTAAAGAAATTAAGCAAGGAAAATAACTTACTCAATTGAATTGTATTAAATCACAAAGGAACAGGAATAGTTAATTTAGGGATACATAGCAAACCGGAATCTAAAAGAAATTACTCAAACATATTCATAATGACAGTGCGCGAGTTTAATAATAAAGACTCAGGGAAACAAGAACAAGAAGGAACTTTAATGTCAACAGCCGTCGTGGATTCTCTGTCGTTCTTGCCTCAGTCTTCTCTCTGATAGCCTCCAATAACTCCCAAAGATTCAGCCTCTTTTCTTCCTCTTCTCTCTTCTCTCTCTCTCTCTCTCTCTATCTCTGTGTAAAACTAAACTTGTGGTATCTAGCATATCCTCTCACGTTGGCCAGACTTCCCTTTTATAACAAACAAAAATCTATCTTTAATTTTCTTCTTCCATGCACTCTCTGGCTGCGTTTATCTAATTGGTCCGGGACTTGGTCCAGGTATGAAGTCCCGGACCAGTCTCTGAAATCCGCCGAGAGTTTGTCCCCAGGTGTGGTCCGGGACTTAAGATACGTATCAAGTCCGGACCGGTCATTGAAAATAGGTCGAGAGTAGTGCCTTTGGTTGGTCCGGGACTTAGGGTTTGTAACAAGTCCCGGACCAGTCTCTAATCATCAGTTCGAGAGTAACTCCAATGGATGGTCCGAGACTTAGGGTATGGACAATGTCCCGGACCCATCCTAAAATTGAGAATTCATGCAAGTCTTCACTCTGTTCAACATGTTTGACCGTCCAAAATACATTACAATGATCGGGAATGCGTTTTCTTGAGATTTTCACCTGAAATAACACGTAAACCCGTCATAGAAGACAATTGCAAATAAAATCATAAAACTAACCATAAGGAGGGAATTTATTAACAAATGATGATGAATTAAACACAAATAAGCCCCACAAAGATAGATAAATTCCCGACTTATCAAAGTGCCTATGATGCATGCAAACACTGGGTGCAAAACATGATGCCAAATGCATATGTAGTTTTTGGAGAGAGGGTACGGTCCTATCTCTGTTAATACAAGGTTTACGAATATAGGACATCTCCGGTTCGATCTTGAGTGATTATTGAACTCGAATGCGTGAATCACTTTCCTCTCATGGAGGGATATGGGTTAATCTCTCGTGAGTATGGTCGTGTGTGCTAATGATGTGATGATATTGTTGACGCTCGGAGCAGTATTTTCCTTAGAATTTCTTTTGAGGTTCTAGACTTTCGAATCCTCACAAATTCCTCAATTGCAATGGGGTTTAGCTGTTTATGATTTGGTTATTCGATCAAAGAGTCACTCGCACTCAGAAGACCTTGTGGGTTAAGGTCACACTCATTCGCTCATGGTCCCTTTAGTATGACAGGACATGTTGATAACAAGTACGGAGCTTATGATTCATGTTTCAGATCCGATACTTTCAGTTAACGCTCATTGACATATGAGACAGAGGTCTTTTATTGGGTTATAACGGGGCTGAGGGGGTATGAAGTATGTCACACGGGACTGTGGGATTTATTTGGGAATTGTGGAGCTTTTGTGGAATAAAGGATATATATCACCTTCGCCATGGGTGGAATGATTAGACAGGTTTTGAGAACATTTTGTCGGTCTCTACGGGACATCATTGGTCCTTTTGCTTATTTTCTCCTTCTCCTGCTTTGGTGTATGGTTTGCTTTTCCTTCCTTTCCTTTTTTGTGTGTGATTTTCACTTTCTTTCTCCTTACTTTCAGAACTCGCCTTGGCTCATCAATTTTCTCCGACATTCTTTGCTTTGTATTTTGGCTTTCGGCTTAGAGCTGCATTGACTCATTGATCATCTTGAACATTTTTGGTGTTCTTTTTGGTGTTTGACTTCGAAGTTGCATTGACTCACTAATCTTTGGAACGTTTTGCTTGCCGTTTTTGTGAAAGATTGTGGGGAGGGGCTATGGCTCCGGCTCCTTTGAGATCCTCTATTGCAAGGGCGAGTAAGTATATGTGGGTTGGCATGTTGTGGAGCTTCTTAAGAAAGAGTTTTTCATGAAAGGCTCAGAGGGGCTCACTAAGGGGTTATGTACAGGGTAGCCAAAGCTTTTTGGTTTAGTGGGGATTTTTATTCCTAAGTGCCTCGTCATGCTCATTAGTCAACGATTGTTTTCTTACTATTCTTGGATCTTTGCTTGAATCACAGTTCGTATCCTGTTTATCGACATTGATATCGCTATGAATGTGCCTCTCCATGTGCTGAAGGAATTCACAAGTCGCTCATGGTTTTACCTTTATGGACTCGCTCTATCTGCTCTCATTGCTCAGTGGATTGTCCAATATCCTCATTCGGAATTCAAGGGAAAAATACCGGTCTTCGCACATTACTCACTGTGTTTATGGTGCTGATTTTGATTAGACCCTTGTGTGAATTGACGGGTCGAGAGTTTAGTGATTCAAACATTCGATTCAACAAATCTCTCAAGATTTTTCCCAAAGATGTCATTCCAATATGGAAGTGTGCAAATGCAACTATCTACCATGCAATATGTTCTGGTAATATGGAATTACTACATATAGGATGCATGAAGTATTGAAAATGAAGATGACTGATTTGGATTTTGTTGATGTTTTTTTAATGCAATGCATGTATGGTAAGATTACACAGTTTAGCTTGGTTTCGGTTTTTCAGTTGAGGATCCATAAAGTTCATCTTGTCACTAATGGCTCTTTAGGGGTCAGTTGCTTAATGGGTCCCGGCAGAAATGGGATCCCACATGTTTTAGTTGTAAATCGAACCCTGGCCGCTTAAGGAGTGGTAATTCCTATATTCCACCAGTTAACATGATAAAACTATCTTGTTCTTCCTATGATTCCTAGGTAGGTCGAATAGAAAGCGGGGGGAGGGATGGGATGCAACCCTTCATACGCTTTCATTACAATTGTAAATAAAAAATGACTCAACTACTTTTTGCCACTATCAGCACATGGCCATGCTTAGGTCGGTGATGCTTCAGGCTAGTGTGCCTTCATGGCCTAGGATGGGCGTCTAGCTCTAAAGAAGAGACATCTCCTCTATCTATCAGCTTTTGGATTGCGTTTCTCAGTGTGGTGCACTCGTCGGTGGCGTGCCCACGAATCCGGTGATAATCACAATATTCTTGTGGATGTGGACCAAGCTTCTTCACCCTCGAACTAGTGTTTTAAGGTGTTAGGTAACGTCCCTCGGTTAAAATTCTCCAAGCTTCACCAAGTGACATTCCTATACCCGAATGGTGTCTTTGAGAGTCATGTCCGGCTTTGAAGTATTCTCCTTGAATGATTGTTGATTTTGGATCTTTGGTTTTAGCATCTTCCAAAGCAGTCACAACCGCCATCAGTCGTCTGAAGTCATATATCCCTAGATATTTCAACCGATGTCGGTACACATATTTCAGCCCAAAAATTACCATTTGCACTTGCTCCTCCTCATTAGGTCGGTCATTCATTTGTCCGGCCTTCACCCTCCATCGTTTTATGAACTCTCTGATGGGTTCTTCAGAACTCTGGCGCGTGATTTCTAAATCTCTTCGTGTAACTTCATGATGGAAATTGTCGCCGTATTGAGAGAGGAACTCTAAGTACAGGTCTTGGCTTGATTTTCCGTTTAGATCTATGCTCATGATCCAGGAGTAAGCAGGTCCTTGCAGATAGAATCTAAAACATGCAGCTTTCAACTCCTCGGAAAGGCCATGAAGGTTCATGAGTTTATCATATTTGTCGACATGATGTCTCGGGTCTCCAATTCCCTCATATTTCTCCATCTTAGGCAAACTCATGCCTTTTTGTAGATGAGCATTAGGGTATGGGTTAGTTGGTTCCCAACCGGCTGACTTAAAACGTTGGGTCAGTTCCAGTTCCGCCTCAGTTCTTGCACCAGTTCTTTGTTGGAGTTGCTCTGAGATCAGGGTTTTGAATTGAAGTGTAAGCTGTTTTAGGGTGGTTGGTGTCAAGAGATTGAAAGGGCAGGGTTGTTCCTGGGTGAACATGTCGGCTAGACTTTGACGAATGAGGATTTTCTTGCCGAGGAAGGATATGTTTGTGTGTGGGCAAAGGGAAGTTTAGGCCAGAATGCACCATGGGGGAAGATGGGGCTTCGGTCTTTCCCTTATCACTGACTATTTGTGGTTGCCAATTTCCTCTGGTGGCGGTTGGGGTTCTCAGAGTGGAACTGTACATAGGTGAAAAAGGCATGCTTGGTGCTGTTCGAACTTGGACAGAGAGAGCATGAGGGTCCATTGCTTGAAACTCATAGGCATCGTATGCCGAGTAAGTTAGAGTCTCCTTGTAACTGCTATCCGACTTTAAAGAGGCCCTAGTTATTCTTCATTGGACACATTCTTCTATCCTCAGGGTTTTCTTCAAGTCATCAGCAAGGTCATGGGTCAGTCCTTCATGGACAAATTGGCTTGTGATCGCTTGATCATTTCGGGGTGTTCGCTCCATCTTTTTTGTCGTTGCTTCAAGCAGACTGGTCTTCTTTCTTTCTGGTGCTGACTGTCATGAACACCTGCATGCACAAGGATCAGAATGAAGGAGGAGAGGTAACGTCAGTATGCTTTGTTAAACAAAAATTTGTTGTGTGATGATTGTAAATGATTATTGATGCAAAAAAACAACTTCTATTTATTTTTGAAAAACATTGGGAAATTCATGTTGTATGAATGTCATGAGTGCGCGTGTATGATAGGTATCAATTTATCTCATTTTTAAGGGGATGCATCCGCAGATACCGTAGATTTCACCCTATAAAGCAAAGTTTTAAGAATGATAGATAAAACGTAAAGGGTCATGTTGTTTGTTCTTTTCTTTAAACAGACGTGTACTCTAAAAAGAAACCAAGTTTTAGAAAACCAATTTTGAAAAATGCGTGTTTTCGAAGTGGTGGATTTTCTCAATATGAATTTTGACGCTAGGTCATTCGCAAATAAAATAGGGAGTGAGGAACCCTATGTAACACCCCTCTCAAATTAACACGTAGTAGTCACTCACGTAACAGAAATAACGCGTCTTACAGCGGAAGAATAAATCACAACAGTAATACTCACTCGGGTGTCACCTGCCATTACTCGCCCATGCGAGTAACGAAGCAGAATTAAATTCAACAACCAAAATACACATCATTACTAAACCGTTGTGACAACGAGATATCCCTATACATCATACTAAGTCCACATCCATAACAGTCGACAAGTGAGCCTCTACCCAAATTCTACCTGAATACAACCGTATTGTCATGCATCCACAGACTGATCTCGTTATACAATAAATTCCTTACGCAATAATTAAAGTAACCCTAGCTACCCTGTTCCCGCACTTCGGCTCCATCGAAGATCAACAACCTGCACAATAAGTGTAGTCTCAGCGTTAGACGCTAAGTATGCCGGGCCTGGACCCTAATGGTCACTTATCATTTTTAACCATCTTGATATTAGATTGATTACATGCTTTACCATTTTACAGATATAATAAGTACTGTATCAACATGCATGATTATATAACCATTCATCCAATCCAAATAGTCATTTATAACTATACACAGCACAGTCACACATCATACAATACGTTAACATTGGTAACTCATACGTCGTATGTTAACATCATCACGTAGTACAACATTCGGCCCCCCGGGCCCTCACATATCATTTGATTTGATTAGCACTGTCAGGCGTCAATTAGGACAACCCGAAATATACTCACTTGGACAGTAGTCCCACGTACACACAGGTGCTCACTGCCCTGATCATCCGAAGACTCTGGGACTATTTCACTTTGCCTTTGTAAAGGCGTCCATTTAGGTGGCCAAGGGCCTGGTGCCAACGGTAGCACACTCCGCCTGAAGATCTATCTAGGTTCGTTCAGGATTAACTAGGGTAAACCCGATACGGATAACCCAAGAGATCTCTACGCGCGACCAGCAGCCAGTGACTGTCTGGATTAAGGTACATCATCACATTCATCCACACTCCACTGTAAACTTCATCAGTTAGGAAGTTAGTTACAGTTTTAACCATGGAGACATTCACTTATTTTGTTGGCTGCCCGGTGGGTCTTACGCATGCCTAGAATGATTCTAGTATTTATGTTCGAGTTGAAGCTCTAGGGACCGACGATGTCGTGTCTCATCCCTAAGTGTTTTACTTAGGTTATAACTACATACTTGTAATACTTAGTGTATTAGGTCAGGCAACGATAGTTCCAATCACACGTCTCGCATATGTAGTTTTATATAAGTCGATCTATAGTCGACGTAGTATTAGTCCCGTAGGACGTTTGTGCATAAATTAGTAATGCAGTAACACAGATATCCATCACACACATAATCACATACATACATCCACACAAGTTATTTATCAAACAAATCCGAGCCGAGGAATTCCTCAGGACAACTCGAATCAAACCCTTTTACATACGGTACACCTTGGACCAAGGATGCATAATGTAGACCTCTAAGCTTCTCGAGCACGCACGTCCGACAGGCGGTCTAACAATATGAAGAACGCTAAATGTCAATCCACATGACAATACGATTCGGTATTTCCGAATAACGTCAGTAACCCGGTTTTACACCCCCGGACTTTCAACTGTTAATAGTTACGGTATCGTTATCCTGAAAAACTCTTTACTCGTAGTATGTATTAATATACGGTTTACAAGGACGTCGGTTTTTATTCGAACGTCGTGGCTAATGTTTTCAAACGTAGGAATATTTTCTAATCCCATAGTATTTTATAAACATTACGCCTGATACAAAATTGTTCGTTCTCGTATATTTACAGTTACGTGTATATATTAATACTCACGTGTTTGTATATATATATATATATATATATTCATGTATGTTTATAGATTCGTACGTACGTATATGTAATACTCGTCGTCATTTGTTGCACATTACATGACGGTAATTATTTAACGGTCAACGTTATCCATTCCTCGTACGTTATACATGCGTATACCTTCGTATAACATTTATACGTTTTCATATTTACTTGTATCAAATTTCATGTCACGTTATCTCATAAATCTCCAGATATATTACACTCACACACATTATATGCTAACCATACGTATCTTATTTAAACTTGATTTCACGGTTTTACAATATACGGTTATACATTGTTATGTATCTTACATGTAAGGTTCCTAGCATATAATATACTCTCTAACAATCCCCAACTTAACTTATCATTTCGCGTAATTGATTACCAGGTATAATCATACCATGTTAATCTCTTAACGATATACTTCTTATAATTTAGTAAAATGTCACATTATAACATTGTAACTTTATATTACAATCTGTTTACTAATTCCAAACCAACCATTATAGTTTTCGGGATCTTCATATTTCCCCACTTAATTTTGATTAATTACAATTTCACCCCGATTGTAATATTTGTTACCTTTAACACCTTATTTAATCATCACCAAAGGTTCTCAATATTGTAATATACACATCTGTACATATATACTAAATTCCGAACACCAACTAAACTTGTCCAGATTTTATACTTTCTCCCCACACTTTCCTTTTTATTACATATTACCTTCCTTATTTTTATAAACTTATAATTTAACACCAAAATCTTATATTATACACTTTAATTATTTAAATCACAATTCTCAACTAAAATTTTCTCAAATTGCGTACAGCCCCGATAGTTTTATAAATTTCATTTTTTTAATTTGATATTTCATTAAATTACCAAATAAATTTATATTAGTTTTCTAATTTGGTCAAGTGTCATATGTGGTCAATGTTGACCACCCCAAATATCCCCTTTGACCCATATTTACCATAATTACCAAAAATACCCCTTTTTTCTCTCTAGTTTTACAATCCACACTTTAATGTCATAAATTGTATTTTATATTTTTTCTAAAATTCTAAAACATTCCTCCTCGGTTTAATGTTAATTCAACACCCCATTTCTTTACTAAATTTCATTTTGACCCCATAAATGATCTTTTATTTACTTACACACTTGTAAAATTTATTTAAACAATATAGTAACATTATATTTGATTCAAGTAACATCTAAATTCCCTAATATCCACCTTAAATATTCCTAGGTGATTATATTCACTAAATTAAATTTTGCACCAGAATTTTTATATAGTTCATTTAATCACTCTAAATTTAATAATCACTATTTAAAGTTTAAACAAGCATAATAACATTAGCCTAACCATGTGGCTTTAAACATAAAATAAATTTACTTATAAAATGTCTTAATCATACATATTTACTCACGGATTTTTATGCAATTTATTATTAACACTTTCAAATTTTTTTCCTCCATCCTTAATTTATATAATGTATTCTAATAAGTCATTAATGCTTAGTATCACTAAATTATTAATTTCCTACACATAACTAAATCTGAAATTGCATATACATCACGGATGAGCTCTCGGTTTGTTACAGAATTCATGGTTAATTTCTCTAAATCATTTGATCAATTACTAAATACACTTAAATAAGCCATTAGCATTTAGTCTCACTAAACAAATGTTTAACCCTAAATTTTCTCCACATATTTAGGATTTAAATAGCCTACGCATCACATAATTTCGGTTCAAAATTGTATATATATATATATATGTATGCTCTCGTTTCCACACATTCTGTACATAGCCTTTAACACCTTTTTCTTACAATATTAATCCATAAGCTTGACTTAAGCAAGTCATTGATGCTTAGGCTCATTACCAACATGTATACCTACTATACTCTACACATTATCATTACTTAAACAACACATAAGTGAGCATATAATTTTCAGTTCTGTACAGATTTTGTACACCCCCTTTTCTCAAGGTCATCACCCCTGTTAACATTTCATTTGGCTTCAATTTATCATCAACATGGCTCACCATTGCACATAAATCACACGCATTGAATGTTTTAGCCGTAGCTATATTACTCCTAAGACTACCGGTTTTATTATGCATTAAGGGAGTATTTTTCTTTGACTTAACAGGGGAGGTAATGTTTGTTTACCTTGGTGTGTCAACAGGTCTAGTTTTCTCTTTTCTCTTCACCTCTCCTCAGCCAAACAAGACTCCTTGGCAGGTCGGCTGTGCATGTTTACGTACATGCATTAGTTTTTTTTGTTTAAGAAACTCTGCACTAAACTTGAATAAGCTCTTAGAGTATTAGTAGTGTAATTACCTCCCAGCTTGGTTCACTCTTGGAGGTTAGCTCTCAGATTTCCAGCACTTTAGGTAGGAGCAACATTGCACCCGGTCCATGTAAATCAGAGAAAAAAAATAGGGTTTGATTAGTAGTCACTCTAGGTAGTTATTTTAGGAGGATTTTTAAGTCTTAAAAGGGGTCATTACCATGGCATTTGGAGGCTTAGTAGACAGAGCTCTCAACTGCCTATAACAAGAGGAGCACGTTCAGGTTTGTGCAAAATCATGGTAAAGGAAGTTAATAATTTAAACAGCCATGTAATGGCTTGATCCTTACATTAGTTTTAGGAGAACTTTCAAGGGAACCTTGTAGCAGTCCTTGGAGGGATTTTCTTCCTTTTCTTTCAGCTCTGTTCGGTTGTTAAACAAGGGGGAAAGCCTCAGATTTTTTTTGCAGAATACAGGGAAGATTTTCTGTTTCTGTACAGCACAAGAACATATTTGCTCACCTTATTTTTTTTTTTTGAGCTGGTTTTGTTCTCTGGTTCCAGCTCCTTGATGGCGTGCTTCTCTTGGTTCCAATGCAGGACTAAATTCAGTCTTGCCCTTGCTGCTAACTCTCTTCTTGTTGTCGCAGCTTCAAGTGACCCTTGTCCATGGGTTTGGTCTCGGTTTACAAGCAGGAGGAGAAGGGTGGTGCTGCCTAGGAAAGGAGATGATGTTTGGTGGTGTTTTGACGTGAGTAATACGGTGGAATGTCCAGTTTTAAGGCTGGTTGTGGGTGCCACTTGTGGATGAAAACAGGAGCTGCTGTTGCTTTGAAAATAGAGGCTGTTGTTGCCTTGTTTACCGTTTGGCAGTGGAGGGGAAGAAGAAAACAGGATGCTTGCTGTTCTGTCTACCGTAGCAGTGGAGGAAGGAAAGAAATAAAAAGCTTGCTGTTGCAGGCTGGGTTATTTGTTACGGTTGGAAGAAAGGAAAAAAAAATGCAGAAGGAGATGTTCTGCTGCTACTGTCGAATGGGGAAGAAAAAAAGTAGGAAGAGGAATAAGTTGGGAGCATGGGCAAGGAATACTGTCAACATATTGTGTGTATAAGAAGAAGGAATCTTCTTTTTCCTAAACACAAGAATTCGGTGGACTGGAGGGGATAGGTAACCGAGAGTGGAGAAAGAAATGGAAGAGGAGTGTGGTCATTTAGAGGTGAGAGGGATTGTACTTGTTGCTTTATTTCATGTCAACTTAGCTTTTGTCTTCTCTTGACATGTGATCAGCCGAGACAAGGAGGGAAATGGGGAGACTTATTCAATCGAGACTTGCAAGAAAAGGTGGAGAAACTTGCTTATTTTACTCCTAGGTTGTACTTGTTGTCTACGTTTGTGATTATTCTAGTTACTTTCCTTCTTCTTTTGTTATAGAAATCGGAAACAAACGAGAGGCTTGAGCATAGTTAACGAGAATGAAGGGAAGATGGGAGTGAGAGGTGATGGAAGTAACAAGGTAAGTACAGTGTTTACATTATTTTTTTGTATTATATTTGTACTTGTTTATCTTCCCCATGTCTTACTTTTCCAACTCAACTTTTCTCCCTTGCTATATGTGTGCCGAGTCGTCTATGCCTATAAAGGGTATTATTATTCTTTTGTACATTAATGTGTATAATTGACTTGTTTATATATTAGGTGGTAGCTTGTTTTATTTCATATTTTTAATGTGTATATGTAGTGTATATAGCACTTACAATTTGTTTTGACTATATAAAATATTTTATGTAGTTTAATGAGTGGTATTTATGATTTAATACATGTACTAGTATGTTACGTGTAATATTAAATAGGAGTTAATTTCCCCTTAATAATATTCTCTCTTTGATTAGAGATTTAATACATGGTTTAGTGTCCGTTTTGGATTATATATTTATACAATGATATTTATATCATTTATTGCTCAAGGTTTAAATTAATCCTTATTATTAAGATAATAATATTTGGGGTATTTCACCCTATACATTGATCTAAATAAATTCAATGGGGATGTACAACCTATACACAAAGTCTATTCAGAAATTGACAAGGGAGAAAAGAATGCTAGGGAAAACCTATACATCAATTCTAAAAGTCATTAAATGGGGGAATTTAAGCTTAAAAACTTCTCTCGAAATCTTCTTCTGCTTCGTCTCCGAGCTTCTGTGTGACTGCTTACTCATGTGTGGGCTCCTGATTGGCCGTTCACTCGTCTTCGGTTCTTGATTAGCTGCTCGCTCGTCTTTGAGCTCGAGCGACAAAGTGCGCTACATCCAGAAAAACAGGTTGGTGCTCATTTGACCCTCACCAACTTCAAACTCGAACGGTCGTTGCTAGTCTTCATATTGCTCGACTCGAGTTGGTGCTCCTCTGATTTTCGATTTGAACCGTTGTTGTTGATCTTCATGCGCTCCTCCTACTCTGATGAAAAATGAGGAACATTTTTTGAGAAAGGAAAGGTGGAGTGACCGAGCACCAAATCTTTACGAAAATCCACCACTTTCATGAAAACACGAAATGACTAGTACGCTCCATGGTAATGACTGCTGCTCTTGAGGTGGGTTGAACTTCAAAAATAGCGGGACACAACATGGGGACTAAATCATTTATTTTGAAATATGTTTGTGAAAATCAACTTAAGATAATATCGGTGAAAAAAGTTGTTTGAAATTCGTTTGTAAAAAGTAGGTTTTTGAAACCTGTTTTTGAAAATAGTTTTTGAAATAACATATGTGAGAAATATTGATTGAAAATCATTTTGTAAGTAATAGATTTTTTAAACCGGTTTTGAAAACTGCTTTAGAAATAACTATCTTGAAATCATTCGAGATGGACGGCTTTGAAGATATTTTTTAGAGCGTTCGACATGATTCAATTTTCTGATTTTTGCTAATTTTCAAAACGTGACCACACATAGATGTAAGCGCAAATGAAAATCGTGGCTGATTTTATGTGGAGCTGAGTGTGAATGATTGGGATAATCTCCTTCCAGGTCAATCAATTTCCATACCACTGGGGAACCGTCGTTCATTCACTGGTTATCTCTGGGATTTAACTCTGTTATGCCTTGTGGGGCACGTCATCAAGAAAAGTCCGGAGTGCTTAAGTTCAAAAGGTCAGGATACCCCGAAGTGATACGTTACACGAGCCACGGCTGGGGATTATTCACAACATACTCACTTTTGGGAAACTTAGGGAAGTACTGCATGGGAACAGGTCTCCCATCTTCTGCATATAAGGAGTGTCTAAAGTCCAAATTATTCGCTGACTACGCTGTGTCATGTATGGGTATCCGTAAATACAAAATCCTCTATGAATTTGTAGCGCGGCATTGGGCTTTCTTTAAAGACACCCGTAGTGCCGAGGAATCATGAGAACTGAGCCCATGCAATCTTCAGGTAGGCAAAGGGTATCAGATAGACGCATACAAGGGGGTGACTACCCATAAAACCCATTCTAGACACCGGACCAGGCAGCTAAACACTGAAGGCTCATAGCTTACTATATGCTGGCTCAGACTCGGATAACGGAGGATATATTTGGATCATGAGTATCAAGGCGTTGGTCGATGATCATCTCGTCCCGTGGGTATAACCAGTCAAATGAATGACCCAACTCATAGGGAATTAATCGTGGACCGATTGGCATCCCGTGACTCGTGAATATAATAGGTGACACAGAGGAATGCATGTCCTAAGCTACCCACCCAATTCACCCCACAATCATATAGTATGTAAGCAGAGAAGTTAGCACCGACCTATTTACTTATATTTGTCTTGAAGGTGATAATTCCAATTTGGTTGTTTATTAACCTAAAGGGAAGTTAGCTTCGTTCAGTCCTAAGTGTCTCTTTCTAATCATAAGCTAATTATTAATCCCAATTGTTGTCATGTTTGTTGAGGATCTAATAAGTCCTAGCTGTCCTCATCAGGTACACACTCTAAGTGTGGAGTAGAATAATCCTATGGCTTGGAATGAATCACTTGAAGGTTTTGAAAGAAGTGGGGAAGTCCCGACAATTTTGAATGGAGTTCAGTCTTCCATTAGTTTGAGAAAAACTTACTCAAGTTTTCCCCAGCAGAGTCACCATTCTGTGGAGGGTGATTTTTTAGTATGAGGGGGTCTATCTAAATATGGGTCTAACTGAAAAGCCAAGATCCTAAAGATATGTCATTTTGTGGAGGGTAAAACCCGTTATTCTATCATCCCTCAAATACCTACTAAATTGTCCGTCTTTCTCAGAAAGCATAAAGGGGAGTGCAAGTGTGCACCACACCCGCTCTCGATGGGCTCCACGTGGACTTATGCCCTAAGGGCGGAAATTGACTAGAGTGACCACCTAGTTTGACCTAAAGAACTATGAAGGGAGGAGAAGGGTTCTAAGAACCGTTTATTGACTCTGATGATTTGTTTCCTATGGATAGGATTTATCTGATCATACTAGAGATTCTGTTATGGGTTCGCACTGGGTTACACCCCTTAAAATGGGCAACGACCACGACTTCAGATTGGTGCCCGAGGAACCTCGATCTCCAATTGTCGGGATTGCCTTCTTCAAAACCAAACCTTATTAGAGAGATTCAATTAAGAGCCAAGGATAGGATTAGGACAGGATGAGAGAAAGAGAGTGACTGAGGTGAGCTTTTCCTGCCAAGCTAACGCCAATGATGGGAATTGGTGAATTCGGATGAGTATAGAATGAAGATTTGGGAAAAATCTGAGGTTGAGTGAATAGACAACTTGGAGTCTGATGGCTTGAAGTTTGTGGAGACGAAGAAGGTTTGAGTGTTTTTAGAGATATAAGAGCCACCTTAAAGGGAAGAGGGTTTTTTTGTTTGGAATGAGGTCACACCCTGTGTGGGCTGCCTACGTACTCAACTCCATGTTGAGATCAGACCTTACGTAGTTCCCTGGTTTTTGGGTTTTTTAAGATCTAAGGGTTTTAAATGGTTTTGAGGGTTGAGATTTAGAGGAGTTTGTGTTTCGAAAAGTTTTAGGTTTGAGATGTTAGCCTGTGAGACACTCGAGTCTATGAGGCATTTGAAACCTTGAGATGTCGAAGTCTATGAGATGCATGAGTCTGTGAGACGCTCGGGTTTGTGAGACGCTCAGGCCTGTGAGACATTCAAATTATTGGAATGACAAAGTCTGTGAGACGCTCGGGTCTATAAGACATTTAGAGTGTAGGAGAAATTGGAATGGAATTGAAACTGAATTGAAATCGATGTTGAATTGGAGTTGAATGAATTTTGATTTGAATTGGAATTGAGATTGAATTTAAATTGATTTTGGATCGGACTTGAGAAGAATTGGGATGGAATTGAAGTTGTAGTCCAAATTTGAGCTAATGGGCCTGGTTTGGGCCTCGAAAGCGGGCCAGGTTGGACCATGAAAAATGGGCCGAGATGGGTCTTGGAAGATGGGCCAGATTGGGCCTTGAAAGATGAGCCAGATTGAGCCTTGGAAGATGGGCCGGGTTGGGCCTCGAGTTAGGCTTTGAATTGAGCCTCAAATTGGGCCTTTGAAAAGTGGGCCGATTTGGACATTGGAATTGGACCGTTAGTTAGGCCTTGGAAGTGGGCTAAAATTTGTTCTTGTTTGCAATTGGGCTGAAAATTGTTTTTGGGCAGAATTGGCCTTTTAGGACTGATTTTTGGGCCTGGGCCTTTTTATTTTGGATGTTGGGCTTTATTTGGCATTTGAATTGAATTGATTTTTAATTTGAATTGAGATTATGGGCC
This sequence comes from Limonium bicolor, assembly GCA_023374045.1. Taxonomy (NCBI): domain Eukaryota; kingdom Viridiplantae; phylum Streptophyta; class Magnoliopsida; order Caryophyllales; family Plumbaginaceae; genus Limonium; species Limonium bicolor. The sequence goes on from CM041776.1 coordinate 239,116,452, forward strand.
AAGTTTGAGCTAGTGGGGTTTGGGTTGGGTTGAACTAAATTGAATTGGAATGAATTGAATTGAATTGAATTTAGAATGAGCTAGAACTGAATTTGAATTGGGATCGAATTAAATTATATTGATTTGAACTTGGGCCGGGGTAAGAAAATGGACCGGGATTGGAAAATGACCGGGTCAAAGTTGGGTTTGGTCAAAGTTGGGCCAGATTGGGCTTTTTGATTTTGGGTCGAATGAGCTTTTCTGCCTTATGGGTGAAAATGGGCTTTTGGGCTGGGTCTAATTGGACTTACAAAATTGGTTGGGTCAGGTTTGGGAAATGGACCAAATTAGGCCTAGGAATTGGTTTTCAATTGGGCTTTTGAACTTGTGCTGATTTTGACATGATTTTAGACAGTTTTGGGTTGATTTTTGGGCTTATTTCAGCTTTAGACACGGACCAAGGTTGGATTGTTGGGCCATGCTTTGGGTATTTGGTCCGAGCCAATTTGGTGGGTCAAGTAAAGTTTCAGGAATTAGGCTAATGAGCTACATGAACCTAGTCTGATTTGATTTGTACAATGCTCTGACTCGGACTTTGGAATTAGGTTTTTGAGCTTGGCTTTGGAATTGGGCCTTAAATTAGGATTAGAATTTGACCATGCAATTAGACTGATTTTGGATTTCAAAAAGGCGCCAGATTCAAGCTTGTAAATGGGGCAAGGATTTGGGCCTTGGCGTCAAATTTTTTTCTTTTGAAAGAAGAGAATTTTGAACTAAAGGATTTCATTTTTTTTTCATTCATATATACATATTTGAAATGTGTATTTTTGAGGTTTAGGGTGTCACCTTGACCAAGAAGGACATATGACCCACTAAGTGCCAAGGACATCCACTATCCTAATGGCTGGAACCTAAAGTAAGTAACTAGGGCTTAGTTTAGAAAAATCAAAGGCTAATTTAAATTACAAATGAATGAGGGGTAAAACATTATGTACTTGATGAAAGAATGAATCAATAATCAAGGAGAATCAACAAATCAAATTGATAAGTGAAGACATACGACCAATTTTCAAAGGTCTCTTCTGTTTTTATTATCTAATGATGACCACACAAAGGCTCTGATAGAAAAATAAATCAGATACATGCTAAACGAACCTACAGTAGGTGAATCTACAGGCCTTGTTCAGTACTAGGTTAGAGAATTACAACCTAGATTTCTAAGTTATACTAGATGATGTTGTAGATTAACTGTCTCATTTTTACTTCTTTGTTCTAGGACTGCATCATACACTCTTTGTTATACACAAATCCTAGATTCACTACATACCCAACCCATGTATCAAGTATTAGCACCTTTTTCCTCTTCTTGCCTTACAACTGATTGTAAATAAACTAACTTCTTCAAAGTAAATGATACAAGCTCATTACAAGAAACGAATACATGGAAATGAACTCATATGATTTCAGCAACAACATAATATAAACCCACAGTTGAATCTGTCAAAAATCACGGCTATTAAGCAGATATACACAGATTATGCTCTATGAATCACCAACAGCTTATGAGTCATTTGGTTCAGAAAGAGACCAGTGCAGAGAATGATTTGTTTCTGTAAAGGGACGACAGACAACAGGAAATAAACCAGAACAGAGAGATCTATTAAAAAGTTAGATAAATAAGAAAGAGAAAAAATAACAAACACAGAAAAGAAAGGTGAAGAGTGGATAAGAGATGCCTGCTTACTGTCTTCCTATCTCATACTTCTACACATAGGAAACAATCTTGTTATTAGTACAGTATACATAATCATTAGTAGTTTAAGGATGGGATAAAAACCGCATGAGAAGGATGAGTAGCCCACTACGGGACACAGAGGCTCGGGTTGGACTTAAGAAATAGTGTACCCCTTGTACATGTTATCAAAGCATAATACTACACACAGGGAATGACAAGGTGAAACGACCAGAAGCGAATTTCCTCCAGCTTGGACGAATAAACGGAATCAAAATATGTTCATAAATTGAAACAAGAAAAACTGTAGAGCATAGTTATTTATACACAGACCACAAGCATGGAACGAACTGCTCATAGATGACCACCCTCAATCCACTATAAGACGGACAAAGGAAGGTCCACAAACGGTGGTCAATTGCCTTCGAGCAAGATGAGTAGATGAAATAGTACAGAACAGTGGTGTAAATGAAAAAAAATGACCAAGGTTAAATTATGTACATAATGATTTCGGGATCTCTTATTCTTTCTTCTTCTTTTGCTAACTCTAGTTTTGTCCATGGACTTCCAGGTACATAACAGGTTGGGTATTCACCCAGAAGAGGCAACCGCTCACATTTTGTAGAGAAATTCATAACAAATGTAAGAATAAGGAACACAACATAGAAGAAAAGATGACAATTTATACGGCATGGTCACCGAAAACTGTATCTGCTCTTTTCGATCAAACGCGCAAACAAAAGTGGAAGGGGAGCAACATGATCATGGATATAAGATGGAAATGGGATAAACCAACCGCTGGAGCCAGAAATTAACAAAAAGAGTCATTCGAGGTTCTGGTTCCATATTTTTTTTTGGCAGAAAGAAAGAAATAAGGGGGAACTAGCTCCCGTGTCAGAAACAAAATTCCGATCGAGCCCAGATTTTCACCGCCACTGATTCAAGCCCCGCAGACAAAACATGTTCCAAATAGAAGGATATGAAAGTGAGAAAGAAACAAAACTGGGAGTGTCTAAAATCCGAGAGTTCAAAGAGAAAGAAAGAGGAGTAACATCATTTACTCTATTGGTAATAGGGTGGAAAATTCAAAAGGGATAGAGTTTTTGGGGTTAGTGGAGTGTTGGTGGTGGGTTTTTGGTGGTGGAAGCGTTTCTGGTGTTGATGGTGGTGGTTCCTCCGAGCATAGACGAAGAGAGTTGGAGGAAGAAAATCAAGAGACTCCCCATTTTTGTATTTAAAACCAATGTGGGTAATGAGAGCAGAAGGTAAATGCGTTTTTGGGATAATGGTAGGTTGGTTGCCTCGAAAAAATCTGAGTCTACAGTAGGGTTTCTTATTGTTGTTTTATAATAAGAGATTAGGGTTTTCAAACATATTTGGGCTGACTGATTAGGCCCTTTCTTTTCTCTTCTTTGTGGGCCGGATTTAACCCTTGGGCCACATTTGTTTGGTCTCAAAAGTGACTTGGACCGTGTTTAGGGTTGACCAGAGTAATAGAGCGAATGGCACAAATCAAAAGAGCATTACAAAACATCCATGCCTACTCTAAATTCGAACCTGGAACCTGTGGTAATACCCTTACCAACACGAACCAATTATGCTAATTCAGAATTTGGTATACAAACAAAAGAAGTAATACAAAAGCCTTGATTCAAACTGGATCTTCTCTAAAATGCTATTATTTTAAAGAAAGTATACAATAAAATGAGAGAGTTAACCTAATGGCATGCAATTATAAAATGTAACTAAAGGTACACATCGTAATGAGGTATAAACATGGGATGGCGTAATAATATGTACATGAAATAATGATGAAAATAGTACTAACGTAATGAGACAAAATGCGCAGTGAATGTGATAAAATAAAAAATAAATTAATTATGCGTAGTTGAAGAAATATACTATCATAAATGAAAATAGTAGTAAAATGGTACATAAAATAATGATGGTAAAATAATGAATGAAATCTAAAGGGATAAATAAAAAAATCATAGGTAGTATAAAGTAAAAGCCAAAACTATGTACATAAGATAACGCAAAATAATTATAAAATAATGAAACGAATAATAAAAATGAAAAAAAGAAAGAGAAAAAGAAAAAAATGAGTATACTAAATAAAGAAGGGTAAATAGATTACAAAAAAGGCTCGTGCTCCTTTTTGTAAAGAATGTAGGATTTAAATACCAGGAAAGAAGTTTCTTTGACCAAAGATGGGGACGACCTTCCTGTTTTTTTGTTTCTTTATATTTGATAATAATGAAGGTATGGGTGAGAATTTTTGCTGTCTACAGGGGCTGCCCTGTGTCAAAAAAGAACAAGGTATTGTGGATTATCATACGCGAGTAAGACTCTTGTGGATGCTCAAAAGAATTATACAACCACGGAGAAAGAGCTTCTTGCTGTTGTCTTTGCCCTTGATAAGTTCCGTTCTTATCTATGGGGAAGCGAAGTTATAGTGCACACTACCGACCACCTCCGCCCTGAAATACCTGTTCACCAAAGTAGACACTAAGCCAAGATTATTGCGTTGGATTCTCCAGCTACAAGAATTTGATGTTCTAGTTGTGGACAAGAGGGTGTCACAACGGAGTAGCTGATCACCTGTCTTATATCACAAGACCATATGATGGAGTTCCTATTAAGAATACTTTCCGGACGAGACATTGTTCAGCATCTAGCAAGAGGATTTGGCTGAAAAGAGAATTTTTACAAATTAGGTTGAGTTGTTCTCTGTCTTGAAAGTAAGCAATGAAGAACCATGGTATGCCAACATCGCCAACTACCTAGCCTCCAGAGTACTACCTCATGGACTCTCTTCTCAGCAAAAGAAGAGATTCTTCTCCTAAATCAAACACTTCTTCTAGAATGACCCTTGCCTTTTTAAGGTATGTGTCGATGGGGTCATCCGGAGTTGTATTCCTGAAAATGAGGCAACCTCAGTTTTATACATGTGTCACTCTCTAAAGAGGCTAGAGGACATCAGGGCTCCACCCGGACTACTACTAAAGTTCTGGAATCAGGATTGTATTGGCCTACACTACATAAAGACGCTCACAAGTATGTCTCACATTGTGACAGTTGTCAAAGGATGGGAAATATCTCCAGGCGCCATGAGATGCCTTTGAACAACATCTTGGAAGTTGAGTTTTTGATGTTTGGGGCATCTATTTCATGGGTCCATTTCCCCCATCGCAAGGCCATCAGTACGTATTAGTCACTGTGGACTATGTTTCAAAGTGGGTAGAAGCTGTTTCCTACTCTACTCTTTTGCAGATGCCAAAACAGTCCTTAAGTTTCTGAAGAAAAATATCTTCACCAGATTCGGGGTGCCCCGGGCAATCATTTCTTATGGCGGTTCCCATTTCTGCAATCGTCAATTTGATGTCCTATTACATAAATATGGAGTTCATCACAAAGTAGCACTCCCCTACCATCCACAAAGTAATGGACAGGCTGAAGTCTCAACCCGAGAGTTAAAATGTTTTTACAGAAAACAGTCAGTTCATCCAGGCGAGATTGGTCACAAAAACTAGACGATGCTTTGTGGGCCTATAGAACTACCTTTAAAACTCCTATTGGGAGCACTCTTTTTCATCCGGTGTTTGGTAAAGCATGTCATTTACCAGTAGAGCTTGAACACAAAGCTTACTGGGCACTAAAATCTCTGAATTTTGACATGAAGGCTGCTGGGGTAAAAGGAACTTCCTCTCTCTGAACTTGAGGAGTTACGCCACAACGCTTACGAGAATGCCCGCCTGTACAAAGAGAAAACCAAGAAGTTGCATGATCAAGCCATCCTTCCGCGCCATTTTCAAATTGGTGCTAAAGTCCTCCTTTATAATTCCCGCCTACGACTTTTCTCTGGGAAGTTGAAATTTGCATTGGTTTGGACCTTTCACCATCACTTCCATGAATGCATCTAGCACTTTTGAAATTGAGAATGCCAATGGTGAGTGCTTTAAAGTCATGGTTCTCTCTTGAAGAAGTATTTATGTATTGAACCCGCCACAACACATTCAATCTACCTAGCTGACTTCAACATGCATTCTTCCTCAAAACAATTGGAGACCACGGCTCCTGCATGGCATCCCTCAATCTCTCCTGACCTAGCCAAAGGTCAAGTGTAGGGCCTTCTCCCTTCACGCATCTACATTCCAGGGGAGTTCTTCTTTTTTTCCTTTACTATGCTTTATTTATTTATTCTTTTATTTTTTTCAATTAATTCTCTCTTTCGAACACTGGGGACAGTGTTCCTGCCTAGTGAAGGGCAGGGCAGCTTTATGAATGTCTTTGATTAAGATGACATTAGGGAAAGCTAAATATTTGTTCTCTTAAGAGGTAAGCTTTCTAATGACTTCTAGATGTCGATTTTTACTTCGTGGTTCTTTTTGTTAACATAAGTATATGACCTTACTTCTATTTTGTCCTTGATCTTCTTTTGGGTAATACTTTTCCTTCCTTTTCAAAATAGTTCAAGTCTTGTAGGTGAATATCTTAAATAGGGATGATGTATGAAAAAGGAAAAAAAAAGAAGAAAGAAAAAGCTTCAAGAATAAAATCTTCTTACAAAAAAAGAGATAAGATGAAGCATTACAAGGTTGCAACAATTGCCTCGGAATAAAAGCAATAAATGAGAGTTTTTCCTTTTATTTTTCTCCTAAATTCCCTGTTCTAAATGGAAAAAATCATGGTTGATTCAAAAACCATTGAAAAATAGGGCTGATTCATGAAAAACCACTGACGAGAGTCCTGGCCACGTTCAGAAACCCTTGAAAAATAGGGCTGAATGTTGGAAACCGGAAATGAAGAGATTGCAAAATCCCTTATGCAACATAGCCCATGAGTCTTTGATCAGTTTTTAGGATTGAATGTTTTACCTTATACCCACTAGTATATTTTTGATGGAATAAGAAAGATTAAGTGATGCTTATGAATGAGAGTCAGGTAGTTAAAAAGGATTATCTAATTGTCATTATTATGATTATCTGTTTGTGCACAAGTAGTTACTCTTTTCTGATTTAATTTGCTTGAGGACTAGCAAAAGGTGTAGGCCTTGATAAGCCACAGACTTATCATATTTAAAAGCTAGATTTGTAGTAATATTTGTTAAAAAAAGGTTAGAATAGGTAGTATTTACTTTATTTTGTACGTAAAGTCACTTTATTTGTTCAGACTTATGCTTTGTGTTTTCCATGCAAGGAGCAAAGTTTTACATCAGAAACTGAACCTTGCCGGATGTGGAGCTGGATTCCTCGTACACGACACATATGCGAAGTAGAAAAGGATCTTGCCGGGTATGATGTCGGGTGTCCTGTAGCCGGCACAAGTAAAAGACACTCCGGTTCACCAAGAGTTAGCGGTTATTTACCGTTAACAAAGTACCTAGTGCCGGGTATGGTGCCGGACATCCCTGTCCGGCACAAGTGACTTTTCGCGCCCTGGCGGTTTCGACCGTTACTGAAAAGCACGTGTTTAAATCATATGCCGGATGACTTTGACCCGGCATGTGATCCGGCACCTAAGGAAATTTAAGTCTATAAAAGGCCAAGAGTCTGCACTTGGAAGACAAATCTTTACACCATTTTACATTCCAGAACCACTCAAAAATCACGATGAACTGCTGTCAAGGAGTCCTGCAATTCCAAACTGCAAGAAGAAGACATTTTCGAGTTCGAGGGAATTCTCATCAAGTTGTACTCTCGTTCCTCCTTGTATCTTTTCACAATTGTCTGGTTGGTTTAGTAGATTCTTTGGCTGCCTTTGGTTAGGATGATTATCTTTGTAAACACTCTTGATTATTAATGGAATTTGCAAGTTTCTTAACCGGAATTCTAAACTTCATACAAGTAGAATGAGGATCTTCACTTGTTCTCTTTATTCTAAGTTCTATTTAAGGTTTACAAAATAATAATAGAATAGATTAGAATTTCAGTAATCTTTAATTTTGTTGTTCTGAAAAGTGGGCAACAAAGACTTAAGGTTTAAGATTGAGCTCTTAATTATCCATTGTTTTGTTTGTATTTGCAGCATTAATTATGCACGATGCGAATAAGGATATTAAGTTCTTGTTGTCATACCTTGAAACTGAAAATGGTATTTATGAAATGAAGATTCGGACGTAGTGCTGGATGGAAGATGTCCGACACAGTCAAAGTCCTTGAATATGCCTGGATCCAAGGTCCGGCATGACATCCGGCGCATTCATTTTGCGAGAAAAAAATCCTTTTCGAGACTTGCCACATTTGACCTTTGATCATATGAGTTCTTATGCTGATAATTGACCCTAATCAAGATAGTTCGTTGTGAATAATTAGTTTTTAGTTAGGATAAGAATACTTTCACACTTTTCCCCCCTTTTATTTAGTAGGAATTAGTAATTACCAAGGCTAGGACTGATTTTCTATACAAGTCCCTAGGGTTCAATATTCTTGGTCTTAATATGTTTTCTTGCTACTTTGACCGAGATTTTTGCTACCCGTATAGAGTTGTAGGGTTTATTTTATCATTTTATATGTTTCTTTCATTCTTTTATTCTTTTGTATATATACTTTTACCCTACAAATTATGGTGCTAATGCTCCCGACAGTTTACCAATGACGATTACTGATGAAATTGGTCATCGGTAAAAGGTTGGTCGGAAATTGGTTGATAAATAGTTTTTATTTCTTTCCCAATGATGATGGTTTAAATTTGGTTGGCATGCGGTGTAACACCCCTACCGCTAACCTCATCATTAAAGTCTAATTGCCTCATACGTCATTACATTCATAGTGGGAAATTCAATTACAACGGTGGGTGATACAATGTCGTTAGCTACCAACATGGCTAACAAGGCCTAACCTCCAACAGTGATGGTCTGATGAACCAGATATATACCAAGCTTCCATAAATATAACCTACAACATCAACTACAACATTTGATTACCGAGTACTACAGTGCATAATCCAAATACATCATGTTTTTACAGGTCTATACAAAATAACTATGAGTATCACAATATACTCATGTTTGTCAGAATCCTTATAATCCAAAATACAATCAAGTGTACAACATGGTACACCGGCCAATCAAAAGGGGCTGCAAGCCCGTGTACAACTTAGTACACCATACAAAATACATGCTAACTAACAAAGGCATAACAGTTTGGTCACACTCTCGACCAATCATCCTTTTCGGGCACCTGAAATAAAAATGATTGGCCCCAAAGGGGATCAGCACAACTTGCTGGCATGAAATTCGCATACCCGCGTGCTAATGGGGGTATGCCAACTACTTGGTCGCATACATGGAGTTGATTTTAATTCAAACAATCATGCTGATAATAATAGCATAACCAACATGTAATAGCAACATTCATACATGGCGCACAACACTTAAGATGAAAGTCAATTCACAAGTGTTAGCTCATACTCTTCAAGGCTTTGAGATTCTCTTCTCAAACTCTAACCTCATCTCTTGTTAGTTAAATACTTATCCGGTTTACTCGGATGGTTTTAACTCTTTTACTTAGATCATAAGACTCACTCTAGTCTTGATCTCACTTTACCAATTATTCTTCTCTTGAATAATTATTAAGTCAAGTCGGTTGACCTCTGGGCAGAGACATGTCTAGTATCACCACCGGGCTTTAGGTTGGCTTACTTCCCAGGGTTACACCCATAAGGGTTTGGACCATGTTGGGAAGGTTAGGCCAGAATTCAGAAAACAATCTCTCTTGCCTCCTCATTCTCACGCGTGGCCGATTCTATATCAGGCTTCTCACACACCCCCCCCCCCCCCAGTTACCATTTACTCAGATTCAGAAATGTCACATAGTTAGGGAGTTAGTGAGAATCCTTCAATCATTAAGTCATGGTTAGAACACTTGCGTATTTCAAACAGTTAAGTTCTACAACCATCATTCATGTCTTTCATGAGTTATACAAAATATGTTAGTCACAACTCAATCAAATGGATAGCCAATCACAAGACATAAAAGAATGCAATAATCATATTCATGCATTTATCTTTATTAGGTAATAGCAAACAAACACGCAATCACACAAATTGAGGTAGCCTCGGTAGCATACAGGGCATGAGAAAATCATACCATTCACCATGGAACACTCTAGCGTGTTGTTTCACGCTTCTCAGATATCTCTCTCGCATCACTGATAACATTCCAAGCATTTCTATTAATGTCCAGAAAATACGGAATTTAAATGACTAATGCGCCTGTAGTTAACCCCGTTATCCCGTTAATCTTAACTTTACTCATGTGATCTTAAGTTCTCAACTTTCACATTCAAATCTTACCCTTGTTCACACTTTTAATGACCTTTCCATGTCACCAAACAAGTCTTAAACACCATCTAATACCAATACCAATCAATCCCCATTATTAATTCCATTAACTAACTTTCAGTAGCATTTTGGGAGTGGTCTGGGACCATTGCAGTGAATCTATTCTCGGTTGAGAATTAGAGGTGGTCCGGGACATTGTCCTTAACCTAGGTCCCGAACCATTGCAATAAAACAATTTCGGCTACATTTTTATGTTGGCCTAGGACTGTAACACCCCCTATTAAACAAAAATCAGTAGAAAATAAAATACTATGGCGTTTACAGATCATCGGGTTCCAAACACCCGGCATCAAACTCGCCATTACAACTTATAAATTACAAAAGCTACGGTCTGAACCTCGAGAAAACTTAACGTAACATAATAGTAATAGAGTACATAACTCTCCACAAAACCTAATCCCATCCCAATCACTCATTCTCTTCGTGGCCACCTGTATATCAACTCGTACCTGCAAGATGAAACCAAGCAGCCCACCCCGGAGGGATGAGTCAGTTCCCTAGAATGGAACTGGTACGATTCTCCAAAACAAACTCATAAACATAACTCTTTAATAAATAATAACTTGAAGACAAACACTTAAAACAACATAGAGGAACAGGCATTTAAAATCACCAAGTCAAGATAACAAGTTGAGAAAAGAGATAAATAACAGAAAGATATGTTAGTCAATTAAAAGAAATCACACCATAAGTTAGTGAACATCCATTGCTTGTGTTAGATTCAGTTTCAACTAGGAGTAGAAAGACCCAAGTAGTCACAGGACTAGGAATGAAAGAAGAGATCCAAGAACCCATAACTCAAGAGTGGAATAAAAGCCATTGGGAGAGATGGCCCCCACCGCCAGTCAGTTGTCACAAGGACGAGGTAAACAGACCTCCGCTGTCAGTTGTCCATATGGATGAGGTATAACAGACCTCCGCTGCCACCGACCCGTTCTCAGTCATCGGTGAAAAGTGTGTGCACCCCTTAATAGAAAGAATCTATACACAGTACCAAGATTTACATTTTGCCATATTCCCACTAGATTATTACTGCACAAGTGCAATACCAAAACACTCAGTCCTACAGGGTGCAAAGGCGTAAACCCTCAGCAATTAATATCTAATAGAAAGAATCCATTCCCATTAAGGCTGATCTAACTCGACTCATGGATGAAACAATACCCATAGTCCAAAGGAAGAATTTAACAATACCAGATATTTTCCTATATTCCCAGTTACCCCACTAGATCATTAACTGCACCAGAGTAATACCAAACACTCAGTCCTACAGAGTGCAGAAGCGTAAACCCTAGGCAGTTAATATCTAATGAAACAATTAGATAGGAGGAACCATAACCATGTAAGTTTCACATTCAAGGCTCAGTTAGTCACATCAGCTCAGTTTAGTCACCCAAACAGATTCCTTTTGAAATTCATTCAAGGTCAATTAGCGTTTTCCAGAACGTCTCCTTAAGTCTGTTAGCAACAGTATTTGCGTACGAGAAATCGTACCTGGTATACGTTAAGGAACTTATAACGCTAAACATTTTTTTAATTCTTATTGGTTTAGTTTCTGGTTTACAATTATTCTTTCACAAAGACTTGGGCTAGTTTTTTTTTGTTAATTAAATCTTTCGTTAGACCCATTTCATTTAATCTGGAATGATTTAGGGTTTATTCCGAGAGTGGCCTAGACTCTCGTTGAATTGTTTAAGTGGGCTTTTGGAGTTCAGGACTTGGGCCCAATAGGATGGCCCAAGTCCACGTTTACCTTTTGTTAGTTGATTAAACTTTCTAAAAAGGGTTTGTGAGGTTTCGAACATGCAACCTCGATTTAATTCTAGGTTTGACTTGACCATTTACGCCATTGAATTTGTATGTCTTGAGGGTACCTTTAATTTTATTTCAATCACTTACTCAGACATAGGGTTAACTTAATTAAGCTCTTAAGTATAATGGATAAATTTTACTTTAATACATGATTAAGGGTTAGGATCTATATTTCTCCTAACAGTCCACTTATGTCACATTAACATATAATGTTTTGATTGTTGCGTATGAACTAGGTTTACTCGAATATTTTCCCTTATTACATTTCCCATAAGGTATGTATTTCCTTTATTTATTTTAATATGTATGCATGTACATGTTTTAGAATTTATTTAAGTCATCCTTTATGTAGTTAATTTTATTTAAATTACTTCTATTAACTTCTTCATATATCTACATTCAATATGTTTTATAAAGTATTTTCTTTCGTTTCATTTCAGTATATTAGCTTCTATAGTAATTAATTAATATAAGTGTAAATTAATTTAACTCCTTGTTTTAACCTAAGTTACGATTTTATTTATTTTATATATATGTATATATATAATTTTTATTTCACTTAAAAGTTTACACCAAAAAATAATCATTAGCACTCTGAATTAAATATTAGTTTTCTTATTATATTTTCCCAACATATAAGGTTCTTTAATCAACTATACTTTAATTTTTTGTTACATTAAAACCATATTTATAATATATCTTAGGAAAAATTCAGAATTACAATTTTTAGACCTATTCCCTCTTGTCTAAAAATTCCCAAATTTAATATATAGTAACTATGATATTTTAGACATATTATAAAAAATTTATTTCATAAAATATCTTGAGTAATATCTAAATAATCCAAAATACTCAGAAATTACAAAAATTATAACTTACGTTTAATAACTCAAACCCATATTAATTTACATCAAAATAAACTAGATTTTATAAGGAATCTAGTTAAAATTTCGAGTCAAAATACATTAGGGAAGGCCATTAAATAAATTCAACAAGTTAGGGTATTATTCTAGGTTTATTATTAACTTAAACTTCTACGTTTTATCGCGCGCGCCGTCCGTCCCATCTAACTACGATCGGACGGCCATGGAGCGTCGAGTTCATCAGCGAAAGGTTTGAATGTCGAGTATGAATTCGACGTTTTCTCAAAATCTACAGAACCAAATCTTCTGTTTCTTGTTTCATTAAACTCAAAATTCAACAATGATTCTAATGGTACCAATTTTACGACCTATGGTGCACGAATCGAAAAATTGTTTCTGGGTTCAAAGTTAGGTTTTATATCAGTTCAATTTTTGATTTGCCAAATCTCTTAGTATAAGCACATAATAGACGAAATTGAAACGTGGATTGACCGTTAATGAATTTCGAATGACAAAACGGGACAATTAGATCGAAACTCACTGGAATTGCGCCAATGAGAAATTGGAGTTCGGGTTTTCTGGAAAATTTCGACCTTTACGAGTGTTTGGGTAGCCAACTTTGAACTATATAAATTACAGTACAGATCGATTTAGGACGTGTTATTGGCTCAATCGAAAGAGGAGATATAGATCTACAGATTGATAGCAAGAACTTAATCTAATTTGCAATATATAGAAAGAAATCTAAACCCAAAGTGAGGTTATACCTTGCGTTTCTCTATGATTTTATGTGTGTGACAAAACGGGAACTTTAGACGCTTCGTTCTTGCACACGAGGTTGGGAATTAGCCTTGGGTGTAAACATACGAGTTTAGAGGGATTAGGGATCTACACAACAAAGCTAAGAAACACGAATTTTGACTGAGAGACAAAGAAGTTTATGACGAGATGAAGTTACCTTATCGATTCGGTTTTTTCTGGAAATCTGGTTACCGGTTTCAGGGAGGCTACTTCAGATCGAATTTTCTGTCGATGTAGAAGGATTTAGGTTGTGTATGAGTTATGGTTGGAAGAGGAATTGTAGGAGAAGAGAATGGAGAAGACGACACTCAAAAATTCTCAAAGACGAGAGAGATATCGGTGTCACAAGTTAGGGCAAAGTTTGAAGGTTGCTAGAAGACTTAGCCGAAATTTTAGAGGAATCCGGCGAGGTTGACGTGGCACGCTTCCCGAGGCACGCGGATGAGTCAACAGGATTTGGACACGTCAGCTTTTTCTTCAAAATTTTGGCTCTAAACTTCATTTCCCCATAACTTTGGCTAGGATGATCCGTTTTGACGTTCTTTTTATCAATCTTCTTGGTTTTCCATAACCTTTTATTGGTATAGGTTTCCCTGGGCTGGTTTGACCATTATCAAAAATTCAACCTAGCAAGGCTTAAGAAGCTTTATAGTTTCCATGTTTTTATATAGACTTTTATGATTCAAATTAATGTTCCAATTATTTCTAAAATCTTTATAATATACTTGGAGTGTTTAGAAATTTTCCAAGATTTATTGACTTATAAATCTTATAATTAAGTTCATAATACTATATAATACATATAATAATTTAATGTTTAATGGTATTCTTTAGGGTTAAATAGAAGAATCCCATAATTTAATTTCATAGTTCCATATAATAATTTAATATTCATATTCATACAATAATTTAATATTTAATAGTATTATTTATGGTTAATAAAAGAACCCCCTAAATTAATTTAAATTAATTTAGGGGTATTTCAGTATCTCCCCTTAAAGAAACTTCAACCTCGAAGTTTTAAAAATCAGCTAGAGACAATAATAATTCCACGACGAAATTCCATACCAATCCAATCCTCCATTTCCATCTCATTACCATTTCCCAATGAATTTCCACTCAAGATTACTCAACATCACACTGAACCAGATATATCAATGACCATTTCATGAGAAATCAAAGTCACATACTGTTCCTATGTAAAAACCAAGTAATACCGAGACATTTCATGATGAAAATCAAAAGTCACATACTGTGTCATAATGTAAAAACAAGTACATACATATAACCTCTCACTCTGCTAATAACGCAACATGGCATAATCTGGATGAGGTGACGAAGAAAGAGTATGCCAGTATATCCCCCTTAAAAGAGCTAATGTATGCCCTTGTACCGCTACTAACGATAACCACAAAAGGATAGGAAAACATCATGCGAATAGATGTGGGTACTTCACTCTCATGGAGTCCTTAGTCTCCCAAGTAGCTTCCTCAACCCCATGATGCTCCCAAAGAACCTTCACTAGTTTGACTAATCTGCCTCTCGTTTCTCTGACCTTCGTGTCCAAGATCTGAATAGGAGTCTCCTCATACCTCAGTGTAGGCTCAATCTCCAACGTCTCTGGCTGCAGCACGTGGGAAGGGTCAGGCATATACTTCTTCAGCTGAGATACATAGAATACGTCATGTACCTTCCCTAACTCCGCCGGTAGATCTAGTCTGTAAGTGCTGGGCCCACTTGCTCCGTAATCCTGTACGGACCGACATACTTAGGGCTTAGCTTCCCTCTCATCCCAAATCTGAAGATACCTCTCATCGGAGACACCTGTAAGAAGACCATGTCACTGACCTGGAATTCGAGCTCTCTGGTACGCTGATCCCCATAAGATTTCTCTCTAGACTGCGCTGCTCTCATGTGCTGCTGAATAACTCTGACGTCATCCTGCAATGTCTTAATGTACTCTAGCCCAATCAAGACTGCCTTAGTAGGGTCACTCCATGAAAAGGAGTCCGGCACGGCTTTGCCATACAGAGCCTGGAACGGTGTCATGCCGATCGACGAGTGGTAGGAGTTATTGTAGGAGAACTCCACCAGGTGTAGACGCTCTACCCAACTCCCCTGATAGTCCAGAGCGACCACTTGCAGCATATCCTCTAGTGTCTGAATCATCCTCTCGATCTGCCCATCAGTCTGAGGGTGAAAGGTTGTGCTAAGGCCTAGCTGCGTACCAAACACCTCCTGCACCTGACGCCAAAATCTGCTGTGGAAACGTGTGTCACGATCGGATCGACGATCGTCTTCGGTACCCCATGGTACCGGATGTGCTCTGTGGTGAACACCTCAGCCAGTTTGGGCACCTTCCATGTGTCCTTGATAGGTATAAACCTGGCTGTCTTGGTCAACCTATCGACTATCACCCATATAGAATTCAGTCCACCTCTAGCTGGAGGAGACCGACCACAAAATCCATGCAGATGTCGTCAAACTTCCAGCACGGTACTGGTAATGACTGAATCTAGCCTCCTGGTCGATGATGCTCAAACTTCACCTTTTGGCAGGTGAGGCATCGGGAGATGAAATCTGAAATATCCCTCTTCATCCCACTCCACTAGAATAACTGCTTCAAATCTTTATACATCTTGGTGGCTCCAGGGTGTACTAATAGTAGAGAAATGAGTTTCAGAGAGAATCCTTGTCTGAAGTTCTGTCGCATCCTGGGAACGCAGAGTCTGCCTCTGACTCAAAGGTGTTCCTCGCTGTCTAGCTCGTAGTCATACTTCAGACCATCAGTCAAACCATCCGCTAACTTCTGCCAGATGCCCTGTAGATATACATCACTATCCTGGGCTGCATATACCTCCTCAGCTATCGTGGTCGTCTCTATCAAGGCAAGAAGTGAATATGCTCTTCTGCTCATAGCGTCTGCCACAACATCCTTCCCTTCCGTGTATTGGAGGTTGATGTCATAATCAGCCAGTAGCTGACCCATCGTCGCTGTCTCAGGTTCAGCTCCTTCTGGGTCCAGATGTACTAGACTCTTATGGTCTGTCATAATTCGATATGTGGCTCCATACAGGTAGTGTCGCCAGATCTTCAAGGCAAAGACTATGGCGAGGAGCTCAAGGTCGTGTGTGGGGTAATTTTCTTCGTGCTTCTTCAACTGTCGAGAAGCATACGCTACTACTCTGCCATTTGCATCAGTACTCCCAATCCCTCTGCCTGAAGCTCCGCAATACACCTCGTATCCCTCGTTTCCTTCAGGGATTATTAACACTGGAGCTGTGGTCAGGGCGTCCTTCAGCGCCTGAAAGGAGACCGCACACACCTCTGTCCATACAAACAGGCTATCCTTCTTCATCAGAGAGGTCAAGGGCTTGGCTAGCCTGGAGAAGTCCTTCACAAAGTGTCTATAGTAGCCAGCCAACCCAAGGAAACTCCGAATCTGTATCACAGTGCGGGTCTATGCCAGCTCTTCACCGCCTCAACCTTAGCTGGGTCTA